>CM068837.1:98480435-98895435 GCA_028554795.2 Sinohyriopsis cumingii
GCTTCACTAACATACACTTGAACGTGTTGGAATGCCATCACCAAAGCCAAATACTCCTTCTCTATCATGTAATAATTTCTCTAGTGCTTATTCAATTTCATTGAAAAGTAAGACACATGATAATCCACACCATCACTCTTTCCGTAGCAGTCTCGAATAACCTCAACGTCACTTGCATCTGCAGACATTTTGAATGATTTAGTGAAATCTTGAGCTGACAGAACTGGTGTACTTTTGAGTACTTGGTATTTCCAATCCTGTCATTAAATGATCAATCACAGGAATTGGAAATAAGTCTATTTTAGTGACGCTGTTTATTTCCCTGTAATCAGTACGCACAGAGAATGCTCAATTTGGTTCCGGCACTAAAATACATGGTTCAATAAAGTCTTGTTCCAGCAAATACCGAACTTCTTCCTTTAGACAGTCTTGTTTGGGAGGATTCGTCATATATGGAAGTTGATTTACAGGCGTTGAATATACTAATTCAAAGTCGTGGAAAATCTTATTCGTTCGTATTGGAATATCTAGAAATAAGTGTTTATATTTTTTATCAGCTGTTTCAGTTCATTTTACCAAAGGAAACCTTCGCCTAAGCAAGATCATAATTTTGGCAAGTTCAAGTAATTTCGTCCTTCTTTAAGGACTCTGATTTCTTCGGGGTAGGTAATCAAAATATCAGAGATCACTGAAATTTCAAACAGTGAAATTCAAACTACAAAAAGCAATCTTCAGAAAAATCTAAACATCTGAAATATTAAACCTTCGAAAATATTTAATTAAAGAAATTCAAACCCTGAAAATATTAAAATAAAATTCAAATTTTCGACGAGCAACCCCGATTGCACACAAGTAACAGAACAAGGTGTCAAATCCAACAAGCATGCAGGTTTCCAAAATATAAATTTATTTAAATACAATAATATAATCAAAGTGAAAGAATTATACATAACTTACAGTGTATGAATTCCTAGAATGTAAGCTAATAAATCTGAAAATGTTCTATCAAGTTCTCACTAACATGGAAACTGTTTCTAAGGTAATCCGAACGTGGTTTGTATGATGTTTGTGTGTTCCTGAGATAACACTACGGAATGCAACATAATTATTAATTCAAATGTTTCTGCTTCAGTGCAAGATCATGAATGGAGATTATTATTGAAGTCCAGGAAGTTCCACATAGTCCGATAGAAATTAGTTAAATGTTCAAATTCTTGAATAATAATCACAAAATTCCGAATATTGACTGTTTAAAATCACTGAATATTCATTCTGCTAATCCAGCGAATAATATTATTGATGAATCACAAGACTGTTACAGACGCTGTATATCAGTCTAGCAGAATGAACCTAATGCGTGCATCTTCCTTATATACTATTCTTTTGCGTTTTAAATAAACATATCTGACTCCAGACAGTCTCTAACAACTAACTCTCATTATTTCAACATAATTCAAATATTCGTAATAAAGAAACCCATCCCGTTCTGACATTGAAATCTTATGGAACCAATTAAATGATAGAGCAAGCGAGTCAGGTCAAACCTCCTTTGACTTCCGGAGCTTATGCACACGTCCCGCAATCATATGCGTGTGTAGTCTTGACCTGCATTCAGTTGTTTATTTCAGCGTAGAGAACCCGTGTGAATGCAGTTTTACTACGTAGTACGAAATGTTTTTTTTTACGATATTACTAAACATGGAATTAAACAATACAAAAATATAGCTTCATATATAAATAAAGAAAATTTCACACTTTTACTTGGTTCGATGAAGTCATTCTCCAGCAAATACTGAACTTTTTTCTTCAGATAGCCCTAATTGAGAGGATTCATCCTATAAAGAATGTTGTTTTATAGGTGTAAAAGGTACTATTTTCAACGTCATATTCTTTAATTAGCTGTTTCATTTCGTTCATTTCTTGTGGCAGCAGATGCGAAAGTTGCTGGTCCAGGTTGTCCAAAATTACAGAATTGCTAAGATTAGTCTCTACCATCTATGCTAGCCAAGGTCCGATAACCATATCAACACCTTGGCGGATCGAACAGCTATATCGGTGCTTTGCCCTAGCAACATCTATTGGATTTCATGTGGTGCCTCCCTTAGTCTGTAATGCCGACTAACCAATATCGTGGTACATCAGCTGAAAACGGTGGTGGCAATTGACCTGAAAAGGATACTTTTAAAGTTTAGCACCGAAAGTATGACTATGTACCAGAGGGAAGCCATTCCATGTCTATTTGTATGAAAGGTATTTGTGCAAACACAGACTGGTACTGGAAAAGTCCTTATTTATAAGTCCATTCAAGGTGTGTACTTCCTTTGTCTCAATCACGTAGGAACAGTGTTCAAATTTGAACAACTTAATTTTGATTGTATGCGGTGGCTGGCCGCCGCATCCAATGAAATTCAAAGACCTGAATGACAGAAATGTCTGCTCGTTATGTCAAGGTGTAGATAGGGTTGTCAGAACTTTGGCTAGCGATGATGATTCATTTCAAGGTCACATATAACTGATTTCCAATCTAAGTTCTACTAAATTATTTCTATCTCTGTCAACAACTTCCTAAAATATCAACATTTTATCACGACCAAAATTATTCCTATTTTGCCTGTGTTTCCTTTATATAGTCACTAGCCAGATAAACACTCCAAATCACTAGAATATAATTCCATGTAAGTTTAAATTATTCCATATTTTAGCAGTCAGCACTAGACCTATTTTATAATTTTATTTATTACCAGCCATGCAGCTATGATACATCGACAATAAAATTTAATCCTTAAATCATGTGATATTTTCCTGACCTCCTATTTAGACCAAAATAGGATGTTGACATGAACTTAGCAATTCGACTTGATTTATGAATGGAAATAATACATACATGTACTCTTCGTATAGTGCAGGCCAGTGACAAAACTAAAGAATCAGAAAACGCTATTAACCAAATTACTTAAATAAAAGCAATGCTATAAATAATATATGTAATATTGATATCGCTAGCTCGATCTTCATTACTATTTAATTATTTTGATAATTACCAATATAGCTTCTAAGGTTTAAGTCATGTAGAAAACCTTTCAGAACTAGCACTATAGTGGATACAATAGATAGGAAAATAAAGCTACTCCTTTTTTATACGGATCTGAGTCTAATAATTGGGGACATAATCTTAATGGTTTATAGAATTTTATTTCTTTGGATTAGTGTATAATTAAAAAATAAAAACGTTTGGAACTACTTTTGTTATATAGTTAAAAATATTAATCAGACAAGGCCATTAACTTAATTTATGCTGTGAGAATTTATGAAGTAAGTATGTGTTTGTCTCAGAGAGAGAGAGAGAGAGAGAGAGAGAGAGAGAAAATTTTGAGACGACCCCCTTATCTAACGAAATGGATCTGCATCGCGTCCGACTGTATACAATATAATTGTATTTAAGGTCTTACTAGAATCAGGAAAGGGGTATTAAAGTACGAACGAATTGTGAAGTTTATTTAGAGTTTGGTCTTAAAATACAAATAATTAAAGCAAACGTGAAATCAAAACACAACTGAACTATATTCTTAGTATTGCAACGAATGTAAAATAAGTAAGGAAGGTTGTAACTGACGCAAAGGACTGCATGCAATGTAATATTTACGCTCTGTTTATAACGGCGGACTCGGCTAGCTTGAGGACCTTCAAGAACATCTATGTATTTTAAGGAAATTAAAGTTGATAAATATAGTGAAGTGGTATAGATGACTAACGAAATATAGCTTAGCAGTTGCTTTCAACAAGTAAGTTAATTTATGTTTATTAATTTGCTTATTAATCGACAATCTCTCTTCCTCCCTCCCTCCGTCTCTTCCCACCTCTCTCTCTCTCTCGTTTAGGCTGCAGCAGAGTTTAAAGTAGGAAAATCTGGATTGGTTTAAAAATGTGGGTTTATTTTGCACATTAAAAGCCTGTGGTTAAAAGTTTTATATTATTTAAATACGTAATGATCATAAAGGGTCTGGTTCTTATTGCTGTTCTTGTTGTCGTCATTTTCGTCGAATACCTTCGTAAGTATTATGCAGTATCCAATTCTAATTTAACGTTTAATTATCTACCTCTCATACAAAAGAGTAGGCTACGCAACGTTTTTTAGTCGTACGAACTGTTGCTACTGATATCTTTGTGAAACACAGTAAAGAAATATCAAAATTTTTCATATGCTTAAAACATACGACAACTTGCATAAACTTAAGTTGCGTGTTGAAACAGGGCCAGGTTTCCAGACCAGGGCGGGTATGCCATAAGGACATCTCTCAAATCAAGGTATTTGATGCCAATAGTCTCCACACAATATAACCACTCATGTGTTGATGTGTTGTGAAACACCCACAACAAGAAGACAACATATTTAATATGTGTCGTTTGTAATATTAATTGACTTTATTTTACCTCTACTAAAAGCGTAGACCGTTGAAATATACTAGTTCTTTCATAGAGCTACTAGTTATCTAAAATATTAAAACATGGGATGCTGATAATTGTAAAGACTTATCCACCATTTTAAACGTTATTACTGTAACCGTAGTTTTGGTCTATACTACACTGACTTTTACATTATTTTGGCATTTGCTAACTGGGCAATACTAAGTCTTGAACAAAGATGACAGAGACATTAAGAACACAATCTATGTCTTCTATGGCTGTTGTAAGACCTAATGACCTTAATGGACAGCTATACCTATTTTGCTTTGAAAGTTGTTGAATCCCTGCATTTTCATGCATTGCATTGAAATATCGTAAGATATTATAAGCTCATCGAGTACGTTTTTCGAATTAGGCCATTTGAAATACAGAAACTGATAATTACATATGTGTCTAATGTTTAAATTAGATTTTGTCTTTAAGACTGCTTCCTATGAAGATCTTGCATACGGTAAACTGTCATTACCCTCCATTTTTCATGTCTCTAAATATAACGTTTTCATTACATAAGCGCAGCGAAGTTTCCAATAGGAAAGTCTTGTTGTCAATTCCATATGACATCATGAAACTTATAATGTCTTCGATCTCAGAAATGGACCCTGTAATTCTCCATATAAAGTAACTCTCTCTCTCATATGTGTATCTATCTATCTATCTATGAGAGAGAGAGAGAGAGAGAGAGAGAGAGAGAGAGATTTAACATGCATGAAGTGTTTAAATAATTTATTACGTCAATCAGTGCTTTACAGATAGAACGAGCTGCGTTGTTATGTGACATGCGCAATCGACAGAGTTTACAAGTTTGATATCTACCGGACATAAAATGCGTAAAGATTTCATGTAACTGAATTTCCTTGCCAATGATTTTGTATAACTATTACTTCCTGACAACGACTCCTTACGGATCCATGCTTTTATTCATAATAATATGAAGCTAAACAAGAAGATAAAAATGCTTACAGGTACCCCTGACGAAAATGAAAAGATTTTACTCTGTGAGGAATATATTTGGGCGCGTGAGAAAATATCGAACGACAATTTCTCGAAATGTTATATCATCGAAACGGTAACCAGTCGAGTGCTTTTATTGATAGCATATTCAGGAAGAAAGGGTTCGATGTTTTGTCACACGTATTTCTTTATAAAGTCGATGTTATTTCGTTCTATCATCCATCACATTTGTTATATTCTCGTTTTAATTTTTGCTGCATTCAACGTCTTAAGAATGCACTGATTTGACGTCTTGCCATACATACATATGTTTTACTCATCCCCTGCAACTGACTCTGATGCACAAATAACTGAATATGACCGTTAAAATTTTGCTTTATGAGTGTTCTTATTGATAATAGGCTTCACACCAACATGCACAAAATTAACATGTACTTATATTTTTAGGTGAGGGTGGAGGTGCTGTGGTGGGATTGCATTGGCTAGTGTATATAATTATCCATCCACGGGCATGTTTGTTCTTGCTTTGGGGACATTTTCTCTATTTTGTGTCAGCACAGTATCAAATTAGGAAAACAGCAGACATGTGACATTAGTAATAGTTTGAATATGAGTGTTAATCATCATTTTAGAGACTGTGCACAAGCGTAAAAATAACTCTTAATAGGTTTAATTAGTTGTGACAATTGCCGTGTCAATATTTCCGAGGTAATCAAGATAATCGAAACTTAAATCGAAAATTACAGAAAGGACCTTTATATTTATACTTTTGCTATCACAATTCACCATGTAAAAGAAACAGAGCCGGTGGTGCTGGTGTAAATTAAGTAATTCCAACTGGATCGCTAGATAAATATTTTGGATATTTTAAGATACATTTCGACTACTTGATGTAATCAGATATGGCTTAAAATATTCAGCAACTTTGCTATAGATGTTCTACAATATAGTTTATTTATGCAGCGTCCAACACAGTACAACATTCCCTAATAATGTTAATCCGCATGCATTTTTGTAGCTCAACTTTTATTTGTTTTGTGGTTGCCACAAATTTAAAGATCAACAGAACATTGATCTATCTGAAGAAAACAGACACCCTCATCCACACTTCCAGTTCTCTTCCCGGATCTCATCAGGGAAAGTGTTTCTCTAAGCAAAATATCAGTTTAATAATTTACCTACTTGTTCTTTTTGTTGTTTATTGTGTTTACAACACATTAAGAAAATGAAACGTAATTCCGTGCTAAGGCAAACCAAAATAAAACGCCTTGCATCTTAATTGTCCTGAATAGGTTTTTATTTGTGGCAAGCTAATCTTCAATTTTGGAAAACACGTTTAGCATGCTCGGGTACTGGAAGGTACTTTCATATTGCACATCTATCTAAACGTACAATGAAATATTCAAGACGAACGAGGAGGATTAACTTACTTTCCTGAATCGATGAATTTCCGTAGATCTGCAATAATTACTCATCACTGCTGAAAACATCTCCCACACATCGTTAACAGTAATTGTTACAACAGTAATAATAGATCACGTATTTTATGCAAGAACATACGTCCAATTTAAAAGGATATTTCGCCTTAATTCAGTTCAGTTCTACAACGAAACCATATATATGCTGGCAAATGTCATTTGGACCACTGTCATACTTGACACGTGAGACACCTAGCTGCAAAGTTGAATTAGATCACTTTTCACAGTGAGGTATCTCAAAATGGCGCCTGTTCAGCGCGCTAACCACTTATACACCGTGGCTCTTCAAGCCATCACCATGAAAATGGATGTTTTTCTTTTCGTTTCCATGAAAGATTGTTAATGGGAATAGTTTTTTATTTGCTTATTGAAGAGTTGTGTGACTTGAATTGCCTTTATAATCTCCCTTGCACGTTGTACAGCACCGCATTACTTGCCTGAACGACAGGTCTGTATCAATGAACATTTAACAATCACTTGTCAACAGTACCATTGATGGGGCAAAGAGAGCGTTGAAATAAATAAAAAATGGGGGCACTATGTGTTTGATATGTTCCATTTTCTCGTGGAAAATATATTTTACTGATTATCCTCTCCCCTCCCCTTCCCTCTCTCTCTCTCTCCGCTGATCTACATATCTCCTTGGGGTTACATTTGTCAGCAGTTTGGTAAGAGCTAAGCGATAGTATAGTGATGACACCAACCAAACAATGGAATTTCACGAAACAGCCGCAAGCAAAAATACACCAAACCCCAAAACAAGTTGTTCACCATCTCACACAGTGCTATAATGATTGAAGGTTTATTATCGTAATAAATATAAAAAAACATGGAAAAAGATTTGCTCTTTTTATGACATGTGCTATTATTTAAAAACAATTTGCATAGCTCCCAAATGCCATTACTACGGCTACTTTCCGGCAGTTACAGCTGTGAAACATAAATGAAATAATAGGATGATTGTATTTTAAAATCATGTGAAATTTTCGATGTAAAATCGGTCATTATGTAACATTTATAATTCTCCTGCTGGTATCTTTTTGTATTTGCCTCTCAATATTTTCAGCTTTGAATAATAATTTCAGGCCATTTCATGTTACTGATATGACACAAATTGCCCTCACCCAAAAAAATTACACTAAGAGCACACAAGTTAAATTTCTTTAAATGTCATAGTGAAGATAAATGCCATTTTACACCCTATCCGTAATAAAGTGCAATTTTACTAATATTGTATAATAAAGTGCCATTTTTGGTTCGGATAATTGGTCATTTATTCGACGCCGGGAGACTTATGAAGACTTAAAATCATTTTACAGAGCAAAAGTTTGAACTTGAAGAAAAATAAGATTTGAAATATATAATTCTATTTACAAATCTACACCTGTTCAGATTAGATCATTTTCAGCAAAAGATGACTACTATGGCACCATTTAGAACATTCTGAGCTTTTGCTAACACGATTTAGAACCATGGCTATATTTCTATAAAACATGCCACTTTCTTCAATACAAATTAAATATCCTTATACTTACTAAATCACACTGCATCAAAAATGACCATTTTTAACAAAAAAGATCGGCAGTAGTGCAGGCCTTTTTGCAAAGAGTTTTATTACATTACTGAGTTTTCTTAAATATATTTAATTATGTTACAGGACTGCAAGAGGTCATAAATAACGGCATGACGTCACATTGTGCAAAGGTGTGTCTGAGGTACTCGAATGTATTTCACCACAATGTACTGACGTATTATTAAATAAAAAAGAGTTTTTGCATGTGATAAATATTTTTTTCATTTCAAATGAAAGTTGTGAAAGTTATAATATTTGATGTACAAGTTAAAATGTTTGTTTGTCAAGGCTCACTAACGTTAGAAATTATGTATTCATTTTATAAATTTCATATGAAAGGAGTATAAAATTTGCGATCCCAAATATATTATTTCATATATCAATTGCGTTACATTGCTGTTTCATTATCGGCATTAAAGTTTTTTTTAGTTACAAAGTCTATTACGGTTATGTTCTCTGGTCTGGTTCTATCTGCTCAAAACAAGGCAGACGTAAGAAGCTTTGAGCAGAAAGGTCAAGGCCAATATGACTCACACGGGTCAGTCGGAAAACATATTTGAAATGATTGTTTTTATAACTGAAGGTGAGTAAGCAAAACTTACATAACTATTTAATGCAATTGGTGAATTTGAAGAATATTATGAATAGTGTAATTTGTTGATAACAACGACACAATACCACAGCAAAGCAGGAACTATGTTCAGGAAAGTTTGTTTTATTCTAAGCGTATTGCAGCTCTTTCAACTTTCTTTGTCAGATAAAAATGGCCTCTTTTCTACTGGACACAATTTGTCTCAACTTATTTGTCCACTTGAACTTTATTATGAGATGAAAAAGTATGCATCCTTAATACGTATAAAAATACATATTTCACTCATAGGGAAATGGGTCAGAAATAAACTTTGGTGTTGTTTTCTTATGTTTTCTTTTATTTCATCTCACTTCTACACTACACCAACACATTGTTCCATTAACACCTGATGTCTTAAAGTTTCACCTGACCTCAGAATAATACAAAATATGTTATGCAATAATAGTATTAAATAATCTGCACGCGGTAAAGTTCACAGGTAAAATGTCAATGGTCTATTTAAAAAACATTTTGATGGCATTAATTAGCACCTAAACACGAAATATTTACATAGATAACTTTAAATGAAACATAATTTGTGAATACTAGGTTTAAATTTAGATACACGACAGTTTTTTTAACAATTAAAATGACGACATGAGCATTTGGACAATGACCTTGGACCCAGTACATTTTAGACAAAAATGGGCTTTTTTGCAATTTATAATTTTCTTTCATTGCACCCTATGTTACAGCTTGAATATGTCATAAGATGAAAGGATTTTGCGGACAATTGAAACATTATCGTCACACAGGACTTCTTATTTTCAACCCCGATATTTGTCTATTACTTTCCTCATATATTGGTTCATTACTCGCATTTGTCTGCATTCTCTCTCTCTCTCTCTCTCTCTCTCACACACACACCCACCCACCCACCCACCTTAAACAGAAATGTATTTGGTTTGACAAACGCCTGAAGGAACTGTTTATTGTTATAGATTCAAAAGCGCAGACGATTGAGGGAGCAAATATATAGACATACCTTTCGTATGCTGATTTGTTTTGCGATTTGTTAGTTTGCTGTTGTATTTGAAGTAAGACCTTAATTGTTAGCTTCTTCAGTAAAACTCTATTCAATAAATCTGAGAAACAAAACAAACTGAAACTGAATGAATATGGCCGAAAACTTTACACTAGAATCTTTACTTCTTTGGCACAGATTTACAAAAATTAGATGTGCTGAATGGAACCATATTATTATTATTATTATTATTATTAAGAATTCCTGAGAAACTGAGACACTATCACGCTTTGGTTTTAATGCCCGAGTTTGATTTCCTCAAAAAATAAAATATTAATTTCGGTGTATATTGACCCATACTTTCCAGTAAAAAATGACCCCCCCCCAAATAAAAACAAAAACAAAAACATTCCCAAACAAACTCCAAACAAATAAACCAAACAATGAAAGAAACAAAAAATGAAAAAATAAAATAATAAAAAATAGCACAAATACCAGAAAAATCATCCAGACCAAAGGATATTTCTTCTTTTTATTTCAGGCCTCTCCTGTTGGTAGTGTACTCTCACGGAAACACTTTTCACCATGACTATCTCAGATTATTCAACAGATGCGGTACAAACGAGCGCCCCATCTCTGGAAGAATTTAACAATGAAGAAATATATAGACTGGTTCCACTTCTCGTTTATCTTCTTCTTATTTCAGTCATTGGCATTGGCGGAAATGGACTTGTGTGTTATATCTACAAAACAAAGTACAGACTCTACAGTTCACAGAATTTTATCCTATGTCTGTCTGCCATTGACCTGTTTGCTTGTTTTATTGTCGTCCCTTTGGAATTCTTCACAGTACTGAAACAATTTAATTTTGAAGTTATTTGGGCTTGTAAAATGTCCAGATTTTCCAGTACACTTGTGACGATGTCATCTTCTTTCCTTCTTCTTGCGATAGCAGTTGACAGGTATAGAAAAGTGTGTAAATCTTTTGGTTGGCAGATATCATCAAACGCTGCACGTGGTCTTTGCGTTGCGTCCATTTTGGCTGGTGTGATTTTATCTTGGCCAGCACTTTTTCTGTATGGAAAGAAATCCTTTATTGTACAGCAGCTTAATATGACAGCCACTGAATGCTCCATAAATGACGCGATATCGGAGACCATGTTTCCGTTCATCAATAATCTTGTATTCGGTTTAATGTTTCTGACAGGCACAGTTTCCATTTCTCTTTTGTACAGTTCCATCGGGCGATTTATATACCAACATGCAAAAACACAAAGGGCATATTTCAATGCACATGTTTCGATGCGTTCACTCACAATCGATCTTGGCAAAGCTTTTGTCTTACCAAAACAAAATGAACAAAAATATCAGAAGAGGACGAGTAGAAGAAAAAGTTCAAAAAGAGACAAGGGTGATCTTTCATGGGCGGGCCGATCTGAAAGTTTCAGCAAAGATGAGCACTCTGTCACAAAGGATGATATGTCCTTCAGTAACGTTGATGATATGAGTGCATCAACCAAGAATACTATAAGCATGTCCGTTGTACAAATAGAACAGAAATCAGAGGTTTCTATGTTAGACGACAGTGACATAAAAACAGATCAAGCTAGTCATGACATCGACCCCAGTGGTAAATGTAGATTTCAGGAAGGTACAAACGAGAATGTGAACTCAAAGGAAAATGCAGTTCACACAGAAAATGACTCAGATAATTTGATAACTGAGTCAGTCATAGAAAACGAGGAAAAAAGTCAGTCAACAGCAGTAGCATCAAGCAAGGGCAAATTCTCAAACTTCCGTTCGCCTTCATTTGGCGAATTTATTAACAGGATCACCAGGCACGTGTCGTCTGCTTTATCAGTGATCACATCACGTTCCAGCAGAGATCACTGTCACTCTATTGACCGAACCCAGTATTTGAAGCAAGCGCGTTCTCGTAAAACTGCTTTTCTAATGTTCGTCATAACTTTAACATTTATTCTCAGTTATTTGCCTCACCTTCTTTTGATGCTGATTCGTTCATTGCAAGACGGATTTGTAGACAGCATGTCGAACAGTGAGAGGGCTGCTTACAAGTTTTTTCTCAGATCATACTTTTTGAATTGTGCACTGAACCCTTTCGTATACGGCGCTTGTGATTCTAGATTCAGATCTTCGTGCAAGGAAATATTCAGGAAAATACTCAAAAGGAAGTAAATCAGTTTTCCTTCTATTACTAAGGAAGCCGTGAGGACATGTGTCACTACTGAGTCTATATATCAAGTAATGGCTATACAATACATTTACTGACACGGCAGCATTTGATTACGCCTTGTGCAATAAGTGAGATCGTTTCTATGCTGTTGATAAAAGTCGCCATTTGTAAGCATAGTCATCAAACTAATCCTTTAGTATAATACTAATTCATGTATTGTAAATATATATTTACCTAATGTGTTTGCAGTTTGAGAAAGAATTGAAACACAACATACGAGTTCATAATTTGACAGAATTGCAGTGCAAACAACGCATGTGTAAAGCTACCGTTGCGTTGTAAGTAAAACTATGTAGCAACTGTCATTTTTGTTGTGTGTAATGTTTTTGACAAGAAACTTAAATAAGGCAGTTCATACATTTAATGTAAAGCTGGAGTTGCAATACCCTAAAAGGAAGGGAAATATGATCATTTTTGAAAATTCCGGGGAGTTAAATTGATCGTAATGGGAACATATCAATCACAGTGTTCTTTAATAATTTAATCAACATCAATAACAGACAATTTATTGATAATAATAATAACACTTATAATAACAATAATAGATGACGCTATTCAAAGCTACTGTTCTTCTGCGCCATAATACTTTCTTGTTTTCACCATTTCAAATTGTTCTATTAGGCGGCTGCTCGAAAATTTGCTTGTAATGTTAATTAAATACTTGTAATGTTAATTACATACAGTGCAGGTCAGTTAAATATTGCACATATGAAAGCCTGTCGGTATTTTCCCCCCATTTTCTTGTTTTGCTTCTTGTTCATTTAAGATTATATGTTATTGATACACCGCAATTTAAGGCTGATTTGCAAAAGTGCTAGCCGGATTTTGTAGTTTCTCGAGCTGATGCTTTCTGTCGTCACAATAAACCGAAAATGCGACAGAGCATGAAAGAGCCAAATAAGCACACCGAGAGAAAAAGCACTCGGGCTGACAAATATATAAAAACACGAAGTCCTCGGGTAAACAGCACCCATCGTTTTCCCAGTAAGTAAAAAACCACGATGCCATCTCGACCATGGACACATCACCAAAAAAAAAAAATGTTGCTATTCAGTAGGTGGTATAGGCATCCGTGCATAGCAGAGATGCTCACATGTCGATTTAGTAATTGATTCACATCTAAAAATACTGAGTCGTTCCGGATTCCTAAGACAGAAATCTAGGTATATAGAATTAATTATACAGAATTATAATATACACCAAACAGAACATAATATGGGTTCCACATTAGAATGCTTGATGATAATAACATAATTTAATAAATACGAATAAACAGTATTAACATATAGTTCAGCATTTTTTAAAATTTGTATCTTCGGAGATTCGAGTCCAGGTCCGCAGGTCCGCGGGTAAAAAGCAGCCATCTCTATGCCTGAAAACACCAATCCCAATACCATCTCGACCGTAGAGTAATAATACAAAATTCTCTAACATGTTAGTTCTTTATTTATTTCTGGCACGGCCGATGTTATATCTTTCTGAAATGGTAGGACTAATATACCGCGAAGGCGAACGCTGTATGTCACAGTAAAACATAAATTCTAACTTAATACAAGTGATTCGAGAAATTCAATTGAATAGTTTTAGATTCGCTGTGCAACATTTGTTCTTCAGTTCACTTTAGTCTCATTCTCCAGTGATATTCATTGCTTTTTCATCAATTATTATGTCAACACCAGGAAATAAAAACAGAATCTTTAAATTTATATTTATTTATCAAAAGTACCATTTTACTGAGTAACTAACTTGGATTTGCAACAAAATTGATAGTCTCTCTCTCTGAATATATATATATATATATATATATATATATATATATATATATATATATATATATATATATATATATATATATATATATATATATACAAGCTAGCTAGTTCATTTGTTCGTAGGTAAACCACATTATAATCTTTCAGTGCTGGCCCTAAAGCACTAACACCAAGGTGAATATTTCTCTATAAATTACTGTTTGCATTTATTACAACAATAATATGTGTTCCATGACGCAACAACTCAAGTAAGATATACACTGATCTGAGAAAAAGTCAACTCAGGACCAGATAGTATTCCTCTCTCTTTCATAAACATGCACGTATAAATGATTTTAGGCAATTTTTTATTTAACCACTCCAGGTTCTAACTTTTGTATCAGAGACGAACGCACTAGATACAAATTCAAAATGAAATTCGTTGGCAGCTAATTTGAATGCGTTTTCTCTTGAACTCAAACCAAAATACTAAAACATAATTATTTGATGAAATGAATTCGAAAAGTTATTCTTGAAAGCATGAACATCGGCTGATGGTCGGTAATACTCGTATCGGCAAACAATATGCAAACATTAATATGGGCATGATTCATTTGCTTTGCTGATTAGCTAGAACAATGCAAACTTGAATTCCGTCAAAAATTACGGCAGAAAAAAATAAGTTTTTATTTATGGCAAGTCAGGGATGGGAAGTGCTGATATTCAGAGAGGTATTCCATCCAACGTGAAATAGAATATATTGATGTATGTAAAGAGACAAATTAAGTTGCAGCATACTCGAATCCAGTAGACTAAGTTGTTTTCCATAGCTTATGTTCCTTACGTTTTGCTCTTCCTTTTTCCAAAATTTTTATTTTCTTGCCATATTTACTGAATAGATTTTAGTGTTTTAGTACAAGTCTCTATAATGTCTCCTTTTAGCATTAAAATGAATATTATTTTCAATCAAGACAGTCAGACGCCTCGAAATACGTTCTTAATTTCATAGATCCTTACTATGGCATTTGATCTTAATTTACATTTTTTTTCAAGTGCACTGGTTTACAAAGGAAATGTTACCATAAAACGCAAAGAGAAGAAAAAGAAAAATTCATTTTGCGTAACATCCACAAGAACATACAAATATTCAGTGAAACAAAAGAATGTGAATGCTTTTTTAATGCTGTTCAAAATAGAAAACTAAATTGATTATCTTTTCAAAGAAACTTCTATGCCTCGAGATCGATGATGAGTATATCACCTACTGTCACTTATTTATGTATGTATATATTTATTGCTCGGTTTAATTCTAATAAAATGCGATACTTTTGCTTTCTTTTGTCAACTAAGTGGTTTTATTTTAATTGTTCTGTCAAGGTTTACATTAAAAAGTAGAAGTAAAAAAGTTGAAAAAATGCAGAAAAACTAAATAAGTAAATAAACAAATTCATGCAATTTCAGAAACTTTAATCAGGTTATACAAATAAGAATATGACAATTAAATTTCATTTTTTTTTTGCCTCGATTTATACTTAACCTTGGTAAAAAAAATTTTTTTTTAAGTATCCGATTCCAAAACAATTTTAAAATGTGTAAATATAATAAGAAGAAAAGACGGCTGTAATGACTTGAAAATCAGACCAGGTCATCGATGTATGCATACAAAAATGCTAGCAAAAAATTCATTTGTAAACCTTGAATGGTTCTTGCCCACCGTCGTTACAAATATTCTCGAGGCAGACAGATATATCTACAGTAATACGGACATAATCAAAATGCCTTCATTGATTGACGTAGACAGGTGGATGAAGTTCCGTTGAATTGTTTGTATACATACGTACTTGCTTCGATCAGACTTCATTGCTATTTAGCTACTTTAATAGATCATATTGGATACAATAGATAGGAATATAGAACTACTCATGTTTGATATAAATCTCAGTCTAATACATAAATCTAATAGTTGATCGTATTTTATTTCTCTGCATTAATATATCATTAAATAAATAAAAAAAACATTTACAACTATTTTTGTTATATAGATACACATATGAATCAGATATGGTCAATACTATAACCTAATCCTATGTTGAGAGAATTTATTAAGCGTTCACGTGTCTCCCTGAGAGAGAGAGAGAGATGTAACTTTATTCCTAGGTTTGACTAGTCTGTAAAAACGAAGGGCTTGTTAAGATTGTAGCTGACGAAAAAGAGCGTATAAAAGATCATATTTACCCTCTATTTTATTATGGTGGACTCGGCTGAGGTTTCGTTGGAAACGATTGCATGATGACCTTCCAGTACATTCATGTATTTTAAGGAAACTAAATATGATAAATACAGCCAAGTGATATAGATAACTTAAGAAGTATGACTGAGCAGTTTCCTTCAACAAGGAAGTTAAATTAAGTTTATTCATCGAATTCAAGCTCGACAATATCTCTCTTTCTCTCTATCACTCTCTCTCTCACACACATACACACACATAGACATACTGTGTTATTACGCAGACAAGGCATCTGCCTACTGCGGTAAAACAATCAGACAGCGGCAGACTTTAAAGTATACAAATCTGGATTTGTTACAAAATATATATTTTGGATATACGTAACCTGTAGTTAAAATGATGTTATTTAAATACGTAAATATTAAAACAAGATGCTGACAATTGTAAAGACTTATCCACCATTTTAAACGTTGTTGCTGTAACCTTAATTTTTGTTTATACTACAATGGCTTTTACAACGGGATACTGCATATGTTTGACTACTACAATGCACGTGCTGGTAACGGTTCAAGGTGACAATGATTTGAACACGATTGATGATGAAAACAGTTGCCCCATTTTGCCCAATTCACGCACTCCAGTGGATACAGTTTATTAAGCTTAACAGATTTGTGTCAGATTAGACTACTTAGCTTGCAATAAAATGGCAGGTCTTGCATTATGCCAGTATAATAGCTTCTTCTGTTATTGATTAAGTAGCTTTTAAAGAATGTATTTTCCATGTATAGCCAATTATCAAGTTGAACCATTTTGTAAATGTTTCGATCACGCTCCTATTTCGTTTATAATTTTATCAAATTCTAACCTTGATATCAGTAATTTCGTGTATAATGGTATGACGTTTAAATGGTTCAGTAGATTAGTTTGGAAGAAGTTATTTTCACGTAGAAAGGCTTCCAATATGCAAACTATTAGAAAGGTTTCCAATATACACAATATTAGAAAGGCATTCAAAATACACAATACTAGAAAGGTATCCAATTTACACAACATTAGAAAGGCATCCAAAATGCACAATATTAGAAAGGCATACAATATACACACTATTAGAAAGGTTTCCAATATGCACAGTATTAGAAAGGAATCCAATATACATAATATTAGAAAGGCATCCAATATACAAATTATTAGAAAGGTTTCCAATATACACAGTATTAGAAAGGCATCCAATATACACATTATTAGAATGGTTTACAATATACACAAATACTAGAAAGGCATCCAATATACACAATATTAGAAAGGTTTCCAATATGCACAATTCTAGGAAGGCATCCAATACACACAATATTAGAGAGGAATCCAATATATAAAACGTTAGAAAGGCATCCAATATACACAACATTAGAAAGGAATCCAATATACACAATATTAGAAAGGCATCCAACATGCATACTATTAGAAAGGTTTCCTATATACACAATATTAGGAAGGTTTCCAATATACATATTATTATTAGTAAGGAATTCAATATACACATTATTAGAAAGGTTTCCAATATACACAATATTAGAAAGGTTTCCAATATACACATTATTAGAAAGGTTTACAAATACACAATATTAGTAAGGCATCCAATATACACAAATACTAGAAAGGCATACAATATACACAATATTAGAAAGGTTTCCAATATACACAATACTACGAAGGCATCCAATATACACAATATTAGAGAGGCATCCAATATACACAATATTAGAGAGGCATCCAATATACACAATATTAGAGAGGCATCCAATATACACAAAATTAGAAAGGCATCCAATATACGCAACATTAGAAATGCATCCAATATACACAATATTAGAAAGGCATCAAACATGCATACTATTAGAAAGGTTTCCAATATACACAATATTAGAAAGGTTTCCAATATACATATTATTAGTAAGGAATTCAATATACACATTATTAGAAAGGTTTCCAATATACACATTTTTAGAAAGGTTTCCAATATACACAATATTAGAAAGGTTTACAATATACACAATATTAGAAAGATTTCCAATATATACAATACTAGGAAGGCATCCAATATGCACAATATTAGAAAGGTATCCAATATACACAATATTAGAAAGGCATCCAACATGCATACTATTAAAAAGGTTTCTAATATACACAATATTAGAAAGATTTCCAATATACAAATTATTAGAAACGAGTTCAATATACACATCATTAGAACGGTTTCATATATACATATTATTAGAAAGGCATCCAATATACACATTATTAGAAAGGTTTCCAATATACACAATATTAGAAAGGTTTCCAATATACACATTATTAGAAAGGAATTCAATATACACATTATTAGAAAGGTTTCCAATATACACATTATTAGAAAGGTTTCCAATATACACACTATTAGAAAGGTTTCCAATATTCACATTATTAGAAAGATTTCCAATATACACATTATTAGAAAGGTTTCCAATATACACAATATTAGAAAGGTTTACAATATACACAATATTAGAAAGGTTTCCAATATATAAATACTAGGAAGGCATCCAATGTACACAATATTAGAAAGGCATCCAATATACACAATATTAGAAAGGCATCCAACATGCATACTATTAGAAAGGTTTCCAATATAAACAATATTAGAAAGGTTTCCAATATACACATTATTAGAAAGGAGTTCAATATACACATTATTAGAAAGGTTTCATATATACACATTATTAGAAAGGCATCCAACATACACATTATTAGAAAGGTTTCCAATATACACAATATTAGAAAGGCATACAATATACACATTACTAGAAAGGTTTCCGATGTACACAAAATTAGAAAGGCATCCAATATACACAAAATTAGAAAGGCATCCAATATGCATACTATTAGAATTGTTTCGAATATGCACAATACTAGAAAGGCATCTAATATACAAAGTATTAGAAAGGTTTCCAATATACACAATATTAGAAAGGCATCCAATATGCATACTATTATAAAGGTTTCCAATATACACACTATTAGAAAGGTTTCAAATATACACAATATTAGAAAGGCATCCAATATGCACAATATTAGAAAGGTTTAAAATATACATATTATTAGATAGGCATAAAATATACACAATATTAGAAAGGCATCGAACAGGCATACGATTAGAAAGGTTTTTAAATACACAATATTAGAAAGGCATCCAATATACACAACATTAGAAAGGCATCCAATATACACAACATTAGAAAGGCATCCAATATAGACAATATTAGAAAGGCAATTAATATACACAATATTAGAAATGTTTCCAATATGCACTATATTAGAAAAGGTTTCCAATATACACAATATTAGAAAGAAATCCAATATACACAATATTAGAAAGGCATCCAACATGCATACTGTTAGAAACGTTTCCAATATACAAATTATTAGAAAGGTTTCCAATATACACATTATTAGAAAGGTTTCCAATATACACATTATTAGAAAGGTTTCCAATATACACACTATTAGAAAGGTTTCCAATATACTCAACGCTAGAGAGGCATCCAATATACACACTACTAGAAAGGCATCTAATATACACAACATTAGAAAGGTTTCCAATATACACATTATTAGAATGGCATCCAATATACACATTTATTAGAAAGGCATCCAATATACCGATTAGAAAGGCATCCTATAACACAGTATTAGAAAGGTCTCTAATATACACAATATCAGAAAGTTTTCCAATATACACATTATTAGAAAGGCATCCAATATACAGAATATTAGAAAGATATCCAATATACTCATTGTTAGAAAGGTTTCCAAGATACACAATATTAGAAAGGATTCTAATATACATAATATTAGAAAGGCATCCTACATGCATACTATTAGAATGGTTTCCAATATGCACAATATTAGAAAGGTTTCCAATATGCACATTATTAGAAAGGCATCCAATATACAAATTATTAGAAAGGTTCGAATATGCACAATATTAGAATGGTTTCCAATATACACAATATTAGAAAGGTTTCCAATATACACATTGTTAGAAAGGCATCCAATATACACATTATTAGAAAGGTTTCCAATATACACAATATTAGAAAGGTTTCCAATATACACAATACTAGGAAGGCATCAAATATACACAATATTAGAAAGGCATCCAATAGACACAATGCTAGGAAGGCATCCAAGATACACAATATTAGAAAGGCATCCAATATACACAACACTAGAAAGGTTTCCAAGATACACAGTATTAGAAAGGTTTCCAATATACACATTATTAGAATGGCATCCAATATACACAATACTAGGAAGGCATCCAATATACACAATATTAGAAAGGCATCCAATATACACAACTCTAGAAAGGTTTCCAATATGCACAATATTAGAAAGGCATCCAATATACACATTATTAGAATGGCATCCAATATACACATTTATTAGAAAGGCATCCAATATACCGATTATAAAGGCATCCAATAACACAGTATTAGAAAGGTTTCCAATATACACAATATCAGAAAGGTTTCCAATATACACACTATTAGAATGGCATCCAATATACAGAATATTAGAAAGGTATCCAATATACTCATTATTAGAAAGGTTTCCAATATACACAATTTTTGAAAGGAATCTAATATACATAATATTAGAAAGGCATCCAACATGCATACTATTAGAATGGTTTCCAATATACACAATATTAGAAAGGTTTATAATATACACATTATTAGAATGGCATCCAATATACAAATTATTAGAAAGGTTTCGAATATACACAATATTAGAATGGTTTCCAATATACACAATATTAAAAAGGTTTCCAATATACACATTATTAGAAAGGCATCCAATATACACACTATTAGAAAGGTTTCCAATATACACAATATTAGAAAGGTTTCCAATATACACAATACTAGGAAGGCATCAAATATACACAATATTAGAAAGGCATCCAATATACATAATACTAGAAAGGCATCTAATATACACAATATTAGAAATGTTTCCAATATACCGATTAGAAAGGCATCCAATAACACAGTATAAGAAAGGTTTCCAATATACACAATATTAGAAAGGTTTCCAATATACACAGTATTAGAAAGGCATATGTAACGTCGCCCTCTTAGTAAGATGGGTGGTTAATTAGGCTTTTCTGCGTTATCCAGAGGATGACCTCCCACGATATTATAGCCCCGCGGGAGTAAAAGAAGAATGGAATTTCAACAGAGAACTGAGCGAAAATGCTGGGAAGAAATAAAACAATATGAGCCCCCTTTTCAAAAAAAAGCAACAAATTTAATCAGAACAAACTAATACCGGCAATTCAAATTCAAGATAGATTATATTAGTTGAATTTAACAGGTGTATCCAATTTGGATTTATTACATCATCATAACGAGAGGTGAAGAGAGCGCAATGTCCACGATTGACTGCATCACCTTCATTCACTTTAACCGTATATCAACGTAGCGTAGTTCATCCTTCCTGAACTCTAGGTTCTCCCCTTCATGAACTTTCTGGTCCCTTATTCTGACATCGTCCTTCTTTCTTTCTTTTCCCGTACTCCTGTCTTCGGACTGTCTCATCCTTCTCTCCGAAAGATGTTCCTTAAATGACAAATTTACCCCATAATACTGTATACCTACTATTCAAATGCATATACAATTCCTTTAAAGTTATTGAGAGCTTGTGGCCCTCCACACACCGCGTAAATTCTGACTTAGTACGGTCAGAAATTGACCTCGCTTTCCAGCGGCAAGTCTTAAATTACCATGTGAGCGACTACTAAGTATTACCGTATTAACTTACATATGCTACTACATGTTTGATCACTATTGCATGAAATTCAAAAGAAATGTAACTCACGGCATTCCTTAACTACAAGATTATCCAAGCATTACAGAATCAGATATAATTAGGTAATTATCGTTAACTCACATTGATCTGTATCGTCCTAACAACAAGGAAAGTTATTTCATATAACCATATGAAATTCTACACATATGAACATTTGGATCGTATGCAATCAATTCTTCCAATGAACTAATAACTGTAAAATTAAAAGATAAATTGCATAACAATTCTAGCATCAACACTTTTCATGAAATTGAATAAAATATACTGCATAATAACTCTAGAATCAACATATTCCAATGAAATTGAATAAAGCAAGTTGCATAACAACTCTAACATCAACACATTTCCATGAATTGAATAAATGATACATAATATTGAAACCTAGTCATAGCAAACACATTGCATAAAACAAGCAACCAAGTAATAAAATATTACGTGAAACTAAAATTGCGTACCTCGTCGCTGTTTCTTTCAGGACTTATGCGTCCTAGCACTAAACATGCCTTTCCTTTTACACGACGACCAGCTGGTCCCTTTTATTGTTTCATGACGAAAGCACTAATCTTTAGGCTTCCACGGACTTGACAAAGTATCCTCTTCTAGGAAATTTCCAGACTAAAGAATTTCGACTAGGGTCGTCATTTTAAAGTCATATTGCTCTAAAGTGAACGCCCTAATTTAAACTACCCAATCGTAGGCGGTGGTCCCTAATCTTTCCCAAAGAAATAATTCCTTTCATCATATTTAGACAGCTCAGAATCTGTGTACGAAAGTGCATGACAATTTTCCCTTTGAAAATATGATAAGTGGACGTAGGTTCCTACCAAGCGGTTAGGGTTGGTAGCTCAAATGTTTACTTTCTAGGACCGTGTTAAGATATCCCGATCAATTTCACTGGGTCGGAAATACTGTTCATTTGAAGTTTAAACTGACATGGGGGGAGGTTAACGAAGAAAGTTCGAAGTGACCTTTCACAAAGACTTCTCTGGCTTGACTATGATAAGACTTTAATTGCTAAATGCATTCAACTTTACAATTTTCTGTAATTCAAAATTCGACACTTCACAGCATCCAATATACACAATATTAGAAAGGCATCCAATGTACACAACATTAGAAAGGTTTCCAATATACACATTATTAGAAAGGTTTCCAATATACACATTATTAGAAAGGTTTCCAATATACACAATATATGAAACGTTTCCAATATACACAATGTTATAATCCATACAAATATTTTTCTGAACGACATGTTAACTTGAAGTTGACGAATTTTGTGACGATAATGACTTGATACAATAAACTGTAATTTCGATGAGTTCGGCAAGCATATTGCAGTTAATATGATTTGTCATACGAGTTTGAAAACGCAATACATCGTTGTCTGTGATCAATTGCTAATGAATATTTTAAGGAATCTGTATATATACTGTCATCGTATTTTGTATATATGTTTAAAGCTATATTCAGATTTAGGACGTTTTACAGATAAAAATTGTCTGTAGTTATTATTGTACATTAGTTTCAAAAGGTGATGATAATGACGTCAAAAAGTACAGAGATAACTATACTTATTTGTTTTCCAAATATTAACTCGTATGCTAAATAAAATAATTATTTCTTGGGCTGAAGATAACGACCGATAATTGACCCTCAATTTGGTACTACAAAGTGTGGTTGAACAATGGATGCTATCACCATTTCAATTAAATTGTGCAAAAATATTTATGTAAGAGTGAACGTTTAAATTGTGTTTTTATCGATTCTTTGTTTAGAAAAAAGATGTTGACCGTGTATATTTGAATGGCTTTTTGTATAAATTGTTGACCGTGTATATTTGAATGGCATTTTGTATAAATTGCGTAAAATGT
Organism: Sinohyriopsis cumingii; assembly: GCA_028554795.2. Taxonomy (NCBI): domain Eukaryota; kingdom Metazoa; phylum Mollusca; class Bivalvia; order Unionida; family Unionidae; genus Sinohyriopsis; species Sinohyriopsis cumingii. The sequence continues at coordinate 98,504,513 of CM068837.1, forward strand.
TATAGTGCTTAATTGGTTAGAATCATTCGAGATCATTGTCAACGCATGTGATAGGGTATGTAACTCGTACTCAGATTTTGGATTGGCTTAAAGTAAGGGAAGATGTTGTCTCGTCTTTTAGTAGATTAAGCTGAACTTTTATTTTGAAAGACAATGCTAATTTTGGCATTACGCCGTATGATATTACATTGATATTGATGTTATTTGCTGATGATATGGTTTAACTTGGTAAAACCTCGCAGGATTTGCGATATAGTGTGAATTTGTTGTTGTTCTTGTTGTAGGACTTAACGCTATTTTTAGGAAAAAGATAGGTTATACATGGCGGCCAGTATAACTGGTGGAGGAAGAATCCCGGAAAACCCCGGGAAGAACCACCGACCCATGAAAAGCTTCTGGCAGGCTTTCTCACGTACCCGCGTTAGCCGAGCCTGAGACTCGAACCCACGCAGACAGAAGTGAGATGTCAGTGATCCGTAACGGTGAGCGCTTTAGAACACTCGACCACACGGGGCCCCTCCATAAATAAGTAATCATTTACCATGAATACATACATTACAATAAGCAACAAACTTGTGCACTGCATTCAATCCTACCCGGAGGGACTTGCACTTTAAGTCAAAATATATAAATAATTTATATGACCACTTTCAATCTATGTATACAGTCAGTGATGGGCCCCAGACGGTTGAGTGGTCTAAGGTGCTTTAAAGATCATTGAATCTCACCTATGTCTGCATGGGTTTGATTTTTGCATTGACCGGCAAGAGTATGTAAGAAAGTCTCAGGATCTTCCCATGGGTGAGTGATTCTTCCCAGGGTTTTCCAAGGTTCTTCTTCCAACAAATATAATGGCATCTATGTACAGCCTATAATGGCTGCAGAATGGTGTTAAACCCATAAAAACAATAAAAACCAAATACAGTTAACGACACTGATTATACCAAGTTAAACATGTGACTTAGAGTGGCCTGTAAATCGTACCCGTATTTCAGCCCTTCCTTGGAACGAACCCCAGTTCTTAATCTGGAAACTATTACAATATAATTATCATATATGCATGTGGAACTAATCTAATCTAATTATCATATATGCATGTAGAACTAATCTAATCTGATTATCATATATGCATGTAGAACAAATCTAATCTAATTATCATATATGCATGTAGAACTAATCTAATCTAATTATCATATATGCATGTAGAACTAATCTAATCTAATTATCATATATGCATGTAGAACTAATCTAATCTGATTATCATATATGCATGTAGAACAAATCTAATCTGATTATCATATATGCATGTAGAACAAATCTAATCTAATTATCATATATGCATGTAGAACTAATCTAATCTAATTATCATATATGCATGTAGAACTAATCTAATCTAATTATCATATATCCATTTTGAACTAATCTAATCTAATTATCATATATCCATTTTGAACTAATCTAATCTAATTATCATATAAGCATGTAGAACTAATCTAATCTAATTATGATATATCCATTTTGAACTAATCTAATCTAATTATCATATATGCATGTAGAACTAATCTAATTATCATATAAGCATGTAGAACTAATCTAATCTAATTATGATATATCCATTTTGAACTAATCTAATCTAATTATGATATATCCATTTTGAACTAATCTAATCTAATTATCATATATGCATGTAGAACTAATCTAATTATCATATAAGCATGTAGAACTAATCTAATCTAATTATCATATATCCATTTTGAACTAATCTAATCTAATTATCATATATGCATGTAGAACTAATCTAATTATCATATATGCATGTAGAACTAATCTGATCTAATTATCATATATGCATGTAGAACTAATCTAATTATCATATATACATGTAGAACTAATCTAATCTAATTATCATATATGCATGTAGAACTAATCTAATTATCATATATGCATGTAGAACTAATCTAATCTAATTATCATATATGCATGTAGAACTAATCTTATCTAATTATCATATATGCATGTATAACTAATCTAATCAAATTATCATACATGCATGTATATTAACATTACATTCACACAATCAGTACGAAACCTAGGTGTTACTCTGGACAATACTCTCACATTGCACCAACATGTCATGAACATATGCAAGGCTGCATATCTTGAGCTGAGACGCATCAGCTCAATTCGCAAATATCTTTCAGTTGATGCCACTAAAACACTTGTGTGTTCATTAGTCCTTTCAAGACTGGTCTATTGTAACTCAATTCTGTCTGGTTCATCTCAATATCTACTCCAGAAACTTCAAAAAGTTCAAAACACAGCTGCTCGGATCATACTTAGAGTACCACGATCAGAGCACACCTCCCCGCTGCTCTGTACCCTACAGAGGCTATCCATTCGATCCAGAATCAAACACAAAATTTGTTCTCTGTGCTACATTTCACTTTCGGACTCTAGTCCAACATACCTATCTGACCTCACCCAATTGTACACACCAGCAAGATACTTACGCTCCTCTTCTGACAATCCTATACTCATTATTCCAAGTATGAAAACAAAGTCATATGGACAGCGTTCTTTAGCATACCAGGGCCCAGCAACGTGGAATGAATTGCTCACTGAACTTAGACACAAAGACACAGTGATCACATTCAAGAGGGCTCTCAAAACTCACTTATTTCGACAGCAAGAACAAACTTAAAGATCTAGTAATGTTTCCTACCTGAAATATTATCAGCATGTTTTTTATGTTTTCTAATGTCATGGTGTTTGTTTTTGTAATCATATCATTATATATGTTTTTTATCGTATAGGTGTTGTCTAATGTTGTAAAGTGCTTAGAGCTTCTAAAGATTAGGCGCTATACAAAGTTATTATTATCATTATTATGCAGAACTAATCTAATTATCATATATGCATGTAGAACTAATCTAATTATCATATATGCATGTAGAACTAATCTAATTTAATTATCATATATGCATGTAGAACTAATCTAATTATCATATATGCATGTAGAACTAATCTAATCTAATTATCGTATATGCATGTAGAACTAATCTAATTATCATATATGCATGTAGAACTAATATAATCTAATTATCATATATACATGTAGAAAGTATGAAAAGAAAAATGTTGAGACAGTAATATTACTGTATATTGTGTCCAATGTAACTCTCTGCTATCTAGCCAAATTAAATTCAGTTGCAAATGAGAAGTCTTATATTAGTTTATATGAAAATATTGTTAGGTCTAAATGGTATAGCAGTAACACACAGACATTTCACATTTTTGTGCTAACAGGTTCCATTCCTGGCTCTACAGAGAGAGAGAGAGAGAGAGAGAGAGAGAGTACAATGGTGACCCATCCATGATATGTTAATTTCTGCTATTACCAAAGTTTCTTTCTCTTGAAATGGACACCCAGTGTGCTGTACTTGAATATGCAGGAAACAACTACTAACAGGCCCAATCAGATCCATGGGCACATGCCAATTCATGCGCTTACAAAAAACGAACATATCAACATAAATAACATTCTAGTTTCTCTATCCATTGTAGTTGTTGTTATAGGGTTTAACACCATTTTCAGCACAAGATAGGCTATACATGGCCACCAGTATAAATGGTGGTGGAAGAATCCAGGAAAACCCCGGAAAGAACCACCGACCCACAAGAAGCTACCAGAAAGCTTTCTCACATACACATATTGGCATAATCCGAAACTCGAACCCACACAGACAGAGGTGAGATGGCAGTGATCAGTAACAGTGAGCGTTTTAGACCACTTGGCTACTTGAGGCGCCAGTATCCATTGTAGCACATCACATTTACCATATCACTTTATAAGTAGAACGATATTTGAATTGGTCGTCCATGTGAATATGTATTTCATGTCGGGGCCCCGAGTGGCCGAGTGGTTTAAAGCGCTCTCCGTTACGGATCACTGCCATCTCACCTCTGTCTGCGTGGGTTCGAGTCTCGGATTCGGCCAATGTGGGTATGTGAGAAAGCTTGCCAGTAGCTTCTCGAGGGTCGGTGGTTCTTTCTGGGGATTTCCCAGGTTCTTCCTCCACCGTTAATACTGGCCGCCATGTATAGCCTATCGTGTGCTGAAAGATGGCGTTAAACAACAACAACAACAACATGTATTTCATGTCAGCATACTTGAATCAAGGTTAGATTGTTCCGAGATCATCTTGGGTCTTTATGATGAGCTATCTCCCACACAAGTCTGAACGCAAACCACTCATTTGTACACTTGTACATGAGTGGCAGACACTAATGACGGTGCTCATTCAAGTACATCGCATCAACATAAATAGTGTGTCCTCATCGCTAGATTGCTATTTCTCTACCACCTTGCCATGATTCCATGGCATCAGTGGTGCCGGCATTATATGCAGTTTTGCTGTTGACGGAAAAGGTTGCTGTCTGAAACGGTTTTCAGGATGCCAGTGACGTCAGAATAATTGCACTTGTAAACTTGGGCACTACTTTAGTGTCTAATGACGACACCTTTGCTGAAATAGAGTAGTTCATTTTAAGGTGTACCTACTTCAAAAACTCCGATTTTAGGGGTGGAGGAGTTGAAAAAGCCACCACCTACAGAAGATGTACTACATCAAGCAATTCTCAAGATGACTACCAGGCATTTATCTGGAATAACGACACTATATAAAAAATTGAGATCCCATCAGCACAAGAATATGGCTGGAAAATGCATGGGGGAAAGTGGATTCCAGTCATTACCATGCGGCTTACAGCACCAAGGTCTGTACTCCGCTTGGTGATGCGTGGCTGCACCTTCAAGAGATGCCAAATAGCAAGGTGCTCCTGTTCATGTGGCAGCATGGAAGAAGCGAACACAGTGCATGAAGAGGAGAAAGAGATCAAAGACGATGACATGCCCCATGTACCTTATGATATTCTTGCAAAATGTAGACACATCTGTATGGCAGCAACGCACACTTACATATAAAGCCTGCAGTAAATCTTCATTACCCTATTACACTGTAACATCTGTCAACCAACACTAAGGTGCAGATCGATCTATTAATTTCAAAATTTAAAGCAACACACACACACACACACACACACACACACACACACACACACATATGTATATATATATAATGCCTGATAGTAGTACTTGAATAATTTCTGACTAGATTGTTCCATCTCCTCGGCTGTGGTTAACATACCCGACTAGTCGTAAGAACTCGATCATTGTATTACATGAAAGCGACAATTTTATTTTTTAAAAACGTATGTTATGAAGGTATAGCCAAGGCACGTAGTTACTTGGATTGCTGTAAGTACATTTTACATATGTAATGACGTATTTATGGTATCAATGGTCCACTTGACACATATATAACTGTGTTTATCTCTTTGACTAAAATGGCTTCATACAAATATTTGGGATTTATATCTTATAACTCACAGCCGAGACCAGATCCAATCTCCAGACAGAAATTTTTTAAAATTGTTATTTTGGGGTCCCCTTAGACAGGTAGACTAGTGACGTGCTTTCATCACAAATTTCCCACGTGACTTTACATGCTCCTTGACTTACTGCTAAAATTAACTGATGCAAAATAAACGGAATGTTGATGTCAGAGTTATAATACAGGAAAACCTATCATAGAAATGGAAAACGTGTTGCAAAATGTCAGTGATATAGAGATTGAGAACTTAAAAAGCAGTCAGAAAATGGACGATAGTCTGTATAAAATTATGTGATGAAATAAATAGACGTCGTTCAGACCGATATATTTATGTGATAGCTTTATGAAATATAATCATTTTAGCTGGTAAAGATTAAAATACACGAACATATGAGGCACAATGTTATGAATAGACGAAGTGGAATAGAATATATAAAACAAGAGAATTGGGCGAATAACACGCATAATGATAATAACCAGAAAAATACAATACAATCATGACGTAAACGAGCCTAAATGGGTGATTGCTGGTGATTTATATGAAGTATAAAACGTTTTGATTATTAAATAAAGAATGTAATCTTTAAAAATATTAACAAGCATCATAACTCAGCTTAACGCTCCATTTAACCGAGATATTCCACAATTATTTAAAGAGACGAACAAATATACAATAATTGTTTCTCATACAAGCCACTATATATATATATATATATTCTGTATAACTACACTTTAGGATTTGACAGTAATAATTTTACAGAGCATAGTCTAAGAAAAATAATTCTGCAAGAATGAATAATGGACGGATGGCAGCATCAGGATGCGGAAAATCTTATCGGCAATAAACATATCAGAAACAGACCAAAACCTAAGTAGTCCGATATCCTCGTGAACAAAAACAATTTTCTTATTCCTAATATTTATCATTCTTTCATTTCAATATAAAAATTTGTTATTCAGTAAATAGAAACCCTTCTATTCTGAAAACTGAAACATAGTTCATTTTTACACTGCAAGGAACATAATAAAATTGAAATAAATTTTGTTCCCCAGGGTTAATTTGTTCACCGAAAGAAACCTCATAAAACGGAAATATACTCAAAACGTCACTAGACAGTTTTTAGATTCCTGCTGTGAGGTCGGCGAACGGTCACGAAGTAGTGTAGAGCCACGCGTCAGGTAAACTATGGACCGGCACTCTCACTGGCGAAGATTATAACCAATGTAAACAGACTAAATCATTGGTATTTACACTAGGCTGAAGTGACAACTATCAAAATTACAGCTATTTGTAATATAGTGCCAGTGGCTATGGGTACCAAAGAAGATTATCTTTATCTGACGATCACGTGAATGACAGATAATATGAATTTAAATGATTTTCAATCAACCGGTCGTATAGTGATGTTGGCGGTTTTAAATGTTTTGATTACTGATCTAGGTCACAGCCATCAACCCCACATTATCTTTATGTCACGCAAAATCACGGATTATAATCCTTGAAAATTACCACGAGGCGCCCACGCAAGAGGATAGTAGGGTAGAAGACTTTGACTTCGATCAGTAACTAACAAAAATCCGCTATTACCACTCTACTATGTATACACGTCTTTCAGATTGTGACAAGTATTCACCGAACATATACTTGTATATATGGCACAAAATATATGTACCAAACGCCAATTATATGGTCGGCAAGGTCAGTCTGATCAATATACATCAAATAATCGCCAATAGTATATTCGACTAGTCCGATCGTGTCTGAGTTGTGGTGTTGGCAGAAAAGTTTCGCGACAAATACCGCAATGTTACTAACACGGTAACAGAAAGAATCACGCACACTCCAACCCAATGCAAGGATATCTTTTGAAGGAGGCATGACGTAAGCGATCGTCCATGTGCTTGTGACTACTGTCCAGGTCATGTTGGTAAACAATTCCTGCGTCGAAGTCATTGCAGATGCAATCGATGTGGAATCGGAATTGGAACGCAATACAGTGTAGTCGATTGTTGCAGCGTGAACGCACTGCACCGGTACTGCCACTGATTAATGTGGTCGCGTGTGCGTCGTAATTGTACACTGTGGCAGTGATTGTACGCTGTATCAATGATTGTACATTAACGCTCGCGGTGGGACGTCATAGACACACCGATCTGGCACAACATAATGGGCTGATTTGTTAATTTTAGTTACAGTGTTTTCTACCTTATTTTGTTTTCACACTAGGTTTACGTGGAAGGTCAGCTTGCATTTTTGGCACAAATTCAAAATTGTATGTTCTAAAAGTAAACTCCTCTACTTTTACTGCCTGTCCCCGTTTCTACGTATGTGCTCAGAGTGACTCGTGGTTTTCAATTTAAGCCCGCACAGTGTCGAACAGAGCCATGCTAATTATGTTATCCCCAATAGCTACCGAGTACAGTTTAGTAATTGTACTGAGACTGCAAAGAGCTGACGCGAGACATCTGAACAGACACGTATTCGCAAATGCAGCCGTGACGAGACGAGTTTACTATCGTCGTCATTTAAGCCGGTTACTATTAATATTGCTCCAACAACTGGTATGCCTATACTAATTATCACGGTTGTGATTCCCGCAACATAAGGACTATATGTGACTGACGAAGGTATTCTGCAAATATCATATATGACCAAGCAAAGTAGTTGTATTGTCAAGTGGAACAAAATAATTATCGATGTTGGCATCACTGGTTAGTTGATCCAACACCCAGTTGGCAAATTCCGCAACCTCATCACCAAGGTAGGAATCCATTACCTATATGTAATTATAAATCTAATCTTATATATACACAATAAGGATGATTAAGTTCCCGTCGGATAAATGTTGACACTGAATTTCGGCGACTAATGATGTTGATATTGCATATGAATAAAATTCGCCAGTGTCCTTTTTCCCGATAAGTGATATTAGTGTTATAAAATCAAGATGAAGATGTGGCTTATCTGTTATTAGCATTCTCTCTATTCCCCACGTACCTTTACTTCCGGTATCATAGACAAATATGATCTGGACTCGCACACCTTTTAGATGTGACGTTTAGGTCTCTCAAAACCACTTTCAAGAGAATGGAAAACAAGTCGACCACTCGCAAAAATTACGTCAACGTAAGCTCAGTAAGCGTTTGTGTAGCTGGAGAATGCCCAAATGCCTGCAACACTCAAGAAGTGGACGGTTCAGACGAATTTATAATGTTCACCACACCGGGTCAAATAATCAACAATTTCATTTGGTGGTACAAGTCCATACGAGTAAAAATACCAAGGATGACTGAGTGTCACCCAATGTGACCGAATGCGTTCGAGGTCCTGTTGTTCAATACAGGTTAACGATTTCAGTTTCCTTTGTGATTTGAGTCATCGCCTGAGAGCCTTTTGTCCCGAGTTCTTCTCTCATAAAGGCACCTCGGAAATGTTTGATTGACTTTGTCATCGCGAGTAAATCAAAATTGGTCAACGGAGCGACAAGAATCGAAGACCACTTCCGCTCGGGAATCTTTGATTCCTACGCTTGGATAATCAAAGACATTTTCTTTTTCATGCTGCCTCGAAAGGCGCAGCCTCCATCCGCTTTTTTAGAGCCATCTACCTCCCCTTTGCAACCGCAAGAACAAAAGTCGTCAACAAAGCAGGAACAGCTGAGAAGAATGTATATGTTCCATTAACATGTTTCATCCTAGCAACTACGGCCGCTGACAAATTAACAGTTATCCACCGGTGTTGACGTTTGGCAGCTTCAAACTGTTGCGTAAGCGTCGGTGTCAACATCAATAGGGCCGTTCAGGAAAATGTATTTCGGGAACGTTTTTAATGAACTCCGGTTTGATTTTTTCATCGCGGCTGAGATCTTCTCGAGCTGACATTGGCTCAATGTAACAAATTTACTTAGATGTGACATTTTATTTAAAATGTTACAGGTTCAATTACCAATGTGATCTTCCGTCGGATCTTTTTGTTGTTTGATTCGATCCTTTAACCGGATGGAAAAAGTAGAACAACGTTTCAGGCACCTCCTCTACAGACCTGTGCCGATCTCTTCATCAATAAAAGTGGGCAATTTCAAGTCTACTTTGGTTTTTAGCAGGAGAGCGTTCCAATACAGTCTCGGTGTCATAAAGTAATGTGCTGGGTCTAACTTATAGACGCACACAGCAATATCACAAAACGCCTTAGAAGGTCAGTGAGCAAAAACACATCTGTTCTCAAATACAGATAGTGATAGTCACCTATATTTTGGCAACCGAACGCGAAGCAAACTTATTTCATGCGACAACGACTAGATGAATGCCACGAGTAGTGACTACCGAGCTTCGGCAAACTTTTCATAATCATTCATATACTCGTAAGGGTTGATTCCTTTACGATTAATCAGGATGAATTTTCCTAGTTTATCAGTGGCACCACCATATTGGCGAGTTGTCACAAAGTGATCATTACTATTTGCTGCAAGTTTGTTAATGAGCTTGTCGAGATTTGCATGGATAAACTGCAGCGAATTAATAAAATGCAGTTGTCTGAGCCAAAACGACGTTTATTTTTCCTTATTGTTTGGGAGGACGCTAATTGGTGTATTGGATAATGTTGCTACTGCTTATGTTATTAAGTGGCTGTCATGCCCGCACAGATTATTAAACACTGCATACATTTTTATTTTATTTGGTTTAATTTGCAATCACTAGTTTCATGCGTTATGTGCGACTCCTCTATACACGCCAGTGATGTGAAGGTGATCAAGAAATTTGAAACGTTTGGAGATAAAATGTTCATGTCTGCTGGAGAATAGAGCTGTTTTCAAATATATTTCAGCGCAACCTCCAGGGATGTAAGAAAGACATCAAATGAGTCATTGCGACAATATAATATTAGCTGTTCAGATTTCCCGTCACATCTGACAACCTTATAACCAAACCCAAATGATGTGGGTTCCACAACATGGACCGTATTTGTTTGGTTGTCGGAATCTTGTACTAGAACGTTTAAACGATGTCTTCATAGATGATATACGGTGCTTTCCTTTATCGTTGCACTGCTGTCAGCTTTGGAATGCTTTAACGAGGTTCTGGCATAATCGTACGCTGCGGCATATCATCGATTCCACCACAGTAAAATTCATAGTCGTCAAATGTTTTGTGCTAAATAAAATGCAGACAAAGTCTTCTGTGTCGATCAGGCAACCGGGAAAGAATCGTTATCACTTCATAAAGATATATTGTTACAAACCAGGATTATTTGCTTTGACCGAGCGGTGTCAAACTCTGGCGTGATTACAAGACTTCCATGCAACTTCTGTTGTAAATTAGAGAGCCCAACGTGTCCATTCTAAAATAAATTTTACACTAATCAGTACAAACCACAGATCTCACAACTTTCCAATTGTATATAAACCGCACGTCTGCATGGTTTCTCTTCATCAATTATTTTATACCCTCAGCAGTTCAAGCCGTAAAACTATACAACCATCCACTAACACAGGGAACTATTTTTTACTAAGCCACCTTAGGCCAGTCAAATCATGGTTTCGAGACACATTTCGCCTGAAAAATGTCATGACATTTGCCACCATCGCGACATAAACGGTATCTGCCGACGACTAAACAATTCTTTCTTCTTTATTCCATTGTGTAATGTACCTGTTTCCAACCATAAATACTGCACCTGCAGTCACACAACCAATGTACATCACTAGACTGTAATAGGGATTATGGAACTCCAGGCACACTCATGTGGCTCTGACCTGAATTCACCAAAAGTAAACCGTTGCATCATGGAAGCTCACTAACACTTCACTCCGTGACGTTTGCTCCGAGTAAATGGCTAATTATTTCTGGCTAAGGAGAATTTCACAGGACCGAGTTCCAATAATCAAACAAGTAATCACAAAAATATAAGAATTCCTTAAAACGGCTGCTATAACCAAATGCGCATACTCCAATTTTATTACAATACGTACTCTGAACTATTCATATCGCGCAGCAGCGGCAGATCAATCTAGGCTAGCCAATGAGAATCTTGGTTTTTTTATATGTCGGGTTCGTTCAAGCGGATACAAGCTTTTATGATTCCATGCAAACACATTAACATCAACACCCGGATTAAGTGTTTCAGACCTTTTGAGTGTGACCATAGCAACCTTCACTGGAAATTCTGTATTACTAAAATTGAGTTTACACAAGTTTTGCCAGTATTGCGGGGATGGTTTGTGCTGTCAATCGCGAGATGCAACTTGGGCAAAATTTTGACCATTCAAAAAATATATTGTCATCGTAGTTTTTCACTTATCACTAACCGCGATGGAATATACTCTCCTGCTGCTATGTAGTTAGACATGTGAAATGGTATGCTTGGGGAAATATGCAGTTCAACATGCAAGCATCTTTCATATGTCCATCCAGATCCCATGTTGGTCCATTTTTCCAACGTCTCGAGAATATTTTCAAATTTTTTGTCTGTTCGATTATTAATAGACTCGGTGTCTTTGCTGTTTTGAATTATAAGTGAATCATCATTTATCCATCATTATCATGGCTAAGTCGCTGACTCAAATGCACATAGAAAACAATATTTGTTTGAACTCCGAACGTGCTTGTGCGTTGTAACGTCGATGCGATTCCTGGACGCATCTTCGGAAAAAGGTTTACCATATCTTTACTTGACACGTGCTAGATCCAAATAATCGTCTGAATATTTCTAAACTCGTGAAGCTTAAACCTTGGAACTATTAATCCCTGTGCAAAAGTGACATCCTGTGTAGCAATGGTATGTGCAATACGGCGACGGATGTTTTGTTCACGAACATGCTTAACAGTCTCGGCAGCAATAGTGGCGGCAGTACGAAAAGGTCTTGTTTATCCTGCAATATCAGCTCTTCTGGCTCGTGGAAGAAGTTTAGATTGTTATTCGTGCTGCAGATTCACGAAGCTGTCTCACAGTCTAAAGCGGTTAGGTTATAATTTAAATGTCACTTTTTCTGGCATGTCTTGGTATTTGTATATTACGCTTACGCGCGAATTGTTTCAGTTGTACTGTTATCGTTGCCGGCGGAAGTTGTTCCGGTTGATGTGGTGGAAGTTGATGTGGTCCCAATAACTCAAATGCATCAGCTTTTTCTAATACGGTTTGTATGCCTTAGCTTATCCATAGTCGACATACTGGCATATAAGGGAAATTCATCTTCTAAAGGAGAAATTTTGTAGTATTGGTTTTACATCACCAGGGACAGAAGTTGTAATTGCTTCAATTCAGGCTATTATTTCATTTACTTCTGTATCGTTTTCAACGACTTTGATGTTGTCAAATGTTTCCACAATCTTTGGTTCCACATTCCACAACTCTTGTGTTAGCAAGTCTTCGCCTGCGCGCGGTCCGCACTGTCGGCAAAACTGATTACTCGGCTTCATTCCGATACCACATTTAAGAAGTGGTCGAACACCTAGGCCAACACGTAACGTTAGAAAATGTGATTTAGAGTATTAGGGCATGTTCTGCCGCATAAGTGACATTTTGCAAGGCAAACACATTTGATTGCGTCCTAATGCCATTGAACGTTCGAGACCATTTAGGTAGTTATCTGAATGTATGATTGTTTTCCATTCATCGCCACAGCCTCTTGTCTCCACTTGTGCATAGAGTGGTTCATGGATAATGAGGCCAACATTAACTGATAAAATTATTGCAAGCATTTACTAGATATAACGTCAACAAAACAATATGATTACATTAATAAAAGATAAAATACTCCATAATTATTAGCATCTAATTTGCCGTCAAATCAGAGAACTTCAGAGAGCCAAAAACAAACGAAACCAATAAAAACCGTTACCTTTGTCACATGGGATTTTAGTCTTGTAAGGTTTTGCTATATAATGCTGGTAACAATACTTGGCTTGAACATAACTTTTATGGACACATTACTGATTATATCGTGCCGAGTTAATGGGAGCTAAATACCTTTACCAAGGATATATTGAAGTTGCTGCCCGGCTGGTCTGGGTGTGTATTTATCCGCGATCCTTGAATTACAAATCCATTGCTCTACCAACAGAGCTACCGTGGCTCTCAGGAAAGTCAACTGTTATGCACATTTAATTTGTATTATTTGATGTTGGTTGCTCTCAATGATTTTATGTTATGCATATATGTATTTTGTACTTAACCTTTGTTCAAAATCAAGTTAATGGTGTATCTGACGAGTGCTATTTATTTTCTAAAGAACATAATACATAGCTAATAATTCTGTATGACTATAGATTAAATATTCAGATCATTATGAATGTAAGTGAACATGTTTATTTCTGTATGAATATAAATTTTTCACTTGGAAATCTCCAAACTTTTGACAACTTTTCATTTGTTTTAGGAATGAAACTGACCTACATCCTGGCTCTATTATTGTGTCTTAGCGTTTCATATACTGTTTACTGGGAAAAGTGCCCATTCTTGCCATAACATCCGACGTATAATCATTCTTCTTGCCGTGTTCATTTTTTATTTATGTGGATTTATTTATTTAAATTATTTAGTTGAATTACAAAGTGATCAATAATATTCTTGGACTAAGACAATAATTTGGAATTATAGTGAATTCAGACAAGATATTTTGGATTATATTACTATGATACATGAAAATATTGTTAACGCATCATATTCAAGGCCAATGGCAAATTAACACATTCGAGACTACAGGCATATCAACACATTCAAGAACTGATTTGGCATCACTTAAAAGGTAAGTGTCTTGTTTTTATATTATGTTTGGGCCAAACAATTCATTCTTCACGATCCTGGATTTAATGACGATGAAATGCATTCAAAAATATAATTTAAACTAAACATTAGCAACCGTTTTCATATTCTGTTTTAAGCTACACTTTAAAACCCGTACTTTTTATATTATAATCTATACATTAACAACCGTATTCATTTTCTGTTATATTCATTTTCTATTTGTTCTTTTTAGTGTCATACCTCAAATGACTCAACCACGAACTATTTGGAGTCATAAATTTATACATACATTATTAGCAGTTAGCGGTGATGATAACGATGATGATTTAGATGACAGATGAAATGAATACGTGGTTGGCGACGACAGTAAGATGTATGCTGACTACGGCAACACGTGTCAATCCTATCTCGTCTGTAGACGATTCGTTGCTCAGTTTCACAGAGACATACATGTCGGTCGTGATTCGATGAATAAGTCTTGATTAAACAATGCCATTAAGTGATTTCCATACTTAATATACTTTAAAATGAGTTTATGATTTGTGTTCCGCATAATTAATTAATTTATGTCTTCTACCAGACCGATCACTTTCTCACAAAATTATAGAATATTGCGTTTATTTATTGTTGAAAGTAAGTCTCTCTCTTTCCCTTTCTCTCTTCGTGGCTAATTGATGCACATTTCTTCATCAAACTATATTTAAATTGTTTTTTCATCCTCCTTTCACGAAGGAAGTGTTATTCCATGTACGTGTCTATGATATTACCAGATGCATTGTTTCATGTTAATTTTCACATTTTCACTCACTGGATATGCTCTATAGGTAATCAACACATTAAATGATCGGCTATGGTATCTCAACGTGAAAGCCTGTTGTATCCAAGCAACGCCCACGTTTATCCTGCTTCATCCTCGCATTTACTTTATAATGTCCACGTCGATAGGACTGTCTGACACACACACACACACACACACACACACACACACACACACACACACATATATATATATATATATATATATATATATATATATATATATATATATATATATATATATATATATATATATAAATGTTTGTTCTTAATCTCGTTTAACTGTTTGCTAACAATTTGTCAAAACAAAATACGTTATGATGCCATTAAGGCATGAAGGCTATCGCTTTAAAAAAGAAAATGTAACACAGCTGGATGACCTGCATGTAAAAAAATAACGACTAGCTAATATTACACTGATAACAGTGATGTCGTCATTTCCATAACGGTGATCCACATGCCCATAATTGGGTTTCATAACAGCAACATATATTAACAGCATGAAACTCCGCCATCAACGGTGGAGTTGTCATGATTGCTATACATTGGAATGCAACGATCTCTTCAATTACAATATATTTAAGTTGGTTATGACCAATTTCCTAGTTTATTATTTTCTGTATTGAGTTACCAACACTCATAGTTTTAACGGCAGTCATGGTAAACGTGTATAAATTCCTTTCTCGGCCATGATGCACATCCCAACGGTTGACAAATGAAATAAAAATATATTATTACATTTGTCTTAAAATAAATCCTAAGTTGATAGTAAAGAAATAATAGGAAATACGCAAGATTTATCTTAAAGAATGCGAACATTTATCTATCAGTTAGTGCCAACATGTTTTGATACGGCATCAGTTACGACTTTGGAAAATATCGCCATGTACCTCATTTTCTAAATGTGCAGGACAACAGCCTCGATAATGCATCATCCTTGAAACGTTCTGGACACAAATAAAGATTTAATAATATTTTGCAAAAAGTTAATTTCATATATTAGAAACTGAGACTAATTTTCTAATATAAGAAACTCCCTTTATAGGTGTCTATTGTTGTCACAACTGCTCATCCTAATTAGAAAACAAAAAGATCTGAAATGCTTGTAAGTTGTATTTTAGAAACTGCGAGATCGATATCGTCAGCGAAGTATCTACACATAAATAAGTCAGTTATAGTAAATACTACAGGTGCGCTGTAAACCGATATCACACTTTCCTCGTTTTTGTTTTCCGGTGTACGTACCATTATACTTTTTCACTAAACAGGTACAACAATAGTTTCCAACAGTAAGGAAATAATGGAAATTTCCGAACAATCTTGTCAGGAATTTAATGCAATTAACGTCATGTTTCCGTTTTACATGACAAAAACATTCCAAAAATCATTGTCTTTTTTTACAAACGTTTTTATTTGTCATCATATGATTTTGAATATTACAGATATAATTACATTCACGATCCTTTAATCACATGTTTAATACATGACAACGTGGTTTCCAAATTGAATGTTGTGAAAGACGTTCGGTAAAATCCAAATGTTTTGACAAATTTCGGATTTAAAAACAAAAACAGAAAGAAATGTTTTAGTTGTTTTCTAAACATAAAAAGAAACTATTCAGTATATTAACTTCCATCGACGGCACATTTTAAATAAATAATTAGATTTTAATATTTATATGTGCGGTCTTGCCAACATCAAGAAGAACATATCAACCAAACCACACAGAAAAAAAATCAATGCAAAACAATTCCGTGAATGATCTAGGAATAAACTTTAATAGCCCCAGGCACACAAAAGGTGACCTATGCAAGCTACACAGGAATCCAACATAACCGTAATAACAACACTAAACTAACTAATGTAAACCCTAAAGAATCTGTTCCAGACAAAACAAACTGAAGAAAGAATTTGGGGATTTCTTAGAATACTAAGCAATAACAGAGGAAGAAAAGAAAAGAAAGAAAAAAGGAAATCGAAAGAGGAAAACAAACTGTGTTAAACCTATCTAAGCGAATTCTAACTAATAGTGACTACATTCTTCTAGACAAGGGGTTATCATATTGTCCGAGAACCAAAGTGCATGATAATATTAATTTAGCAGAAGAATTTTGTAAACATACAAGATCATTAAAATTAAAAGAATTTTTCTCACAATCATGTACATATTTACAATATGAAAGTAGTTTTCATCTAGAAAATAAGCCACAATTCAAGAAAAAAAGAATAATCATTAACACCTTCTAGTGATCGTGATATTTATTTTGATTTTTATATTGAAACAACTAAAGAAGAAATTTTAAATATCAGTCCTAAAAGAAAACATTTTACAAACATACCTAAAGAACTAAATTCCTTACGTACCTTATCACAAGACGAAAATATTATTATTAACAAAGCTGAAAAGTCTAGCACCATAGTAATAATGAATAAGGAGGATTATATTAAAGAAGTAGAAAGACAATTAAATGATGAAGTATATTATACAAAACTTTCCTATAATCCTTCTGAAGAAACTAAAGCAAAAGTAAGCAAGTATATTACTGAAATCTCTATTCACATTTACTCCATATATGATGAACTAGATATCTTCCCAAATATAATTAATACGCATACGCACACCTCAATTTTATATTGTACATAAAATAATAAAACGGTTGATAAGTCACTACCTTTAGGGTATCAAGTTTGACCCGTTTCTTCTACATGTAACTCAATTACAAATAACATATAGCAATATATTGATAATATTTTACAACCACTGATGAAATCATTACCTTCATATGTCAAAAACCCTTTTGATTTCATTACCAAATTGGAAACATTACCGAAACTAACTGAAAATTCATTCATAGTTACACTTGATGTGATTTACTCTACACGAATATACCACACAATGATGGTATCGAAGCGTGTAAATATTATCTTCAAGAAAAGGAAAATACATGTAAACTATCAAAAGAACATGTTTGTGATTTGATAAAACTTGTGCTCGAAAATAACTTTTTTCAATTTGGTAATACAAACTATCTCCAAATGTTGGGAACAGCAATGGCCAGTCCTATGGCACCTTCTTATGCATCTTTATTTATGGGGAAATTAGAAAATGATTTTCTAAATAAATGCCTATTAAAACCCGATGTTTGGTTAAGATTTTTAGACGATATCTTTATGGTTTGGAGTTATACATTATAAGAACTTTGTTATTTTTTTGACTGTTTACAAATTACATCCAACAATAACATTTACGTTTAATGTGTCTAAAAATGAAAGTACCATTTTTGGATGTAGAGGTCATGAAAAATGAAAAAAATGACAACACTACCATGGTTTATGTTAAAAACACGAATTTTCATCAATATATTGAACATTCTTCATGTCAACCTAAATCATGCAAAAACAGGATACCATATAGTAAAACAAAAAGATATAGAATAATTATTTCGAATGATACGGTGTTTAAATCATCTTTGACAGAGTAAGGTCAGCATTTTAAAAATAGAAATTACCCTATTGACATCATTAATGCTGCTTTCCAAAATGTATCTTCTGGTACACAACTTGAATCTTTATAATGTAAAATTATAAATAGAAATGAAGATATCATTCCTTTTGTTACTGAATATATCCCAAGTTTGCCTAATATTGATAAGATTATCGATAAATACTGATTTATTAAAATTATAATGCAAAGCAAATGTTAAATTGCTACACGAAAGCAAACACACACTTCCTTATAAAAGGACTAAATATCATAATTATTTTAAACTAGAAAAAACATCATATAAAAAGCGATAATCAGCTAAATATAATAGACCTAGATGTTCGCACTGTTCATTTATTAATGAAAATACTTCTTTCACTAGTAATAGTACGAAAGAAACAATTAAAATGCATTAGGATACCAATTAAGCGATATCAAATTAAATTTGTTTCATCACATGCAATCATTGTGGCATCCAATATATTGTACAAAGCAGTCCACACATATCTAAACGTATGAACCAACAAAGATCAAATATAAAAAAATTATATCGATTAATTATTTTTATCTCATGCTGCCGCACATTTTAACGACAGTTCCCATATTTCGCAAGATCTCTCCTTTCAACCGTATGTTATAGCTGATTCTGAGATCGAACGTCTGCTAAAATAAACTGTTGGATTTACCGTCTTAATACAGTATATCCAAAAGGTCTAAATTTCAAAAGTCTATACGACATTCATTTATCATTTGTTTTAAAAATTTCAATTTTTATATTTTTTGTATATTTTTATTATTATTTATAAATATAATGTATTTGAATTATGTCCCCTGTTTACAATTATTTAAAATTATATTTTTTTTTATCTTATTCTAATTTACAGAATAACTTCAATAGTGAAAGCATAAACATATATCATAAAAATAAGTTTACTAATTCTTTTAAAAAAAAGAGACCTAACAAAATAAATGTTCAATATATTATGATCAATTGTTTACAAAATACTTATTTATTTATATGATTATAAGTATTATGCACATATTAATTGTTTATTATATAATTTGAGTTCTGATGAAATATTGAACATTCATCAATAATATATGAAGGTATACTATATTATTTAAGAAAGATATAAATAAAATTGTTCATCTCCATTAAAAAATGTTTATGCAAATTAGCTTGGTCAGTATTTGAGGTTAGGGCCTATCCGACTAATCGCATTCATCTTAATAAACAACATATTACGAAATTAATATTTCCATGTGCTTTTAAATTTTATAGTAAGATCATTATTAATTGGAGGTAAACATTTTACATATGTTGAGGACAAGGCCTAGCTTTATTTAGAAATTAAGAATATTCTATGAGCAAGGTGGTTACAAATTTGATGGGAAAATTAGCCTCATCCTGGTTCTGTCATTGTGTCTGCTTTTTATATGTAAATCCTGTTTGCTTCAGAATTTCTCATTGCTATTTTGACATCCGAGGTGGAATCAGTCATTTTGTTGTGTTCAGGTTGATTTGAGAGGATTTAATTACTTTATTTAAATTATTCACTTGAATAACAAAGTACTCATTAATACAACTTCGGCTATAAGATTATTTTGGGATTACTGTGAATTCATTCAAGGACATTTTGGTTTATATCATGTTTATACATCAAGACTGTTATGGCATCGCCACATTCCAGGCTATTGGTACATCAGTACAGTCAATATCGAAATTCATTCATAAGGCTACTGAAATTCATTCAGAATACTCAGTACTGTTGGAGGCATACGGATTAAGGGTTAGGAACTGTAGAAAAGAAACCTGACTTACCCATGTCGAATTTGCAAAACAATAAGAACAATTATTTGATAGGCGGTGCTCAGTCAACAAGGTTGATCAACGTTACGACAACGTCCGACAGTTCATATGTGCTGAACAGTTCAAGAAGTGCGTCCATATTGACGTCAAGACATTCCTTGATGAGCAAGAGGTTGAAAGATTAGAAAATGCTGCTCGTATATATATACTTTTGGAGTTGTGATAGCAGTTTTTGGACTATTTTAGATTTAATTCGCTGTAAGTTACTTTTACATTTTCACTTTGTACTCCAGGAAAATAAATTATTTGTTGCATTTTGCAAAGCTTGTTGGGCTTTCGCTCTTTTCTGTTACTTAGGTATTTATTTAGAAGGTGTTACACGGGGCAATATGTTGCAAATATATCAGGACGATGCATCCTAGGAAATTAAAGCATTGTTAATATTATAGCTATAGATTTGTATTGGTCCCGTGATGTCTTTTCTGCAAGAATTGTTTCTCAAGCTGGTTTGAAAACAAAGAGAGAGAAAGCAAAGGTGCAAGGCTACATCTATGCTTGAGGAATCTTGAATAAATGGTGTTGTCGATATGGAAATAGGAATTTCGTGACATATCTCAGTAAATGTTCTAAAAAGGTCCTTTCCATGTGCTAGTTCTTTTGAACCACGACTTGATTTCCCATGTCACTGAAAGGGTGATTATGTAAGGGTGACGATATAAAACCGTCTTTCGTTTATCTGTAGGATTGAATATATAATGAAAACAAGATCAAAACAATGTTTCTAGAGCAGCAAATACCTTTATTACATTTATTTCTTTTACATCAAGCTGTATCACATTTTTCTTTATTTCTCTAAACTTTCTATGGAGTCACCACATAGAGCAAACCATGTTAACTGCAAAGTTGTGAAAAACGCAGGTGCTCGATAAAACTGCTTTCATTACAAATGTAGCTTGTACTACAGCTCTTGAATAAAAAAAAATAATGTTCGTATCGGAAGTCTTTCCTCATGATTGATTTTCATTTTTATATACTTTCATAACGAGAATCTGGGTGGTTAAGTAGTTAGAGTACTGGACTCACGACCAGACTGGCGAAGGTTCGAATCCTAGCATCAGATCAGACCGACCAGGTTACCGTGGACAAAATACATTATTCATATTACCTCGATCTCAATAGCCTTCGTGTACTGTTGAGCATTAATACACCAAAGAAAACCAAACCAATCCAAGCTCTTTCCCACAAATCTGGATTAGATACAGACTAAATCACTTTTTAAATGGATACACACTGAAAGGATGTCAATCGTCATTCTTGGAGATTTAAATTAAATATATTTCAAACACTACATTTTGATATTGTTATGATTAACAATTTAAATTAATTTACCCTTTACCTCCACCCAACCCAACGGAAGAAACTCTACAATACATTTAGGCACAATCAAATACATTAATTAAAAATCTCCGTATGTATCTATCAACGGTAAAACAAAATCTAAAATGGTTCACACTTTTAATGAATCATAAGTCAGTTAAAGGGGATTTTAGTGAAATATCCCCTGCCCCCCCAAAAAAGAAAAAAGAAAAAGAGAAGAAAACATATTTACAAAAACGATCTTTTAATTGGAAAATGAGAAACTCGCGTTTTAAAATATTTCCAAACATTATCATTAAAAAGGCTCATTAACGTTTAAAAACATCAATTTCGCAATACCAAATAATTTTTGCCCTCTTTTGTGATTTTTGAATTTTGGCATAAATAATTATAAGGAAGTACCTAATATAAAATAAACTTCATTTACACGCCAAGTCTCTCAAAACCAAGTCAACATCATCAGACATATCGATCACAAACTTTACCAACATTAAAAATCATATTTTTATACGGTGTCTTACTCGCCACCTACATAACGAATAAAAACCAACAGCTATAATTTTGTCCTGGAAAGAATCTACCCTTCAGACTGTTATATGTGTTATAATATAACACTCTATAAGGAGGCACAGGTAATTGGACACGTCAGCATGCTTAAATTTAAAAGAGTGTATCTGAAATCAGAGGCTTACGGTCTATTTAATCCTGTACAATACACGGTATAGACTCGTATGATAGTTCGTTCTATTTACTATGTATTACAACTGCAAACCATTTAAATTTTTTCTGCTATCATACAGCCCATATATATATATATATATATATATATATATATATATATATATATATATATATATATATATATATATATATATATATATATATATTCATTAACTCGTCTGTTTTTACACGTGGGGCATACTATGGTAAAATGTTTCACTGAAATGATCATAGAAGCTTCTTGAATGTATAATCACACTTTTCAATACATATTGAATATATAAAAACAAGTCACACTTTTAAATACTAAAATATACTTGCTACATTTTATGTTCCAATATGTTATCAAATTTACATAAAAGCATCATTTTCAAATGAAGTACATTTGCAAATCAGCCTTTCTAATCAAGGTTAGTCGAAACCAAGGTCATAACAAATATAACATTTCTATAATGTAAATAATCTGTATAACGGTTCTATGTCCTATCTGCATAAGTGTCAATAACATCTAATTAATGAAATACAAACATGTTAATGAAAAAGTATTTTCACATCCAGTTTTCAACTATTTTTCATGTTCTGTTATATGTGCAAACATAGATTGATTGGAATGCAGTGTTCAGAATTTAAAAAAATCATTTAAAATTGTTAAAAATGTATATAGAATTATCGCAAAGAGTTTATGGAGAGTCATGAAAGCGATCTTTTATGCTCAATGCGTATTAATATTCCCAGAAAAAAAAAATAATGACTCGATAAAATTCTCTTACAATAAGCAGTAAATGTAGCTAGTTATTTTCATTCCTTGGAATGATATACACTTTATACTATTTCCAAAACATAGATACAAATTTTGTATGTCCTTGTAATCTCCATCACTCTTTAGGAATATTGTAGAAACCCTGATGCAAATATATGTCGTCCAGTTAACTAAAACTAGAGAATAGTCCAGATGAGGGTCAAGCATAACTGGTTAATTCTTGGAAATTGGATTTTAAATTTTGAGTTCTTATCAAACAGTAGTTTACATCGGTAAGTATGAGTTTCCTGAGAATATATTATTTCGGTAAGTATGAGTTTCCTGAGAATATATTATATCGGTAAGTATGAGTTTCCTGAGAATATATTATTTCGGTAAGTATGAGTTTCCTGAGAATATATTACATCGGTAAGTATGAGTTTCCTGAGAATATATTATTTCGGTCCTTATAATCGGTTTGTAGCTATATTTTGTATGTGATTTGTAAGGAACGGAATATGAAATATACTGTTCTCCTTATGCTACGTCTTCTGGTCTTCAAATCTTCAAAGAGTTACAATGGTTCTGTGCTTTCATTTTTTTTTTAAATTATGAGCTTTAATGTTTTGTTCTAATACATATGATTAATGTAATTTGTTATTAAGAAAATGTTACCTAACAGTTATGTTGTAGATTATACTTTCAAGCAAATCCATCATTCAACAATACAAATATTTCACACAGTACTCTTTTCAAGTTTTAAAGATGGCCATGATTAAAGGATCGAATGTACAAAGCAGTATTATTTTCTATAATACTTTTATACCATACTCTTACCGCTACATAATAGCCCACTGAGTTTTTTTCACATGAAAAATTATGTAACTTTCTGAACAACGTGTATTTCAGATCCTTTGTTCAACAACACCACGGTGTTTTTTTATTTATTAGAAAGTGGTGTGAATCTGAATTTAGCTTCTACCGTAGAGAATCAATTTATATTTAACTGATATTAATAATTCTTAGAATCATACTTTAGTCAACCTATACCTGCAACAGTACGCATCAAAATTGCACATTATAGGATGCTTGCATTCTAATAAAATATCTTGTTAATTGGGTTTAAACGTTTTATTTTACCACCATATACTTAATGTGCTGTGTTGTTAGTTTCTTTTAGTTACTTTTAAGAAAAGATAGGCAAAGACTAATTAATAACACAGGCATAGCATTTAAGCTCATATTATCAGTGTAAACTGACACTAACCAGATATACAGTATACTTGGACTTACAACGATATTAATATCCAGAATATATATATATATATATATATATATATATATATATATATATATATATATATATATATATATTTATTTCAGTGGCTATAATTCACATATATCATTATACTTCACTAATCATATAACTGTTGAACAATGCAGTAAAACATGAGCGGACTCGATAAGAGTGACAACAACAATAATTAACTAACATTTAATTCTGCTACTTTGAAATAAAATCTCTCCACATAATCAATGAATACTGAGTATGTCAGACTATAAAGGGATTTACTTTTTTCTATAAAAATGGGTTTCCTCATCAACTTTTGGAACGATTTTCATCGAAAATGACTACAACAATAATAAAGATGACCATATTAGAAGGAGCGTTTATAGGCAAACAAAAGGTTCGATTTTTGTTTACGATAAACGCGTATATTTCGAACCAGTTTGATCCGTAATATTCGCCCAACAGTTAGGTTTCATGTTATGCTTTCACTCATATATCCTATGCAACGTTCATTTCAATGTCACAGAGGGTTCTGACTAAGGTATTCAATGTGGATGAATGTTGCAGGTGGCATTATTACCTCAACACAACTCGCATTCCTTAACTAACAAAAAGTATTATTCGTGCAGAGTTCATTTCAATGTCAAATAAGATAACGATTACAGTATTCAATGTAAACGAATGTTGTATCTCGCGCTATTACTGCTACATAATATACAGAATCAGGAAACATTCACACTTCATTTCAATAACTATTTCAAAGCCAGGCATTTTAGTTGCGTTATTTTACAGCGCTATATAATCATTTTAGAGTATACACTGATTTTCTTTATTCTTTAAGAATTATGTTCCCTAAAAGAAAATATTTACCGCTACCTGAGATGATTATTTTAGTGTATTATTCGTAGGTATCCCATAAAATGCTTTTGCAGAAAATTATGTTAAATGTTTGAAGACGTTTTAAGTAAGAATGACTAAAAGAATGACAGCGATGGTATGATATTAATATATGATGGTATTATTAGAAACTTACGATGGAAATGTTAACGGAAATAATGTACTGATAATTCAATGAAAAAAGTGACCAGCTGCATCGTATCGCAGGCAGAGAGTATTGTACGCAAAGGTGCATGTTTTTATTTCTTTTTGTACATATAATTATAGCATAAATTTCCAACCCGTTTGTTCCACAAAAGTCTAAAACAGTTTCTTTCTTTCTGTTTTCACTCATATACCGTTACTAAAGTAAGGCTTGTTTCATGCAGTGCTCATTTCAACTCCTAAGGTAACAATTTTAATGTTCATTGTTAACGAATGTTGTAGCTTACGCTATTGCCACTACATAAAAGCTTAGAAAATATTGCATGCTTTGAGAGATAAACGCTTGACTTACTTTCTCATAATCATATAGTTTAGTGTCTTTACTTAAAATTATTTGAACTAATTTACTGTATTACTGAATGGGTTTCCTCCTCTAATATTAATTAGCTTTTTCTGAAATGAATGTAAAATGTTTAATATCAGTGAAAACTTCATAGTTGTTGCAAAAATGTCCCTTGAGAAAGTATAATGACGTAAAGGTTTGGAAACATTTTTCAACACATTTGACGAAAAGAATGACAACGATAATTCTATTAGAATATCATGTTTACCATTAAGAAATGTAGTGTTCATACCTTCACTTAAATTAATGCAACTGAAGGTATTAGACCGCAACAACGTACAATGCAGTCTTTTCCACGTCAACTGTTTTTATTTTATTGTGTTACGACTGGCAGGTCATAAATAGGTTACAAAAAGAAGCGAAATCAAGAAGTTTATAAAACCTAACAAATAATTTAATCATCGAAGTTATAAAATGAAACTTAAGAGAAACCTAAATTCTTATTAATTAAATCCAAACAAATCCTAAAATGTTTTACACACGTCCAAAGGAATCGAATACTCCGAATCAATTCCAGATCCTTGAATGTATTGATTTGCCAGCTAACCTGATGTATCGCAATGACATTGTCCAGAACTCCTTTGAATACATTGACAATAGGCACAGAGTAAACTTTCTGTGCAATAAGCACTATGTAATTCCAATGAATAATCTAAACCAATGTTTCCTTTCAATTTATATCGAGACACGACATTAAATACATATACAGACCGATGTTAAAACAATAAAAGGGGAAATAACAATGATATAATTGTCCAGAACTACCTACTTATATAAACACATATAGACCTAAAACGAAATATTTTTTTTATAACTGCAAGGGGAATATTTCACTATTTCCCATGTGGTCAAAAGACCCACCTGACCGACTCATTGAATAATTTAATTCTTCAAGACCCACCGGACCTATCTAGACAAGGAGAAGTTACTACATACGTTTCAATAGATTGAATGTTAAGGTTGAATTTAATTTATGAACACCTATTTTTAACTCAATATCTTTAAAATATAATCTCCACCCATGGACAAAATTTACCTCTTTAGTATCTTTATTAAAAATCATCACTACAATTTACAGTCATGTACAAACATTGCAAACAATATAGAAACACTCTTCTAATATATATATATATATATATATATATATATATATATATATATATATATATATATATATATATATATATATATATATATATATATGACATTTATAGCTATAATAATCGTTTATATTTCTGGCTCGTTTATTCCACAATATTTGCCCAACAGTTATTATATCATATGTGTCATACACTAAACAGACCTAGTTTCAATAACGTTTACAGTGGAATGCATTTTAGTTATTTAATTTTTTAGCATAGTATAATTACCTTAGAATATACAATCATTGTCTTTATTCTACAATAATGATTTTCCAAATAGAGATTACGTACCGATTGCTGAAATGAAAGGAATTGTTCATTTTAGTAAATGATGATTCTGTTTTATAATTAATGGCAATACAGAATATATCATTACGTAGAAGATTTGAAACATTTTCAGGCATGATGTCAAAAAGAATGATATCGATGGTCATATTAGAAGAAGCTGTGACCATTAGAAGATTATTGTATATACGTTCACGTAAATAAATTGAAGCATAGAAATCAACAAATTACTACATCAGGCAGGCCGGGCTTTTGCATGGAAACGAAAGGATGTGTTTTCCTCTTTCTTTCTGAATTAACAATTGTATATACTTCGGAACAGCTTGTTCCGTAAAATATCGCCAACACTTAGGTTTTATTTTTTGAGTTAGCTAGTATATTTTAAATATTATATGAGATGTTTCATGAAGATTTCATTTCAATGTGCATGAAGGCCGCGATTAAAGAATTTAGTTTCAAAGTTTCAGATCTAGCTATTGCCGCTACGTACTAGTCCATATCATATTGCATATGTTGAAAGATACACATCTCCCTAATTTCATCAACATAAATCATTTTTGTTACATTGGTTACATCGCATTTTAGAATATGCATCGATATCGTTTATTATAGAATAATTGCTATTTATACCATTTCTTGTAGATACGATAAACGTATTAATCTCTGATTATGTTGTTATCGAACACTTGCCCACCAGTCAGACGCTATTATCTGCTTTCACTCATATATGTCCAGTAAAAAAATACATATTTCATGCAGCATTAAAATATATGCATTGTACTAACCTTCTCATTATCATTCGTTTAAGTTGTTTTATTTCAAAGTGCGTAATAATTGTTTTAGAATATTTAGTGACTTACCATATTTTATAACAATGACTTTCCTGAGCTGAAATCACTTACCCCACGTCCCTGGTAGTTTCTCCATTGAATATTCCTGCAGAATGTAGAAGTAAGTACAAGTATGGAACTATTTGCAGCACAAATTGACTAAATGAATGACGGCAGTTATTATGTTAGAATATGGTAGAACATTATGATGCATAGTTTAACTAAAATAATGTAATGCAGTGAAAGCAACGAATAGCTACATTTTAACACAGAGGCATTTTTTTCGGAGAGAGGTACCTGTTTTTATTTATTTTTTATAGATATGAAAATCGTATATGATTCAAAGCGGGTCGTCTCGTAAAAGTTCCAAAACAGTTTTGATTCTGTCTTCAATCATATACAGCAACTAACAAAATGAATGAAAATTTGAAAATTTAAAAAGTCCAGTATTAAACCATTGAATGTACATAAGCATCATGAGCATATTGCATACGTTTAAAGATGAACATTGCACTTTCTTTCGCAGTATGTAGCTCAGGTTTTTTACATAAAGTTGATGAAAAGCAATTTACTTTATTCTAGAAGAATGTGTTTACTCAACTGAAGTTCCTTACCTTTTATAGATATGAAAGGATATTTTGATAAAAGTGAATACGTCGTAGCTATTAAAATTGTCCCTAAGAATTATGTAAAAGTTTGGAAACATTTTTCGCAAATGACGAAAAGAATGATAACATTCATTACATTAAAATATGGATTTACCATAAAACTTAGTACTCATACGTTCACTGGCATACGTTAATGCAACAAAGGGATTGAATCGCTATATTGTACAGCAGGCATTAGGCCCGCAAACAGAAGGTTCCAGGTTTCACTTCTTTCTTGTAGATGTCATAATCGTATCTATTTCTGGTCAGTTTGTTCCGTAAAATTTGTCCAACTCTTGGGTTTCATTGTCTGGTTTCACTCATATACCTTAACTACAAAATGACATATTTGATGCATTGTTCATTGCTTTGGCTAAGAGGATTAAGTGGAAATGAATGTTCTAGTTCGTGCTATTACCGCTGCATAATAGTCCAGAACATATTTCATACGTTAAACGATATACGTTTCACTAAGTTGCACAGCATCATGCATATCATTTGTTTTGTTTTAGAGCTTTATAAGTATTCTAGAATATACACTGATCTCCTTTATTCTACAACAATGAGTTTCCTTAACTGAAATTCCTTACATTAGATTGAAATGAAAGGAAATTGTTATTATTAGTGAATACTTCTTCGGCTTTCCATAAATTGTCCAGAAAGAATGAATCAATACGTAAAAGATTTTGAAAAAATTCCAGGCATGATGTCAAAAAGAATGATATAGATGGTGGTATTAGAAGCTGTGACCATTAGAAGATTGTTGTATATATATTCAATTAAATAAACTGAAGCACAGATATCAACAAATTACTACATCGTACAGACCAGACTTATGCACGGAAACGAAAGGATGTGTTTTCATCTTTCTTGCTGAGTTAAAAATTGTATATATTTCCGGAAAGTTTGATCCGTAAAATATCTCCAACACTTAGGTTTTGTTTGCTGTTTTAGCTCGTATACCTTAAATATTATATGAGATGTTTCATGAAGATTTCATTTAAATGTGTAAGAAGGCCGCGATTAAAGAGTTTAGTTTCAAAGTTTCAGCTCTAGCTTTTGCCGCTACGTACTAGCCGATATCATATTGTATACGTTAAAAGATACACATCTCCCTAATTTCATCAACGTCAATCATTTTTGTTACATTTGTTTCATCGCTTTAAGATCATTTTAGAACATGCATTGACAGTGTCTCTTACATAATAATGTCAATTTATACCATTTCTTGTAAATACCATAAACGTAATAATCTCTGATTATTGTGTTATCAAATACTTGCCCACCAGTCAGACGCTATTATCTGCTTTCACTCATATATGTCCAGTCATAAAATACATATTTCATGAGCATTCCCTTCCATGCTTCAGACGGTCCAGGCTAAAGGCTTCAGTGTGAATGAGCGCTCTATCTCAAGCTATTACGGCTAAATAAAATATTCCAGAGATCATTGTACTAATCTTCTCTTTATCATTCATTTAAGTTGTTTTATTTCCAACCGAGTAATAATTATTTTAGAATATTTAGTGATTTACCAAATTCTACAACAATGGCTTTCCTGAAATGAAATCACTTACCCAAGTTCCAGGCTGTTTTCTCCGGAATATTCCTGCAGAATATATAACAGTGTGCAAGTATGGAACTATTTGCAGCAGAAATTGACTAAATGAATGACGGCAGTTATTATGTTAGAATATGGTGGTAGCGTTATAAAAGTACGATGCATACGTTCACTAAAATAATGTAATGCAGTGAAAGCAATGGATCGTACATTTTAACGAAGAGACATTTGTTCGGAAAGGTGCCTGTTTTTATTTTTATTTTTTTATTATACATGTGATAATCGTATATGATTCTAACCAGTTCGTCCCGTAAAAGTTCCAAAACAGTTTTGATTTTCTGTCTTCACTCATATATCGCAACTAAAAAATGCGTGTTTGTTGCAGTGTTCTTTTGAATATTTAAGAAGTCCACTATCAAGCTATTGAATGTACGTAATAGTAATGAGCATGTTACATATATTTAAAAATACATATTGCACTTCCTTTCGCTGTATGTAGTTTAGGTTCTTTACATAAATTTAGTTTTTTTTAGAAGAATGCGTTTCCTCAAGATGGCGTTACTTACTTTTTATTGAAAGGAAAGGAGATTGTGACACTAGTTAATAAGTCGTAGCTATTACAATTGTCCCTGCTGAATTATGTAAAAGTTTCGAAACACTTTCCGAAAATAACTAAAAGAATGATAACAGTGATTTTATTACAGTCTGGTTTCACCATAAATATTAGTGCTCATATGTTCACTGACATACATCAATGCAACAAATGGTTTGAATCACTACATTCAATACCATGTTTTTGGCCCGCAAACAGACGGTGCCAGGTATCACTTCTTTCTTGTAGATGTCAAAATCATATCTATTTCTGATCAGTTTGTTCCGTAAAATTTGTCCAACTCTTGGGTTTCATTGTCTGGTTTCACTCATATACCTTAACTACAAAATGACATATTTAATGCATTGTTCATTTCTATGGCTAAGAAGATTAAGTGGAAATGAATGTCCTAGTTCGTGCTATTACCGCTGCATAATAGTCCAGAACATATTTCATACGTTAAACGATATACGTTTCACTAAGTTTCACAGCATCATGCATATCATTTGTTTTGTTTTAGAGCGCTTTATAACTATTTTAGAATATACTTATTTACTTTATTCTACAATAATGATTTTCCATGATAGAGATTACGTACCGATTGCTGAAATAAAAGGAATTGTTCATTTTAGTAAATAATTCTTCTCTATTATAATAAATGGCAATGCAGAATATATAATTATGTAAAAGTTTTGAACCATTTTCGGCCAAAAGACAAATAGAATGACAACAGTGATTACACTGGAATATAGAGGTACCGTTTGAAAAGTACTGTATATACGTCCACTTGAATAAATTAAATAAGTAAATGCAATTAATACCATATCACTATGTGTCATTGCACGCAAAAAAATGGTGCCAAAGTGTTCTTGTAGATATGATATTTTTATATATTTCTAACTAGATTTTTCGCAATATTTGCTCAAAGGTTATGCGTTATTTCTGCTTTCTGTCTTATACCTTAACTTAGAAAATACGTATTTGATGAATTCGTGATTTCAGTGCCTAAGATTGCCATGCTTAAAAGTTTAAATTAATGTTCTAGGTCAGGCTATTACAACTGTATAATAGCACAGATGACATGTCATACACGAAACATATATAAATAGCCCATATAATATGTGATACACGAAACAGATATAAATAAACCAGATTGTCAGACTCTAAGCAGATATAATAGCCCATATATCTCATACATGAAGCAGATATACATAGCCCACAACATGTCATGCACGAAACCGACATAAATAGCGCAGATCAAGTCATACAGGAAACATATAAACAGCCCAGATCATATGTCGGACACGAAACAGATATAAATAGCCAAGAGCGTATGTCAGACACGAAGCAGATTTAAATAGCCAAGATGGTATGTCATACACGAAGCTGATACAGTTTCACTAAGTTTCTCTGTATGATGCAATTTGGTTGTTTTATTTTACAGCGTAGTATAACTACCTTTGAATATACAATGGGGTCTGCATGCAAATAAATGGTGTTAGTTTTTACCAGTTTGTTTTGTATCCCGTCCCCAACAGGTTTAAGTGTGTACTTTGACTCGTATGCGTCAACAAGCAAAAGACATGTTTCGTGCGGAGTTACTTTCAATATCTGTATCCTGACTAATGCATTCAGTGTGAATGAAAGTTGGACCATACGTGGTTTCCGCTGCATAATAATCTCATACTATAAAAGATAAACATTTTTACTAACTTTCTTAATATCATGCATTTCAGCTGGATTATTTAAAAGTGCCGCATAATTATTTTAGAATATACACCGATTAACTTTATTCTACAGCATTCCTGAACTGAGATTACTTACTGAATACTGAAATTAGAGGAATTTGTTTATATTAATGAATAATTTGCAGGTAAAAGGTAAATGCCAAAGGTATAATTAGGTAGTCGTTTGGAGACCTTCAGGAAAAATCAGTAAAATGAAAATAGTGATGATTATATTAGAATAAGGCGAGACCGTTAGAAAATTGGTGTATATAAGTTTGAGTAAATAAATTAATGCAATGCAAGCAATGAATTGCTACATTGAACAGTGTCACCTTTCGTACGAAATCAAAGGACATTAGTTTTCATTTTTTTCTTCTTGGATTTGTGGGCAATTACTTCCCTTCAATACTATAGGAAATATATGAACTTACTAAAATAAGTTCATGCTAATAATCTAATATTGCAAACCATGTGTAAGTGTAACTAAAATTCTAAAATAAAATTAGAGTAACGTTAAAATCTATATGTTTAAATACAAAATAGTATATATCTTTATGTCGTGCTGGTGTGTTTGTGTATGTGAATCATAGCAGATTTATATGATTTTATCCTTCCCAGCCTCTTGTGTCCTGAATACCTGCTTAAATTTTATTTGTGTTTACTTAATTTATCACATATCACATAGCCGATAAACATTAAACGTAATAACGACTGCTAGCTTGCTCTTTGGCATGAAACACTTCTTTTCTATTTCTTACTTTATTTTGTTCTAAGAGAGTTCTAATATGAGAAAATATAAAAAATATCAGAGTCATCTAAGACACATTATATATATATATATATATATATATATATATATATATATATATATATATATATATATATATATATATATATATGGAGTTCTTTGCAGCTGTGTGTATACACTTTATAGGAATAAATGTTCGAATAACTAACCATATACATTTCAATGCCTCTAGGGCCTAGATTAAAGCATACAGAGTAAATGAATGTTCGTGCTCACGCTATTGCCGTTAGAAAATAGCACAAGCATGTTCATTACTATCGAAAGATGTCCACTTCCGCGACTTTCTCAATATCATGCATTTAAGTTCTTGAGGTAACAGTGGTCGATTATTTTAGAATATGCATTAATTTACTTTATTCTGCAAGAAGAAGTTATGTCAATTGAAATTACTTACGTCAAGCTGAAATTAAAGGAAATTGTTCATATTAGTCAATATACTTTGTAAGCATACTGTGTAAATGAATGTTCTAGCTCACGCTATTACAGCTACATAATAACACATAGCATATTTTATCAGTTTGAAAGATATAAATTTGCTAACATTCTAAACATTATGCATTTTAGTTTGTTCATTTAACATCGGCTGATTATTTTACAATATGCAATGATTTACTTTATTTTATAAGAATGAGTTTTCTTAACTGAAATGATATGAAAATGTTAATATTTGTAAATAATTCCTAGGTATGCCGTAACATTTACTCGCTGAACGTATAATTACATAAAAGCTTTGAACTATTTTTAGCAAAATTACTAAAACAATGATAAACTGATTAGATTAAAATATGCTGGTACCGTTATATATGCTTACTCAAATAAGTTAATGGAAGGACAAGAAGGATCGCTAAATCGTACAAAATGGTTATTTTCAAAGCAAACAAAAAGTGCTATTTATCACCAAACAAATCATGTCAATTACTTAATCTTAAGTCAGCTCATTTACCTAGTAATAAAGGATTACCCTCAGTGGGCAAAGACGTCTTTGAACTGACTATAATGGGTACTGAGACCACGTCTGATGACACATTTACAAAATGAAGAGGAACATTGACAAAGCGGTAATCTACTCCCTGAATAAGAACACTTTCACTAGAAGAAGACTTCTCAGATAAAGGCAAAGTACCTGATAAGTAAAGTCTATGTGAAGTTCCTCTGTCCCTTAGTATTTTAATAGCGATATGTTTAGTATAATCACCAAGAAGTGATATAACGCGTTCCACATGAATGGTTCATAATTATCCATATTAAAGCTGTCATTCAATGAATAGATATCAACTGCACGAGCAACATTTTCTAAAGTTTGGACCGTTTGCACATCAAGATAGCTCTTGACATTATTATGGATACAATTATTGAACTCTTCAACTAATATGAGCTGTCCAGGATTATCATAATCTTGATCAAAAGTTTTGGCTATGCGCCACCTATCAAAAATGAATTGTTCCTTTTCCCTTGCAAATTCGAAATGAGTCCGTGATGTTTCTTGTATACATCTGCTAAACCTTTGTTCGTGATACTTTCTTTAACCACATCATAATTACCACTTTGTAAAAATAAAGTCCAAGGTATCTTGGCTATAAAATTTCCAGGAAGTTTCTCAAAATGAGGAAATTATTGATCTACCTTTTTTCCTTGTTAACCTAATATTTCTGGTAAAATTAAAAACTAAACTTGCATGAAAATGGGGAAGGTGATTTCCGCTTGTCAGTCCTAATTCTTTTAAATTAAACTCCATTTCTCTTGTTTCTTTCTCTCTTTACATTAAAACTTTCTCTCTTCTTTTCCTCGTCCTGCAGATTGTTTTTTCTTTCATCTTTCAGTGTACAAGAATTCAAACGATTAAAGGACTCAGTGTAAATGAAAGTTCAAACTTATGCTATTGCCATACACGTCTGTAACGTTCTCAATATCTAGCATTTTAATTTCTTCATTTAGCAGTGGTTGATTACTCTTTAGTAAGCGTTGAATTTTTATACATACAAAAACGGATTTTCTTATGCGAAAAAACTTATATCATTCTGAAAGTAAATAACATGGTTCATATTAATGAATAATGTGTAGGTATCCCATAATAGGTCAATGCAAAACGTATGATTACTTAATCGTTTGGCAATATTTTCAGCAATAATTACTACAAGAATGAAACGAGGATTATATCAAAATATGCTAGTACTATTACGAAAATCACAGTATATACGCTTACTTAGGGAAATTAATGGAACGATAGCAAAGAATAGATACATCGTATCAGTGTTCATTTAAAGGCTTAAGAAGGCCACAATCAAAGCATTCATTGAAAATGAATTTTCTACCTCACGCTATCACGGTTACATAAGAGCCCAGAGCATATTTTAAACGTTGAATTATATAAATTTCCGTTACTTTGTCAATATCGTGCATTTAAATTTTGTTACTTAACAAAGGTCGATTATTTTAGAATATGCACACTTTATTGTACGTAATTCGGAGAAAACTGTTTATATAGTGAATAATTCGTACGTATTCCTGCCGAATCTTTAATTACGTAAAAGTAAAGCCAGTTCCATTTAATCAAAAGCATTTACTTATCTGGCTGATATTAATTGTCTTAGAATACGTACCGATTCATTGTATTTTACAACCTTGGTGAATCTAAATGGAATCACTTACCAGAGGCTGAAAATAAAGGAAAGTGTTCATATTAGTGAATAATTTATATGCATTTCATATATAGTTTCTAGAACATATAACTACCTTAAACTTAGAAATATATTTCAGGACAAATTACTTAAAATTTGATACCATGATGCAATCCCTGTATCTAATATGATATACATCAATTACTACCGTGCAAGTAATGGATTGTGGCATCGTAGGGTAGGAGCTTGGCACGTCTATATAAAATAGCATGATCGAATTTATAAATCTCCTTGATATTTTACAAAGTTCATTCTGCATTTGTTACCCATCAATTCTTTTTATTTTACTTTCTCTGAAGTTGTTACTTCAACAATAAATATTTGATGGATTTTGTCTTTTCAGTTTTATAAAGACGATGATAGAACATTACATGTATACGAATTTTGCTAAAATATTTAAGAAAACTTTGTTTTTGAAATTTGAAACCCCTAGTTTAGGAATTTTTAAAATCGCAAGTATTATTTCACATTTTAGAAACTTTAGTGAAATCAGCAGGCTTTTTACAATGTCATCAAAAGTGGGGATTTTTATTTCAAATCCTACCCAGGAGCAGTTAGACTGTTTGAAAGAAGATGAATTGCTTCCGCTTGCCAGAAAATATGATCTTTCTGAGGCAAAATCTTCTTTAACGATGCAAGAAATGCAAAATATTTTGGTCCAACATTTGGTGGAAAAGAATGTTTTGGATAAAAGTGCTTTGGTTTTGATCAGTAAATCTGTATCAGACTCTAATATAAAGTAAAGGAATCAAAATGAAAATAGAAGAGGAAATTAGAGTAAAGAAAGCTTGAACTTCAGAAGGAGAAGCAAACGCAGTTTCAATTGGAGAAAGAGGACAGAGAGAAGGAGTGCTGTTGGAAAATGAGAGAGAGAGAGAGAGAGAGAGAGAGAGAGAGAGAAACAATGTAGTTACAGAGAGAAGAAAAACAAATGCCGTGGGAGAATGAACAGTATTCATGTTTGAGAGTGTTCATCCTGTATGGATGTTGTTTCACAGGTGTGGAATTTACAATTTCAACGTCATGTACAGTTTTGTCGGTTCTTGTAGGAACACCTGGAAATAAGTGCTTATATTCAAATAATAACTGTTTAAGTTCATTCCTTTCTTGCTGTGAAAGTTTCTGGTCCAGATCATTCATAATTTCTGAATTCCTAAGAATTATCACTCCAAAATCAGTCGAGTCCGATGACATTCGTTCACTTAAATCCTCACTGAGTGGGACATATACAACTAAATTAATTGCAAGATTGAACTATCTCTCTCAATATATTCAACTAACATATCGATGTGGCAAAGTTGTTTTTTTTTCACCGGCCAGGAGAATTTATGATGTAATTTAACTTTCTTTTCAATAGTGTTGGGACCATAATACTTGGCCTGAAGAGGAGTTTGTGGTATGGGCAAGAGAACCAGAACAAAAAACTCCTTTCATTTGAGTTTTTATTATATCTTAATTTCATTTTCGACTGAGTACAGTGCAGATTCGCTCTTGCAACCTCACAAACCTTTGATAACTTATACTTAAAATTGGAAATATAATCTAGAAGATTAATTTCACTATCTTCATTAGAAAGAAGTTCTTTTTCATCAACTTCAGTGGTCCACGCACACTGTGTCCAAAACCCAGGTCAGAGGGACTGAATCCTAGAGATTCTTGAACTGATTCCCTAACAGCAAACACTAGTAAATGAATGCCTTCATCACAATATTTACACATATCAAAACAAAATGATCGAATCATATTTTTCAAAGACTGAGGAAATCTTTCTAAAGCCCATTGGGTGATAGGCAACATATCTGAATTGTTGAATGCATAATTTGTACATAACTTGCTGGAAAATTCCAGACATGAAATTTGACCCTTGATCAGACTAGACCGATCAGAGAAGGCCAAATTGAGCATAAAAAACTTTATTAAAGCTTTCTCTATTGTTTTAATTTTAATATTCCTCAAAGGAATTTCCTCCGGGAATCTTGATGACGCACGCATTATGGTCAACAAGTATTGGTTACCTGACTTGGTCGTAGGTAAGGGACCAACAGCTCTACCATTATTCTGCGAAATGGTTAGTCAAATACAGGAATAGGTTGCAGATGAGCGTTAGGTATCTTCTTCTTGGGGTTTCCTACCATTTGACAAGTATGACAAGATCTACAGTATTTACAAACATCACGTTTAATTTTTGGCCAATAGAAGTGAGCTAAGATCTTGTGATAAGTTGTATTGATCCCTAAATGACCAGCCAAATGAGTTTCATGGGCCAGACTAAGAGTTACCTGTCTATACGATTTTGGAACTACAATTTGATAGTTCAGTGACCATTCGTCATCAGCAGCTACTTCAGGAGGTCTCCATTTTCTCATAAGAATTCCAATTTTAATGAAATAACAGAAATGTGCTTCAGTGGCTTCAGTTTCACTAAGGGCTCTTTGAAACAAACAGGAGATCGCAGGATCTTTTTCATGTTCGACAAGTAACTGTCGTTTGTCACCCTGATTAAAATAAAGAGAATGAGTAGTTAAAAGACGGTCACTGTGATTTATACCTTTTGATTGATTCAGACAAAAAGACAAAGTAACCTCATCAAAAGCCTGACCAATACATGTGTCAGCTAACGTAATACTTTCCTGATCAACATCATTCTGAATAGTTTTCTTTGCCATTGCTCTAGTAACTGCACAAGCTGGGTATAAATCAGGGAGTTCTTTTTCAATAGGATCGGATTTCTGATGCAAACAAGGCTTATCAGTTACAAGTGGATTAACCACAACCTTATCTCTAGCTAGTTGCCTATTAATAAATGAATGCCCTCAACGGGTAAAACTGAGACTGATCCGACTGTCACGGGTCCTGAGACGATGTCTGATGACAAAATTACACAATGGAGAATAACATTAACAAAGCCGCACTCTACTCCCTGAATAAGAACACTCTCTTCAGAAGAATACTTCTCAAAAAAGCCAAAGTACCTGATAATAAAAGACTCTGAGAAGCTTCTGTGTCCCTTAAAATTTTAATAGGGATAGGCTTTCCCGAATTACCCGAGTAAAATAGATCCATTCGACATGGATGGTTCATAATTCTAAAAAATGAAATTAGACTGGGGTTTATTTGACCCAACAAATGTATTGCTTTCAATACATGACCGTGACCGTGACCCTGACCTCTTAGAAATAAGAGCATTTGGAATAGGTCTGTCTTGATTCTGACGCGTATTTTTCAATTTCTAGCAATCAGAAATAACGTGTCCTTTCTTCTTGCAAGAGATACACGTAGGAAGAGACAAGGAGTTTTAATCAAGCTTATCAGATGCTTGATTTATAGAAGTTGTGCCAGTTTGAAATTTGGAAGGACTTGTATTAGGCTGAAATACTCTTCTACTAAA
Organism: Sinohyriopsis cumingii; assembly: GCA_028554795.2. Taxonomy (NCBI): domain Eukaryota; kingdom Metazoa; phylum Mollusca; class Bivalvia; order Unionida; family Unionidae; genus Sinohyriopsis; species Sinohyriopsis cumingii. The sequence goes on from CM068837.1 coordinate 98,544,048, forward strand.
AGACTGCTGGGTGGAAGACTTGCGTACAAAAGGAACCTTATGAGCAAATGAATACTCGTCAGCGGCACGAGCAGCATTTTCCAAGGTTTCGACCTAACACTCATCAAGATAAGTCTTAATGTCACAATGGACACAGTTGTTAAACTCTTCAAGTAATACAATTTGTTTGAGACTTTCATAATCTTTATAAACTTTCTTGTCTAAGTACCACCTATGAAAAAACTGCTCTTTTCTCTTGCAAATTCGACATGAGTCTGTCCAGCGTCTTTGCTTATATAGTTTTTGAATTTTCGCTCATAAGCCTCAGGGACTAACTCATAACTCTTTAAGACGCGGTCCTTAACCAGATCATAGTCAACACTTTGCTGTAGTGACAGTGAATAGTAAATATTACTAGCTTTAACAGCATGTACACATTGTAATAATATAATCCAATGCTCCCTTGGCCATTTCAAATTTTCCACAATGTGTTCAAAACGAGGGACGTATTTGTCTAATTCTTTTTCTCTGAAAGGGGGCACTAACCCGAATTTCACTTGCCAGCTCAATTTCTTTTATTATATACTGGTATTCCCTCTCTTCCTTCTCTCTTTGCATTTGCGTCTGTCTCTCTCGCTACTCTTTCTCCGATTGCAACTGCGTTTGTTGCTCTCTATCTCTCCTCTTTTCCCAATTGCAACTGCATTTGTTTCTCTTCTTTCTGTAACTGCATTTGTTCTTTCTGTAACTGCATTTGTTCTTTTTGTAACTGCATTTGTCTTTCTATCTCTCTTCCTTATCTAATTGCATTTGTTTTTCTTCTTTGTGTAATAACATTTGTTCTTTCTCTTTCTCCAATTGCAACTGCATTTGATTTTCTTCTTTATCTTTCTGAAGTTCCAGCTTCCTTAACTCAAATTCCATCTTGCATTTTCATTTTAATTCCTTTACTTTTATGCCAGAGTCTGACACAGACTTACTGATCGAAACCAAAGCACATTTATCTAAAACACTCTTTTCTACCAAATACTGGACCAAAATATTTTTTTCTTTCTTCCTTAAGGAAGCTTTTATCCCAGAAGGATCATATTTTCTGGCAAGTTGAATCAATTCGTCTTTTTTCAAACAGTCCTACCGTTCCTGGGTAGGATCTGAAACAAATATTTCCACTTTTTGTGGCATTGTTTAAAAAGCCTGTTGATTTCACTTACGATTTCAAATATGAAAAATAATGCTTGGTATTTAAAAACGTTCAAAATTAGAGGAATTTAAATAAACAAAAACAGTTTTCTGAAATATCTTAGCCAAAATTCATTTATTCCGGACAAACGCCCAATTTTCTTTGTTATGTGTTTAGGCTCATAGAAAACGTACCAAGAAAAAAGTGAAGACAACAAGCTTTATAAAATTTAACAAATAATTTATTTCCCGACAGTTTCAGGTCACCTGAGGTCAGTTCCAGGCTTTCACTCAGTTGTAACCCTATATTCCTTCTTATAACATTAGCGTGAGAAACTATTGTGTGAGTGTTTTCTCTGTTTGAGTCAGTTGTAATCTAGCCATTCAAGTAGTTAGACCAAACAATGTTTTATGTTATTTAGCAAAACATAACACTGTTCATATAGATAGTCAACCTTGTCTTCTTTGTTGATATGTGACAATTATAAGAATGGTTTCGTAAATAGTCTTTCTATAAAAGAATATTCGATACTAGATCAGCCCGTACATACTTTATAATGTATCATTTCCTACTCTGCATGTTCGAGTTTTAAAAGTTATCTTCACAGAGCCTCAAACGATACGAGTGCCTTTACAAACGATGCGCAAAGAATAGAAGAGGTGGCTGCATTTTTGTTATTGTTGTGAACTACAACTAATACATGTGTAATCAAAGGCAAGAATAAAATACCCAGGCTAATAGTCTAAAAATTAAACAAACATTAGTTGGTGCAGTTTCAGAAAATTATTACTTACGGGAGTCACTTTAGTAGAATCTTCCACAAATCCAAGCAAATGATTCAGCTGACCAGGCTTGATTGCAGGAGGGCAAAACAGTTTTTTATCTAGACTTGGCGGTGTTTGATCGCTTTTTAATGTGACTTTATCGATTAATCGCTCAAGGTTTGCACAATTCTGGATTTTCTCGATGTGTGTCCCTTGATTAATTAACGTTTCAGCACTTTCAAATGCACTGGAACACGTTTGAGTGTCATTCTGCACATCTGTCTTGAAAACTTCGTTTTCTTTTCTAAGCTCTCCGTAAATAGTTTTTATTTTGTCTTTCATTTTTACGACCTCCTGGTCAAGGAGTCTCAGTATATGTGAATGCTGTTGTTCAACAGCCTTTATTTCTTCATGCTCTGTATCGTTTATCTTCTTCTCAACTTCTTTTCCCGTTTGTGAGCAAACATCTAGACGTTTCAGCTTTTCGGTACACTGATGTAATTTTGCCTCTAACTTCTGTTGCGCTTCAGCTGCTGCATCAGGTACCGTTTTTGAGGCATGCGTATCGTGGTTTACCGCTTTACACAAAACACACATCGTTACATCACACATCTGGCAAACAAGCTTAATCTCTTCTTCAGGATGCCTCTCACAGAATATTCTTTGTCGAATCTTGCCTTTCATTTCCGAATCCAAAGTACCCAAATCACTTATTTTATGATGTCTGCTAACTTTCGATTTCTGGTGGGCATGACAACATGACTGACACAAATTCTCCTCACAGTCTAAACACCTACCGCATGCAACACTTTTCGGGCCACAAAGATCACATGCAAATTTCTCACCATATGCACTATCGATGAAGAAGTTACTTTGAAAACCTGACAAGCCGCATGAAGGTACTTTTACGCATTTTTTGCAGATGGGGCAATTAAACCGACCTTTACGAAGGTTAGTATGTACATAATCCTCTAGACACTTGTAGCAAAAACTATGGTGACAAGGTATCATCTTCGGATTCTTAAAACTGTCCATACAGATACTGCATTCTTGTCGTTTCGCAGCCATTTTGTTGAGTGTTGAGTACTTTGGTTGTACGAATAACAACCCATTGGCTTACATAATTTAGGTATAACACCTAAAGCCGGCTGCAAATGTGCGATAAAAATAGCTTACCAAGGGAAGTCACTGTACTTGAAAACTACACGGGTAAAATATTGTAAAAATAGAACGGGTTTTGAATGGAAAAGATTCACTGGACTGGAAGAACATCGTGCGATTTATACAATCTTGTGGAATTAGCTGAATGAAATTTTGAAAATAAATCTCAATTATTTTTTTCTAAAAAGAAAAATAATTATGCTACCTCTATAATCACCTTGAGATAGTGTAAATAAACCAGCTTGTCCGGGACGGAATCCTAGCTCATTGTGAATCACATACCATTCTCATCTTATCACCAATTTCACACACAAGTAACCAACATGATTACGCTCATTAATAAATGAAATTCAATATGCTAACCAAATGCAGACGATATTATCTCAGTTTGTAAATTTATGATTAATGATAAATTAACTAAAACATTTATTGACATTAAGTTCCATTTATACTCGCTTATAAGTCGAATGTGAATGCAAACTGCACAGACACCGATCTGCAGATATATAATGCGCCGGTAGATCAGGGTATAATGTTTCTTTTTCTTCTTCCAGTAAGGTCCCGATTATAAGCGAGTGTATTGAATATATTTTTTTTAAGTAGAGCAAAAACTGACATGGGCGATATAGCAATAAATTTTTTTTTTTATTGACACGTGTCTTGTATGTATAGGTTCAGACTTTATAACATCTTTAGTAAAGTCACCTAGAAACAATGGGCATTATTTACTGGTGTCTTTTATTGGGAGTTCTCTGCTTAGGCCGATAAATTAGCCCCTCCCCCCGATGATATTGTTTTTTGGTTTAGGGGCTGATATCACCTATTCGTTAAAAGCTGCTAACATCTACAGAGATGTTTGGCTGAACACATTGGTGTACGTTTTAAGCACTTACCTGTATTTCTCGCGGCTGTGGAGCAACCGTCGGCTGAAAGGTTCTTTTGGTGATACATTATGTTTCCAGAGCAAATCCAATAATTGGTGACTTGTAAATCCATGTGGAATAGCACAACCATCTAGTATGAGACTATTTTGAATTTCGCGCTGGATAAGGCTGTTATCAAGTATCGGTATGTGTCTACAGTGTACGCAGGTGTGTTCCGGAAAGATCTGCATGCAGCAAAATTGCATATTTTAATGAACAGGTGACATCACACATTGGGATGTGGGTGGTGGTGGGTGATTTATCTGAAAATTCTCTGCTAAGTTGGTTCCACTGTAGATCCATTTTATGTGTTGAACTTTTTTAAAATTCAACTTTAATCCATCCTTTCTTGTAGCATCTACTGCTTTGTTTCAAAAAAAGCAAAGTACCATTTAATGGAAATCAGTATACCCGAATTTGCTTGAATGGGATCAAAGCAACTTATTGCTAGCAGCTTACAGCTGACAAGTGATTTGAGGAAATTCACCCCTCTATTGTTAAATTGTGGCACACAACTCAAACTCTTGTAGAGGTTCCAAAGCAAAGGATTTATTCCAGTTCCTGGCATCACATATCAACATTTTCATAAATCTTATATATGATAAAAGTCATGCATATTATCAAGTAACAATGTAAGAACAAGAAGTATTATGTCCAAGGCATCACCATCTGACAATTGTCTTGTCTGCATTTTTGTATGGAGATTTTCCATAAAGTTTGTCCCTCATTATAAAGCCACTAAGTACATCAGGCACCTTAATTATCTCAGTATAATCTTGAGACCCACTACATTGGTTATATTTTTATTCAAGAGTCAAGTAATTTAACTAGTTTTTTAAGATGTTAATTATTACTAAACTATTATAGCCTACATAATTTTTATAAGATAATTATGTAATAACCTATCTGACTTTTACATACAAAGTATGTATATTGTCCATATGATTTGCTTGTTTCTTTCTGAAAACTTACAAGGAGTTGTATTGCCCCAAATGCACTGGTCAACAGTGAAATCATTACTGACTTGAAAAGGCCCTAATCTGTAGTATTTTGGTGTGCCGAACACGAATATAACCGTGAAAAATTTGTATTGGCTCTCGTTTTGAAGATATTCATATACCTCATTTTCTATGTTTCACTGTGTAAATTTCTCCAGTAGGACTGCAGCAACATCCGGAATAATGATGTAACATTGCATAATACCATCATGCTCACATCATCCACAGTTGATTGCATCATTTTCTGATGCAATGCAATACTAATGCCATGCGGCTGCTGAAGTAAGTTGACGTCAGCAGTGTACTATACATGTGTAGGCCTATTATACTAATGCCAGGCGGCTGCTGAAGCTGACGTAAGCAGTGTACTATATAAAGCCCAATCAGATAGGTTCAGCATTTAAAATATTTTAGACGTTGTGCGAGACAGTTCAAGCTACTGTTACATAAAACTTATTATTTTATCCATTTACGTACAATAAAGAACAGTAATGCCTCGAAAGTGTGTTAATACCGCGGACAATTTTTGCTATATTTGTGGGGAAGTGACATTTGCCAACCAGAAGAAAAGTATCAATTCTCAAGTGAAGAAGGCATATCATCTTTACTTCGGATGCAAGGTTGGTGACCAAGACAAGCCTTGGGCTCCGCATATATGCTGTGCTACATGTACAACACAGCTTTCACAGTGGTTGAATTGCAAAAGGTCATCAATGCCGTTTGCAGTCCCAATGGTGTGGAGAGAGCCAAGCAACCACCTAAATGACTGTTACTTCTGCTTGGTTCCTCCTCTTTCCGGCGGAATAACGAAGCGAAAGAAGTCGAGAATAGTCTACCCAAACATTCCGTCTGCATTGAGACCAGTTCCACATGGTGAGGGACTTCCTATTCCAGAACCTCCAGCAGAATATTCTCTTGATTCATCTGACGAAGACAAAGGTGAGTCGACCTGTTCTTCTCCTGGTCCATCAGCATGCAGTGATCCAGATTTTCACTGTGGTGCATCATCAACCCCACACAGAATAACACAGGAAGAACTAAATGACCTGATTCGTGATTTGGACTTATCAAAGAACAAGGCAGAATTGCTAGGATCAAGACTCCAACAATGGAATCTTCTAGAAGAAGATGTCACAATTACTGCATATCGAAAGCGCCACCAGCAATTGGAGCCTTTCTTCAGAAAGGAAAGTAATCTGATATTCTGTTCCGATATTGAGGGCCTCATGAATGCTTTAAAAATCACTCATGACCCACAAGAATGGAGACTATTTGTGGACTCTTCGAAACTGAGTCTCAAGGCTGTGCTTTTGCACAATGGAAACATTCTTCCATCTATTCCAGTAGCGTATGCTGTCCACATGAAAGAGACATACGATAACTTAAGGCAGCTACTGAATTCCATTGAGTATAACAAGTACAGCTGGCACCTCTGTGGTGATTTGAAGGTAGTTGCCCTTTTAATGGGACTGCAGCAAGGATATACAAAATACATGTGTTTCTTATGCGAGTGGGATAGCCGAGCAAGGGAAATGCACTACATGAGGAAGGAATGGACTCACAGGCAGAATGTAGCCATTGGAGAGAAGAATATCCAACACCCAGCTCTGGTTGAGGCTCAGAAAATCTTGCTACCACCCCTTCACATCAAACTAGGTTTGATGAAGAACTTCGTGAAAGCCATTGACCGGACTTTGCCAGCATTCCGATACCTGCATGAAAAATTCCCTCGACTCAGCGAAGCAAAGATTAAAGAGGGAGTTTTTGTGGGTCCTCAGATTCGAGAGCTTTTCAAAGATGACCGGTTCAACAACTTGCTGGAAGGTGACGCGAAACAAGCATGGAATGCTTTTCGCCTAGTTTCTACAAACTTCCTCGGAAATGTTAGGGCAGAAAACTATAAGGAACTAGTAGAAGACATGTTGATGAAGTATAAGAAACTTGGCTGCAATATGTCTCAAAAGATTCACTTCCTTCATTCCCATTTGGATTTCTTTCCTAGCAACTGTGGTATTGTTAGTGATGAACACGGCGAACGTTTTCATCAAGATATCGCAACAATGGAACAAAGATACCAGGGAAAATGGTCCACTACAATGCTGGCTGACTACTGCTGGACACTCCTCAGAGATGCTCCCGAACAGCTGTACAAGAGACAGGCGAAGAAATCTAAGATGTAGTCAATGACTTGATTTTTTATAGGTAGGCTATTACAGTTGACCTTTTACTATTGGAATGCATTTCGTTATGTAAACATTAATTTCTTGCAGATTACAAAAAAACTAGAGCCAATTTTGCAATTTGTCTGTCATATTCGTGTTCAGCACATAAAAATTGATAAGAATTGACTAATTTTATTTCAGTAACATGACTTTTGTAAAAATTTGTTGTCCAGTGATGTATATATGTATCTACCTGCCTGTCAGGCAAAATTGGAAATAACTGATGCAAATGGAAAGATGAAAGGTCCAATTCATCATCATTGTGATCTAATAAACCTCACAGGAAAATGCACGATTGTCAAACAATTAATGGTACATTTTGGAATGGGTGATGAAATGTCAGAGCCAGCTAAAAATATTTAATGTGTTTATGAGACCTACATTAAAAAAAAATGAAGAAGTCGTGTATGAAACGAATATAAATTTTCTTGAACTGCTGCTGTTTTTAATTGGCTCAGTCTTGTTCATAGGTAAAAATGACAATTTCAAATTCTTGCAATATTGTCATCTAGAGGTTACTTGTGCTGCATGTCAAATTCTGTGATACAATTTCTACAGTCTGAAAGTGAAGTTTTGCAGCTACTGCATGGATGTGTCATTGGGCATTGCATATCCTGCAATTATCGACACAGCCAAATTAGACTTACTGCAATGCATATGTACAATATTCCATTCTATTCTAATGCTCAACTTTCGAAATGTGTACAGAAACTTTATATTTTTCTTTATTGGAACAATTGAGTCACGAGTTGTGGAAAGTGCATTTACAAATACCCATGGATGATCAATCACTTCTCAGGCTTTTCAAAGGTAAAGACAATGGATCTGGAGTCTCGGCATCAAACTATTCTTATGGATTTGTGTTGGCCCACCACCACCTATTGGTGCCTACATGGAGGGTTGAGAATTGTATCACTGATGCCTTTGTTTCAGTAATCTCTCATGGGGCCACAATGGGCTAGGGTCCATTTTCCCCACATCAGATACTTGAATGCTGCTATATTAATAATATTAAGGCCATGCCTGTTTCATACATTTCTGTTACAATTTTAAATAGGAAAAATAATACTTTCTTCATGCTGAGATCTGCCTAGCTCTATGCCACTATGCTGGGATCATACAAGCATAAATTTATTTAAGATGGGATCAGCCCAGAACACACTAGTTTGCTGGAATCAGCCTAGCGCATAGTCTACTTAAGCTGTGATATGCCAGAATACACTGTAATGCTGAGATCAGCCAAGAACGGATTCTACTTACACTGTGGTTTGCTCAGAATACACTGTAATACTGGGATCAACCAAGAACAGATTCTACTTACACTGGGGTTAGCTCAGAATACACTGTAATGCTGGGATCTGCCTAGTACCAATTGGGAATCATCATAGTCTTGTACATTCAGGTTCTAGCCCGTGAGTAGCCCCCACAGAAAGAGCCAACTATTTGAATTGTTTATGCATTATGTTATTTTAGTTGTGCATTTTGGGGCTGTAGTATATTGGTAATGGTTATAGTGGCTTGCTTTAGAAAGACATCATGTATGTGTGAGAGAGACAGAGAATAAATACACTTATGTATCTTTTATTTTCTTACAATGCATGCATTAAATCTTTCCTCATACAAGATTGTATTTGGTTGTGGATAAAATTAGCACTGATACTAATGTCAAAAGGTTCAACAGTACTCTGCCAGAAACAATAAATCTCTTGTCAGACAATTAGGTGGCAGAAGCAGATAAAAGCCATCATTTGAAGTACAATGACTGCTGCTACATTCTCAACAATATCTGACAACATAAAGTACTGATCATGTGATTATCATAGATAGTACATCATAAGAATAATTTACAAAACTATTAGGACAGATACAGACATCACTTAGATATCCAAAACTTTTCCAAGACTTAAAGTTATCAAAGCAAAAGATTTTCTGGCATTAAAAATTTCTGTCAAATCCATAAGGATACAACAGAGTATCAAAACCACAGTAAGCACAATTACTCAAACACCATAGTATGCAACTTAGTGTCAAAACCACAATAACTACTATTATTCATAATAAATAGGATACAACCAAGTGTCAAAACCATAATAGCTAAACTTATTCAAAATCTATAGCATACAACTGAGTATCAAAACCACAATAACTACAATTATTCAAAATCCATAGGCTATAACAGTGTCAAAACCACAAAAATGACATTCATATATGATCAATTAGATACAACTGAGTGTCAAAATCGCATTAACTCCAATTATTCATAGTAAATAATACAACTGAGTGTCTAAACCATAATAACTACAATTATTCAAAATCAATTGGATACAACTGAGTGTCAAAACCAAAAATTTCTATTATAAAACTACTGTAGTTGAATAAATCGACCCCTATTGTAACTCAACAGATATAACATAACCTTAAACCAATGATAATAACTGAATAATGTTGATATAAATCTAAGTAAGGTTTTACATTCTGTGTATGGACAAACATCATAATTAAAACAAAAATCTTAACTTTGAAAAGTATAAGAAATAAAAAGCAAACATTATCTGAACTAATAAGAAATGGAAAAAGCTGTCTAAAAGTCTATTACTTGGTTTGTAGCAAGTTTGTGAATAAGATGGCACTGTATTGGGATATCTATCAAGTGATCTTAAAATAAAAAACTGACAATTGTATATTTAACTAGCTATTTCCTTGCATATTACAATTGGCCTTTATTGATACAAAGCTAATTAATGTTAGACAATCCAAGAGAGCCACATGCATGAAATTTGTATTGTGTTTAACATACAGCTTCATATTAAGAAATAATAACATTGAATTTTATTTGTGTTGAACCAAATTTTAAATTGTCAAGTTAGTTTTTTTTCTAAGGATGCATTATAACAGAAACGGCATATATAAGATAAGAAAGAAATGAGCTGCCATAAACAATATACACTTACATTCCTTTGTTACATTTTGTGCTGTTATGATTCTAGGTCTTGGACTATGTCACATAAAGAAGCTAAAGTAACAAGTTTAGTAAAATCAACAAGTTATTTATTTCTATAAGTTACAAATTGACAATTTATGAAACAAATGCATTATTGTGAATTAAATCCTAATTAATCCTAAATGTGATATCATAAGTCCAAAAGTACAGAATGTTCTGAATGAATTCCAATAGTCCTGAATGTCCTGAATTACCAATAGTCCTGAATGTCCTGAATTACCAATAGTCCTGAATGTCCTGACATACCAATGATGCAATCCAGAATGTCTTTTCAATGAATTCCAAAAATCACCGATTAATGTGCTAATCCAGTCAATCAGCACTTAGTAATTCCAATAAATGAGTTAAATAAATCCTCTTGAATTAGATCTGAACATAACTGTAAATGATTCCACAGACTGATCTTAAAAACAAGAATGGTTACTTTGTTTACCAAACCTCTATCTATACATCTTTCAGTTGACCTATGATGTAATATTACTGTCTGGAAAACTAATGAAAAATTCCAATATCTCATAAACAAGGTTAGGCCTTGAACTTGAATTGTAATAAGCATCATGTTTTCCACTTACCAATCATGACTAAAGTCAGGTATGCAAAACCTCCATCAAAAACACAGAATAGCTCAATAGTATACTATAGTACTCATATCTTAGTTAATATGATTCTTTTTAGAATTTAAAATCTGTGAAATATATAAATATTTGCTTACTTACAGTGCTTCGATGCGCAATCACAAAACTTGTTGTCTCGACTTAAAATGTTTCTCATAATGATACATTACCCACTATACAATATTTGGGTCCATACATAATATAATAGTGTTGAATATTAGAAAGTTTCTATGACATAATTTAATATCAAAGTACTCATAATAATAATAATAATGATGAGGACTTTGTATAGTGCCTAATCTTTAGAAGCTCTACGCACTTTATGACATTAGACAACACCTATAAGATAAAAAACATATAATGATATGATTACAAAAACAAACACCATGAAATTAGAAAATACTGTATATACTCTTATTAAATACACCTATAAGATGTTACATAGAACACATAATGGGTATGATGAATTTACCACCTTGTCAGTCGTTCTTTTAGGACAAAAGATTATTACTTTAAGCTATCCTTTTAATAAAGCAGAATCAAACATTATTAAAGGGAAAGTTTATGAAAACTGTCACTCTGTATTATGTGACTGATATTATCCTCACAAACACATACAATTACAATGACATCCAGGCAAATGCATACAATTGTAATGACATCCATGAAAACACATACAATTACAATGACATCCACAATATTATCCTCACAAACACATACAATTACAATGACATCCAGGCAAATGCATACAATTGTAATGACATCCATGAAAACACATACAATTACAATGACATCCACAATATTATCCTCACAAACACATACAATTACAATGACATCCAGGCAAATGCATACAATTATAATGACATCCATGAAAACACATACAATTACAATGACATCCACAATATTATCCTCACAAACACATACAATTACAATGACATCCAGGAAAACACACACAATTACGTAGACTTCCAGGAAAAGACATACAATTACAATGACATCCAGGAAAACACATACAATTATAATGACATCCACAAAAACACATACAATTACAATGACATCCAGGAAAAGACATACAATTACAATGACATCCAGGAAAAGACATACAATTATGATGACATGCAGGAAAAGACATACAATTATGATGACATCCAGGAAAATACATACAATTACGATGACATCCAGGAAAAGACATACAATTACAGTGACATCCAGGAAAGCACATACAACTACAATGACATCCCCCAAAGCACATACAATTACAATGACATCCAGGAAAACACATACAATCACAATGACATCCAGGAAAATACATACAATTACAATGACATCCAGTAAAACACATACCATTACAATGACATAGCTGCCAACCTTCCAGGCTCACAATTAGTGAAAATAGGGATAAAAAGTCGTGAATTTGGAAATGAATTCGTGAAAAATACCACGACAATAACTCGATCCACTCTGACCACTCTGACCGTCAATACTACACTATATCAAGTTCGCAAAATAAATATAAAACACTACACATATGCAGAAATATTTATTTATCAAGACATTATACTGTCGCAGACTTTAACTTCCTCAACTGCTTGATCGTAAATTTGTTTTCTAAACAGTTCTGACTTATTGCCTTCAGGTTGATCTTGGGGACTAAAATTGCTGACAAATTTTCTGTAGCTAAGGAGGCCCTAAAGTCTGTCTTATTTTTCCTCACTAAAGAAAATACTCTTACGCTGTCACTGTTGCTGTGAGTAATGCACAGGAACTGCAGCATTTTCGGTTCTTCCAAGGAAAAAAGCGATTTTCGAGTCCAGGAACATTTGTCAGAACAAATGTTTAGCATGGTCTCCAGCTGATAAAGGTAGATTGCGTTCGACAAGAAAACTCACAAATAATGCTTCAGCAAGAAAACTCAAATAATGCTTCAGCGTTGGTAGCCTGCAGGTCTTCTGCAAATGGTTTAAAATATTCCAGAGATGAAATCTGCAAATCCTTAATTTTCCCAACTTCTATGTGTTTTTTTGCAACCGACATTCTTCCTCACATCGTCTCTGCGTTGACACAATGAGCGCAAAAAACATGAATGAATATCAATATTTAATGGCAGAATGCACGGCCAATTTTTGATATATTCCAAATTAAACTTCACTTTTTGAGTAATACATTTCTTTTTCCTTGGTGGTGAAGACATTTTCAAAATCTTACATGCGAGGTTTTGACGCATGCGCGGAGCAAATTTCCGGTCAAGCCCCAGTTTCTCTCAAAAGCATTTATAAAACTACTCTTATACATATAGATTAAAAGAGGCTAAAATGCTTGCTACCGGGCCAACTGTACTAATCGGCTGTAGATCTACTAATATCGTGACCTGCAGTACCGGACTGTTTCAGCAACTGCGAATATCACGACTAGCGCTTAACGGGAAATCAGTTATTTTATTAAAGATTGGAAATAATTGAGGATTGGAAAATTCGTGAATTTTTGGCTTACGGTGTAAATCCGTGAATTGCTAAAAAAGTCGTGAAATTCACACCAAATTCGTGAGGGTTGGCAGCTATGCAATGACATCCCCCAAAGCACATACAATTACAATGACATCCAGGAAAACACATACAATCACAATGACATCCAGGAAAACACATACAATTACAACAACATCCAGTAAAACACATTCAATTACAATGACATCCTGGAAAGCACATACAACTACAATGATATCCAGGAAAACACATACAACTACAATGACATCCCAAAAAGCACATACAATTACAATGACATCCAGGAAAAGACATACAATTACAATGACATCCAGGAAAACACATACAATTACAATGACATTCCAGAAAGCTTATACAATTACGATTGACATCCAGGAAAGCACATAAAATTACAATGACATCCCGGAAAGCACATACAATGACAATGACATCCCGGAAAGCACATACAATTACAAAGACATCCCGGAAAGCACATACAATTACAATGACATCCAGGAAAGCACATACAATTACAAAGACATCCCAGAAAGCACATACAATTACAATGACTCCCGGAAAGCACATACAATTACAATGACATCCCAGAAAGCACATACAATTACAATGACATCCCGGAAAGCACATACAATTACAAAGACATCCCAGAAAGCACATACAATTACAAAGACATCCCAGAAAGCACATACAATTACAAAGACATCCCAGAAAGCACATACAATTACAGTGACATCCCAGAAAGCACATACAATTACAAAGACATCCCAGAAAGCACATACAATTACAATGACATCCCGGAAAGCACATACAATTATAATGACATCCCAGAAAGCACATACAATTACAAAGACATCCCAGAAAGCACATACAATTACAGTGACATCCCAGAAAGCACATACAATTACAAAGACATCCCAGAAAGCACATACAATTACAATGACATCCCGGAATGCACATACAATTATAATGACATCCTGGAAAACTTTCATGATTATGGATTAAATGCTGGGTATTTATCAAAGTATAAACTTCATGTTGTTGTTGTTGTTGTAGGGTTTAACGCCATTTTTCAGCACACGATAGGCTATACATGGCGGCCAGTATTAATGGTGGAGGAAGAACCTGAGAAATCCACGGAAAGAACCACCGACCCTCGAGAAGCTACTGGCAAGCTTTCTCACATACCCACATTAGATGATCTGAGACTCGAACCTACACAGAGGTGAGATGGCAGTGATCCGTAACGGAGAGCGCTTTAGACCACTCGGGGCCCCATAAACTTCATGAAATCACTCTCAAAGTAAATAAGTCTGTAGGAGAAAAACGGAAGGACTATGATTATATCATTTCATCTCCTAAATGAAGACTTTATCTAGTGTTCCAAATTTTGATCTGAAGTTATCGGGGGGTGGGGAGTTGCATTTTTGTTGTTACTTATATGTTGCAAGGAGTTGGTACAGACAAAGCTTGACCTAAACTGCACTTGAAATTGATTAGTAACTAAAAGTAGTCTCACAATTTAGTAATGTGTAAAAATTCCAGATCAATATCACATAACTGTTTATATCCAATCAAATCCTATGAAGAAATCTGTCAATTCATAATAATTTTAATTGTTATTGCCGAAACTGTTGAAAGTCAGAGGTAAAAACTATATGAATATGAAAGCATCAGAGAATTTCCAAATGGTTTGCTGAATTGTGAGGTCCATTTGCATTCACTCCAGAGCTATACACATTACACCTATGAATGTTCTTCATAAAATGACTGTTATGACATGTCTGCTGCGCCGGTTCGAGAAATTTTTTTTATGTATTGATTTATTGTTTCATATTTCAGTAAAGTTCTAGTGAATAGCATTAAACATGTAACTGATGGGTCATGAGTGCAATCATTCTCCTTCAGCGGCTGTATTTAGTCTCATTTTTGATAACATACAAGATGTAAAGGATCTGCCATGACTAGCAAGGTTAATATTATCATTATTATTATTATTATTTGAATATCTACCTGTTTTAGAGTTTCAGCATTCTATTAATAATATTTATAAAGTAATGTTTGCAATAATATTTTGGCTGAACATTATAGTTGGATGAAGAACATCCCGTAAATTATGCATACAAAGGAATAAATTAACTGGGAAATACACAAATACTGTATACACCAGGAATATCAGCTTGTTATATGACCAAAAATAAATGCTGGATGGTCAGAATTCACTGTAAATTGCAATGGAACCTTTGAACACACATTTCACATTTCCAAGAAATAGTTTAAACATATGGGAAATGGGTGGACATGAGGGGAGTCAATCTGTCAGAATTACTTCCCTTTGTTTACAAGCTCTCAGACTGAAATGTTTTGTTTTTGTGTTGCTTTTCTTGGTGGGCTGGATCTGGAGGCAGCAGAGAATAATTTTTCTAATGTTAATGTGATTCTGTAACAGAGAAATATAATTTTGTGGAGAAACTGTTTGACATCACATTCATAGATATCTGTATGTATGTTTGTGTGAATGAATATGCCAATAGTTGTATACTCTCATGTATGTTTTGTATATGTGCCAATTTTGCCATATTTAACGATATGTTATCTTTAAAATATGCAAACATTATTTCTTTTACTATTTTCCATTTTCTCTCTCTTTCTTAACTTTTTTCCTTTCATTTTAACGTGACAAAATTTTCTATAAATATTTTCGTTTTTGTCTAATGTCTGAAATAGTGTAAGAACATTTATGCATTACTCAACATGTATGATCTGCCTTTATGTCAATACAACCTTAAAAATAATCATTAATAATATTTAAAACAAACTTAAAATTGTGATTTTTAAAGTGTCACCAGTGCAATGAAATTATTTATTTTTCTAAACAAAATTGAGACAAATCTGAAACATAGTTATACCATGCTGTGAAATTTTGGCAGCATGAAATATAATCTGTTGTACATTACCATCAAGTTTGTTTTAATTTGGCCATGAACTGTTTGCTTGTGTGAATTATTAGGTTTTGTTTACCAACAAAAAATTCTTTGTATTAACTGAACAAAATGATCTTTTGTATGTTACACAAAGAAAAATGTGTAAATATAGAGGCAAAGAATATTAAAAAACACACTGATCAAAACTGATATGGAAGTTACTGTTTGACAAATTTCTGTTTTGTTCATAAATTTTTAGAGACACAATGCTTGTAAACACTGTTCATACATCTGTAAAAACACAATGCTTGTGAACACTTCAAATACCCATTGACATGATGCATGTGAACACAGTTAATATTTATGTAAAAACACAATGCTTGTGAACACTTCAAATACCTATTGACATGATGCATGTGAACACTTAATATTTATATAGAAACACAATGCTTGTGAACACTTCAAATATCCATTGACATGATGCATGTGAACACTGTTAAAATATATGTAGAAACACAATGCTTGTGAACACTTCAAACACCCATTGACATGATGCATGTGAACACTTAATATATATGTAGAAACACAATGCTTGTGAACACTTCAAATACCCATTGACATAATGCATGTGAACACTTAATATTTATGTAGAAACACAATGCTTGTGAACACTAAGTCTTTATTACATGTCCATTTAATGCTAATGGCTGAACAGGTATTTGATACAGGTATTCAAATCTGTATTTCTGTACCACAAGCAAATATTGAAACTACTTAAGTGTTTCACACTGTAATGCTAAATGTATTTAGATAATGTAAATAAGGAGGTATGTAATAAATACAGAACTGCATTAATGTATTGTTCTGATTGCTGGAAGGAATATCTTGGTCTGATGGCCCTGATGTATGCTTCCCTATGCCGCATCAAACCTATTCTGCTGACTTGGAACAAACACAAGTAGTCTGATGTATGCATCCCTATGCCACATCAAACCTATTCTGCTGACTCGGAACAAACACAAGTAGTTTTGTGCTTGTATCAAATATCCCTTGTATCCTGTTAGAATGTTGAGCCTGAATGTTTCATTCACCTGTATATTCATAGCCATCAGCTTCCGCATTCTTCCTGGCTGAATATTTAACCAGGCGCCTGGAGTGTAGCAAGAAACACCAAGACTTTAATTGAATTTGCTCATTTGATAAGGGATTAAACTGAAGAAAAAATATATGACAGATTAATGTCAACTTATATTTTGATTTATTTGGCAGGATTGGCAAACACCATGTGAGGAAATTTCTGCAGTGTTTTATCTATATGATTTGAGACAAAGTTGAAAATTGAAAAAAGTAACAACATGGAAATTTAGAAAGTAAGTTTGTACCCATCTGAGTCATAATTATTAAACTTAGACATGTGGCATTGCCCAAAATTGCCAATTCAAATTTAATAGCACACACATTTCCCAATACATATACTAACTACTATCTGTGTGCTTGTCCTTATAAAAGGAAGCAAAATCCAAAATCTTTCTTTTATTGAATACTTTCAACACACAGTCAATATTTAACTCCCATAACAAAATACATTGAGAAAACAATTCTCTCCAGCAAACTTACTGAACATATTTTCATTTTACATAATATTCCCAGTTTTAATCTGAACAGAAAAATTTCATAAATTTGATCACAAATAATTTTAAGACTTTTTCCAGTTATTTCAAGAATTTATTCACAGAAATAGAAATAAACTGCAAACTTAATATAAGAATAAACATGATGCAGCATAAATTTACTTTCCTAAACAAATGTCTGAATCATGACTGTACAATGAAAAAGTGCACAATCTTTCTCATTACCATATACCAGTGCCTTTCATCAAGTATCAAACTTAACAAATGTTTCAAATCTGGCAGATCAACAGTTAAACAAATTTTTCATGAACTATATTTCTGTATTCCACAAAAAATTGTTCCTCTTCTAGTGCCAATGTCTTATTGCTTCTTTTCCTGAAGAAATGTAACCAGATTCCAATTTCTGGTAAACTCTGCATACCTAATGGAGCTGTAACATACCTGTGGAAAAAAGGAGACAAATAACTACAACCTGTTTAATTAATAAACAATATACAGGAAATAACAAAGGAAACAATAAACACTGTGGACAATAAATTAAGATAATAGACCATGACAGTTATGAAGGAGAATAGCAGGATTTCTACCCCAACCCCATCATAACTATCAAGGTTGGCATCTTACATTGTTGGACTGTGAATCTGATTGTTATAATGTTAGTCTTTGAACCCTCCCTCCTCTCAATCTTTACATCCATTTACCTATAGCTTTTAATTCATATGCAACGAGCCGCAGTGAATGTACTGTATAACATAGCCCCAATGTTCTTCTTGGCAGGTTTTGAGTTTTCCAGCCTTTTTTCAAATCTAATCAAAGAAAGAATTATTCATCTTCAGAAAAAACTATAAAGATATTCATGTGATTCTGTTTAATCAATTTATTACATTTTCTAAATAAAATATAAACCCACCGTTTTTATTTTGCAGTGTGTATGCCATTCCAATTAAGTGTTTACAGTAGTTACTTTGCACATGACTATGTACAGAAGTATGAAATAGTTCTCTGCATAGTGTATGCAGAAAAACATGCAACTGGGCCTGATCACATGGTTATGTTCTGACCAATGGAAATCTTCCCTACATTTATCAACTGACACAACTGCAATTATTAATAAATCTCCAATACTGTATCTAATGAGTAACAATAAGAAAATAAACGTGACTCATCTGAACCCTCAGTTGGTGTCAAAGATAATTAATGTACATGTCAGCACTTTTAAAAAAATACACTTCACACACAATCTGAAAATATGTTGAAAATTCAGTTTAAAGATATTGTTTAAAGCACTGGCCAAGCTGTTATAGATTTAAATGAAATTGATTTAATTTATAAATGTATACTTCTTGTCTGGCAAATTATGCTGATTCTTTATTTTAATATAATTCCAATTGTTTTGATCTAAATTTTTTTCACAATTACAAATTCTGGGGGACTAATTTTGCTCCCATTTTAGGTGGAAGGGGTAGATACGTGTACTGTCAGAGTCAATTCTGGCTCTTAATCCAATCCAGATTAAACTTACTAAGATAAAACAAGTCCCTCTCTCTCTTCCTTAAATATGTATTTCATATTTATCCAGGACTGGTTCTAATAAAGGAAAGCGACCATTAAATGACCAATGGTTTATATTTGTAATTTATAGATATGCTGGCTAGAATGTTCCACTTATGCATATGCACATATATATATATATATATATATATATATATATATATATATATATATATATATATATATATATATATAATATGTATAATAGTCAGTGATAAAAGCTGTAAAACTTTTTTTTTTTTTTCTAACATTATTTAAATTTCCATTAGGCTAGGTTCAATAAGGTTCAGTTTTATCTATATGATACCTATTTTCATTTTCATTTAAAAAATTCATTCCTGTTTATGTTTAGCACTGCCATGCTTTCAATATCTTGCCAGAATCACATTAAAAAAAGTCAATTTTTGCATTTCTTATCATTTTCCTCAATTACTTTACTGAGTCACTGAGGATATATGTTCTGATACATTTATTGTCAAGATGATGCATTAAGAGGCACTTGTTTCTTATTTTACATCAGAATGAATGGAATGAACAAAAATACACACAGATAAACACAAAATGTATTTATTCCAGTGTGCACTGTTCTCCATCCCCATGATTTTATCATCATTATTACTGTGGCATAAGCAAGTGAGCATTATCTCATTAAATTTACTGTATAAAAATGTCCACGTAGTTCATCACTGACTTCAGTCTGACTTCAGTTGCATGTATTTCATTGTGCAGTTATATAGTGATTTTGAGTGTTCCAACTACTTACTCTAAATGAGGGTTTTTGTACACTCAGGGTCAACTAATGGGCGATGCCCTGTGTGAAGAAAATAAAAACAATATCAGTACACTGGCCTACAGCAAAATAATAGAGAACTAAATAAATCAGCAAACAAATACAAATTTCACCGTTTGATTACATATAGTATTCAGAAAAGTAATGCCAATGTACAGATGGGTACAGTAGTAAGTGATTAAACAACTCCAAATATTATAAAAGTTTCTTGTTTTATTTCCTCAGAAAAAAGTTATTCTTTCTTTTAATATAATAACCTGATGGAATATCACTGTATTGATTACTTTATAAGTCAGAAATCCCATATGCCACTCTACAATTTATTTATGTCTATGTTTCTTTCTGGATCTATACTTTGCATTAAAAGTAAAGTAAAAACAAGGAGCCAGTCTACCCCTCATGGTCAATGTAGCAACCATAAGAGTCACCATTCATTTGTCATAAAAATTGCACACATCAGCCATATCTGATCATGCTTTCTTTGCTATCATTGAGAAATCAGTACAAACTGAAAAACGTTGATATCCAGGTTCAAATACAGTTCTTAGACTTAATTTAGTGAAAGCGCCAGGATTAAATTTCTGTACATGAACTGCACATATCTGGTTGATGTTCTGTACATGCCAGGTGCAGTTAATGCATGAATAGGAACACTGGATGTTGCAATGAATACTGATTGACAAGCAGTGAAATGAATGTGAATAATCACCATTCAAAAGGTATGACCTGTACTCAAATTCTTGAAAATGACACCGACAGCTGAAATAGTCCATACTGCTTGACTTCATAATACTTGTTATTATACATATTGGGTATCCAGTAACAATAACTTATAATAAAATGAAAATTCCATACATTTTCATTCACTTACTTTGATGCAGAGTACAGTAATATGGGGACTGTATCCACTGAAAAAGAAATGTCACTCATTCTAATGAATAATCCAGTTAGTGGTTTTTGTATACAACTTTGAGAAAATGATCATAAGCTGTTTTTGTTTTTCTACACATACTGTTACAAATAAGATGCATTTTTGTCAGTCTTGAACAGCTTTGATAGTACTTCCTGAGAAAGGTAAAAACGTATATGTACTGACCATAAGCAGCATTCTATGAAGATAATCAGTAACTGTACATGTATTTGAGATAATAATAATGACACAGTTCTAAGATGAAGATAATCAGTAACTGTACATGTATTTGAGATAATAATAATACACAGTTCTAAGATGAAGATAATCAGTAACTGTACATGTATTTGAGATAATAACAATGACACAGTTCTAAGATGAAGATAATCAGTAACTGTACATGTATTTGAGATAATAATAATTACACAGTTCTAAGATGAAGATAATCAGTAACTGTACATGTATTTGAGATAATAACAATGACACAGTTCTAAGATGAAGATAATCAGTAACTGTACATGTATTTGAGATAATAATAATGACACAGTTCCAAATATTATGATCACCAAAATTAACAGTCTTGAATATTTTCATATTCTCTGCTCATGTCTTTCTATACATGCTGTACATTTGTCTGTCTGTCTGTCTGTCTATCTATCTAATGTCAATTTAGTTTTAAAGACCTTAGTCATTAATTGCTTAATTGGTCTTGAATTTAAATATCTAAAGACTTTCTAGGTATCTTTGCAATGGGTTCAAGGCAAAATGTAAAATTGTAAGAGTGTGATCCAATATTTCCCTTCATATTTCTTTCATGATAGAATGTACAGTATTTGGAAAGCCATCACCCAAAACAAACTGAATATATGTGATAAATGTGATGTTACATTACATTAACCGACACTTAACCACCTGGAGAAAATAAAATGGCCTGGACTGTGAGGTGTAACATATTTACCATTGTGTAAGTAATACATAAACTAATATGTAAACTGGTAAAGAACAAGAAGCTTCATAAATAAGTTGTTGTTGTTGTGCGGTTTAACGCCATTTTTCAGCACACGATAGGCTACATATGGTGGCCAGTATTAATGGTGGAGGAAGAACCCAGGAAAACCACGGAAAGAACCACTGACCAACGAGAAGCTACTGGCAAGCTTTCTCACATACCCACATTTGCCGAATCTGAGACTAGAACCCATGCAGACAGAGGTGAGATGGCAGTGATCCGTAACGGAAAGCGCTTTAGACCACTTGGCCATTCGGGGCCCCTCCATAAATAAGTAATCATTTACCATGAATACATACATTAAAATAAGCAACAAACTTGTGCAATGCATTCAATCCTACCCGAATGGACCTGCACTTTAAGTCAAAATATATAAATAATTTATATGACCACTTGCAATCTATGTATACAGTTAGTGTGGGGCCCCAGAAGGTTGAGTGGTCTAAGGTGCTTTAAAGATCACTGAATCTCACCTATGTCTGCATGGGTTTGATTTTTGCACTGACCAGCAAGGGTATGTAAGAAAGTCTGTCAGTATCTTCCCATGGGTGAGTGATTCTTCCCAGGGTTTTCCAAGGTTCTTCTTCCAACAAATATAATGGCATCTATGTACAGCCTATAATGAGCTGAAAAATGGTGTTAAACCCATAAAAACAATAAAAACCAAATACAGTTAACGACCCTGATTATACCAGGTTAAACAGTGACTTAGAGTGGCCTGTAAATCGTACCTGTATCTCAGCCCTTCCCTGGAACGAACCCCAGTTCTTAATCTGGAAACTATTACAATATAATTATCATATATGCATGTAGAACTAATCTAATCTAATTATCATATATGCATGTAGAACTAATCTAATATAATTATCATATATGCATGTAGAACTAATCTAATTATCATATATGCATGTAGAACTAATCTACCGGTAATCTAATTATCATACATGCATGTAGAATTAATCTAATCTAATTATCATATATGCATGTAGAACTAATCTATCATATATGCATGTAGAACTAATCTAATCTAATTATCATATATGCATGTAGAACTAATCTGATCTAATTATCATATATGCATGTAGAACTAATCTAACCTAATTATCATATATGCATGTAGAACTAATCTAATCTAATTATCATATATGCATGTAGAACTAATCTATCATATATGCATGTAGAACTAATCTAATCTAATTATCATATATGCATGTAGAACTAATCTGATCTAATTATCATATATGCATGTAGAACTAATCTAACCTAATTATCATATATGCATGTAGAACTAATCTAATCTAATTATCATATATGCATGTAGAACTAATCTAATCTAATTATCATATATGCATGTAGAACTAATCTAATCTAATTATCATATATGCATGTTGTTGTTGTTGTTGTTTTGGGGCTTAACGCCATTTTTCAGCACATGATAGGCTATACATGGCGGCCAGTATTAATGGTGGAGGATGAACCCGGGAAAACCCCGGAAAGAACCACCGACCCACGAGAAGCTACTGGCAAGCTTTCTCACATACCCACATTGGCTGAATCCTAGACTCGAACCGCCGCAGACAGAGGTGAGATGGCAGTGATCCGTAACGGAGAGCGCTTTAGACCACTCGGCCACTCGGGGCCCCATATATGCATGTAGAACTAATCTAATCTAATTATCATATATGCAAGTAGAACTAATCTAATCTAATTATCATATATGCATGTAGAACTAATCTAATCTAATTATCATATATGCATGTAGAACAAATCTAATCTAATTATCATATATGCATGTAGAACTAATCTAATCTAATTATCATATATGCATGTAGAACTAATCTAATCTAATTATCATATATGTATGTAGAACTAATCTAATCTAATTATCATATATGCATGTAGAACTAATCTAATCTAATTATCATATATGCATGTAGAACTAATCTAATCTAATTATCATATATGCATGTAGAACTAGTCTAATCTAATTATCATATATGCATGTAGAACTAATCAAATCTAATTATCATATGCACATGCAGAACTAATCTAATTACCATATATGCATGCAGAACTAATCTAATCTAATTATCATATGCACATGTAGAACTAATCTAATTATCATATATGCATGTAGAACTAATCTAATCTAATTATCATATATGCATGTAAAACTAATCTAATCTAATTATCATATATGCATGTAGAACTAATCTAATCTAATTATCATATATGCATGTAGAACTAATCTAATCTAATTATCATATATGCATGTAGAACTAATCTGATCTAATTATCATATATGCATGTAGAACTAATCTAATCTAATTATCATATATGCATGTAGAACTAATCTAATCTAATTATTATATATACATGTAGAAAGCATGAAAAGAAAAATGTTGAGACAGTAATATTACTGTATATTGTGTCCAATGTAACTCTCTGCTGCCTAGCCAAATTAAATTCAGTTGCAAATGAGAAGTCTTATATTAATTTATATGAAAATATTGTTAGGTCTAAATGGTATAGCAGTAACACACAGACATTTCACATTTTTGTTCTAACAGGTTCCATTCCTGGCTCTACAAATAGGGAGAGTACAATGGTGATCCATCCATGATCTGTTAATTTCTGCTGTTACCAAAGTATCCATTGTAGCACATCACATTTACCATATCACTTTATAAGTAGAACGATATTTGAATTGGTCATCCATTTGAATATGTAATTTCATGTGAGCATACTTGAATCAAGGTTAGATTGTTCTGAGATCATCGTGGGTCATTATGATATAAATTACGACTTGACTGGATTAAATTTTGATCAATGTTTGATTGATTCTAAAGACAATAGGACAAAGAAATGCCATTTTAAAAGCCGTCAATGGCAATACCATCTTTTAGTGGAAATCTACTCTATCATGATAATTATTTATTTTCTGAAAGCCACAGTGTATATCTAGTATTATTAACATTATTATTTTGTAAGAAAAAGTTTGGTGTGTCTGTCTTTTATCTCCACTTTACATAAAGCAGTCTAATAGGGTCCAGAAATGTTATACCTTTGCAATGAGATGATGAAGGATAACATATATATACACAACAATTGTTACTTGATTACCTTACTGTTTGTAACCTGGAATGTTTAAGGATGTTTTATGAGGTGTTACAAATAATAAAAGGATCAAAGGTTGTCCATGATGGCGTTCATGTTTTTTGATAAAAATCGGCTGACCTTTTGGTGGATATGAGATAAAATGATGAGACTGACCAATAACTGATTTTGGCAGAAATACCTAAGTAGGTGTTTTGATATTTTGCATTGTTCAAGATGCTTTTATAGGAATATTTAAGGGCACTTTCTCCTAATGCTAAATAAACCCTGTCTAAGAAATATTTAACTCTGGAATATATTTCATGTCCAGCTCATAAACTTTCCCCTCATGATGAACATAGGACATCTGGACTAGAAAACAATATAGAGTTTGTTAAGTGTGAAACTTAATAACCACAATTAATGTCATCAATGCTTACCAATTAGTCAGTGACCTTGTGATGGAAAAAAAGTTACTGGTGTATTAATTTTTTTAATAAAAAATCTTTCTAGTAAAGTAAGACTTATACTCCTCTTTCTTTTCTTTGAATTGTCATACACTGCCTCAAATTAATTAATCTCGATGGCTCTAAGAAACTTTGTATATTGTCTTTTCTGTCTCACCCTCAGAAACATTAACCTACCAGTGACGATCATTCCAACCTTCAGACTCCAAAAGAAACAGAAAGTTTACTAACAATTCCCCAGAAGTTGTAAAGAGTCTTATGCATCCGTTTGCTCCTTAAATAATGAACAATCCCAGCTATGAGATTATACTGCTCAAAGAAATGCTTTTTTTTAGACACAAGATCAGGCATGGCAACTTAAAAAAAACCATCACAAGCCCTAGCTGACATTCCACAAGCTTGGACTCCAACTTCTATATGCACAAAATTTCCCCATTTTTAAATATTATTTGTCACACAATGTTACAATTGCTATAATTCAGATATAAATTCAAGGTTTGAATGTAATCAAATTGTCATTAGTGTTCATCACTACAATCACTAGAAACTGGATGGTCATGGTTTTCAAACTTCTATGCCGGATTCTCTCAGCAAGCATGCTTCACAAAGTAAACCTGTCGACCACGAGTTCTGAAATTTATTTTTTCTGAGCTTTCCCAATAGCTAATTTCTTCCTAAATCAGCTTAAAAAATTAATCATACTTTAACACTTTTCTGACAATGATCATGTTTTGCATTTTAGACATGCAGTAAAATCTGACTTGAAAAAACATTGCTGCTGTTCACAAACTTGTAAAAAAATCTATGAAACATAATGCTTAAACATTCTCATTCAAAGCAATGATTTTAAATAACATTTGCTAGAGACTCCTACACACATCCAGCACATCTTTTAGCCAAATAAGTAATAGGTGAAGTGGAGGTTTATAACTTTCCTCTTTGTCTCTTATTTGCTGCTATTTAAACTGCCCAAATGATAGTTTTACATCAGCTCAATCATGATAGTGATACATGACTGTTGTTCAATCATGACTGTTTACTGTTTATAACTGGAATGGGCATATGCTAAATGTTTTTTTCTTTCAAAGATTACTGAAAATTGTGTTTTCTCAAAATACAACTGTGTCAGAGGGGTGTGGGAGTACAAAATCGTGTTTCTGGCATGGCACACTACCTGGCAAAGTGATCGAATAAGTTGCCTAAAAAAAATTAAACTTTACCTTCTTCTGTTAGGAAAAAGAAAACGACTTCACCCTGCGATTTGTTTTAGAAGTACACTGACTGACTGACTACATTTTGAGATGCCCCCTCGCCTTAGCCAGGTTAGTTCAAGTGTTGTGTTGTAGCGAAATGTATTCATCAAACCATCAAGTAGCTGGTGATGATATCAATTATGCCGACTAACAAACTCTTGCACATTCACAGGCACATGTTTTGATAGCTGATTGACTACTATAGTCTGATAATACAAACCTGTTTGTTTGTACCCCCCTACCGATTTAAATAACGGAAACCTTTAATATGATAAAAAGTGCAAGGAACTTAATCAATTCATTCATTGATTTATAGTTTCTAACCTGACTGTGAGCAGAGTGGCCCTAACACCGTCATCTTATGCACGTTTCATGCTTAACGGAAGTTTTCAGTGCAATAGACGGACATGCTCGGATCCATTTCCAGTTTCAGGACAAGTTCATTTTTAGCAAAGGGGTGTATCATGACTACATATGTACATACATAAGTCATCTGCTTCCGATCTTTACAATGTCGAATCAAGCAAAGGAAAATGACAACTACTCTTTTCATGTGGATTTAACAAGCGGTTTAATTTCTATGTTCATGTATGCTGAGGGAAATAATTCCAAACTCTCAACATTATGTAATTTACGCAATTATTCAGCATTTGCCGAACAGGATGAACTACGTCATTATGTTGTCTGATGGAAATAAACTAGCCTATAGGAATCAGTTCACAATTAATACTTCCAGTTCAGTACCCACGAATGTAGTTCTAGTCTATTTTTAGAACATTTTTTCCTCTCTCATTTTGGTGGTGATAGAAGAGTTTTATTTATGCATTTTTGGTAGGGATTTAAAGGTAACTGTTTATTCTTGATAATATGAGCTCAGGGTGTTGTTGTATGTGTGTATTTTGGCGACAGTGCACAGTGAGTAATAAGGCCCTGGTGATGCTCCAGAAGTGAAATCTGTGTTCTGTTTATATGGTGATGTGTTGACAGTTCAGCATCTAAAAAAAGAGCAGGTCAACCTTTGACGAGAACTTCACCGTGAAGTCATCTTTGAAGGTATTTTAGATTAGCATATGATTGGTATTGATTGTCACACAGTGGAAAGGTCAGTACTGAGACACCAATGTAGATAACATATAGTAAAATTAATTGTGTCCTATGTCCTATAGTGTACGCAATATGGCGCCGTGTTAGTATGGAAAGTCCATTAAGCATGAAATGGTGCAGGGAATGCCAGCATTAGTGCCATTCTGGTCACAGTCAGGTTAGAAATTAGAAATCAATAATTTAATTGACTTAGTTCTGATCACTTTTTATCATATTAAACGTTCTCGTTTTTGAAATCGGTAGTGGGGTACAAACAAACGGGGATGTAGAGTCAGACTGTAACTGGAAAATTGGGCAAACCGACCTTCACCGACACTGATACAACGAAAGCCGTTTGATTGGATCATATTAAAAACAGATTACTTGTAGAACAAATATACTTTGTGAAAAATATTAAAAGCACATATTACCATTGATAAATCAGAAAATCAAATATGTCAACGCCATCATTTCAAAAGTTCCTTAACACATAAACGCCTGGGGGATGTGGCGCTAATTCCTTCTCCCAGAAACATTTAGCATCCCGCTGTGCGGGAATAAACCCATCGCACGTGCCCTTCTGGGTGCACGCGACGTAAATCCAATCAAACAATCAAATCAATTTCAAAAGCGTCGCCACACACAGCCATTGTGGCTAATACTAAAACCTGCACTAAGTCAAAGAGCAGTCGCGTATCTAGGCATTTAGTTTCAGTAGAGAATAATTTATTTTAATTAAGGAGTAAATAATACAAAAAAATCAATCACAAAACAGACCTTCAGTTACTGTATTGCATACGTAATCTTTCATTTATAATTATTACAATGTAATTACAATTGGAATTCGTCTGATTTAAGATGAAGTACCAGGCTACAAACCGGTTCATTATGTTTCTGAGTAGTGTCTCCCTGAACAAGCTTGAAGCCTGGATCGTTTGGCTCTTGTACCTGTTCGCTAAGGCCGTTTTCACATTTCACGTTTGCCCCAGGTCTTTTAGCCCTTAAATCTTAAAATATAAGTCACACTGACATTTATCACTTTGAAAGAGACTAATAGAAAGTAATTAAAGCGAGAAGTCCGAGTTATTCCACTTATCTAGAACAACAAACACTCCTACTAAAAGTAAATAAGACGTTGCAATAAAATATAAACACGCGAACTATTCAATCTGTAAGTCTACAATCAAATGGAATTATCTATTTTTAAAATTATGTTATGGTTGTCAATTCTTCTGATATTAAAATTAGATCGATTGGATTGGATTTTTGAGTTTATAAATGCCATTTTCAGCACATCATAGGCTATTATACAAGGCGGCCAGTATGTTTGGCGGAAGGAGAATCCACGAAGAACCACCGAACTATGGACAGCTACTGGCAAGTTTTCTCACATATCCACGTTAGTCGATACAAGATATCACTTTAACCGCCACAATGGCACTATCACGTTTGGGATTACTTTCTTTTCCCATTTAGGATATATATATATATATATATATATATATATATATATATATATATATATATATATATATATATATATATGCCCTTACATATGCTGTTAAAGCTTGTATTTCATTATTTAGGCCTATTCCATTTACTCTTCTTATTTACCCTCTCTCTCTCTCTCTCTCTCTCTCTCACACACACACACACACACACACGATGAATCGATGTTAAAATATGTCAATGCTTTAGTAGAAGTTTACTCATTGAGGATATGCCATAGCAATCAGAAAGGATCTCCAAAACAAGGAAAAGTAGGTTTCAAGTAATACACCCCCCCAACACCCCCCAAAATAAACAAACAACAACGAAAATTGTCCACGTGTATCGTACAAAATTGTCAGCGACTGAACTTATATGACCTGTTTCAAGTCGATATTTAGTATCTTTTGTACAGTAGAATGTGCCTGTTAAACTACGACAATCAGTGCATTTATAGAGGAAACTCCTGCTAAAGTTAGTAATAAAATGTTTAAGTAGCGATTTATACTCCTACCACAGTCATAATCTTGTCTAAAAATGATGAAGAAATCCGGATATAAGACCGTTTATTACAAGTATACATTAAGAGACACTTGAAATTTGGGTACAGCGTATGCAACGACCTTAGACCAACCAAAAACAAATAAAACAACAACAAAGCGGAGACCTACTTGTTGGTCTAGAAACGAGGCTCATACGTTCATGGCATAACATCATGAATTAAAAAAATTCGAATAATGATTTATGATCAATTTACATGCGAATATAATATATACCAGGGAACCATACCAACCATGGTTTGCTATATGATATTTTAGGTACTAATAAATAGGTTAATATTGACCATAAGTGTTGACAACAACCCACGCACCTAGCTTCGACAACATCCGCTCAGCCACTGAGAGCTTTACGATTAACGAACTTAATTTAATTTTGTTTATAATGTATTTCCAGGGTAGATTTCCTACCCATTACAATATTAAAAAGAAATTAGAATTGCTTTTGAAATTTAACTTCATTTTGTTTCGGAACTTTTTCTCGTCCCTGGTATTAATTTTTCATCTCTGAGAAATCTTTAGTAAAACAAAGAAGCTTTCACGATGTAACCTAAAGTGGACAATTTTATCTAAATCTTTCCCAGGAAGGGTTAGAGCCTTCAAAACAGAACGAGTTGCTTGAGCTTGACAGACTTTATGATCTTTTTGAAGCGAAGGCTTCTTTAGCGAAACAAGAGATATATAATATTTTGGTTCAATATTTGACGGAAAAAATATTTTGGAAAAAAACGTGCTTTAGGTTTTGATTAGTATGTCTGTATCTGGTTCGGATATAAAAATTAAAAGAAATCCAGTTGATACCCAGATAAAAATAGAGTTAAGAAAACTTCAGATTTAGAATGAAATGGTGGAAATCCAATATCGAAAAGACGATAGGCAAATGCATATGTAAGGAGCATATAAAGAGAGAAAATACAGGTCCAGAGAGAAAAGAAAATGAAGAAAAGGAAATGCATTTTAGATTAAAATAATTAGAACTAGCAGGCAGAAAGCACTCTTCCCTTTTACAAAAAGGTTCAAGTTTTGATGCTACCATAAATATTATGTAGGTACCCCGATTTAACGAAAAATAGGTAGATAAATATTTTCACCATTTTGGAAAAATTGCTTAAAATTTGAAGTGAACAACAGAGCATCGGGCGTTATTATTACAAAGTGTACTTCTTGGCAAAGCTCAATGTCGGTACAACAAATTGCTAATTATGATGTCATAAAGGAATATGACTTCAAGGGTTATGAGTTAGTACCTGGGGCATATAGGCAAAGGTTTAGGAACTGTAGATAATACACTTGACAGATCCATGTCAAATATGCTAGGTAAAAATGATTATTTGATAGGTGACGTTCAGCCAAGAAGGTTGATGAAGAGCACCATTATCTCAGACAGTTCATATTTAGTTGAAGAGTTCAAGAATTCCAACCATAGTAATATTTTTATGAGAAAAGGTGGAAACTTTAGAAGATGTTGACTCACAAAATTCAAAAGGTTTCATCTCAGCGGGGTTTTGTTGTGGCACAAAAACCCCAAATAAATATCAGTCTCATACGATTACTTACAAATCTCAGTCTGACACTCACTGATTTTAGAAATCAAACTTCGGTCCAGATTGAGGTTCTTTTCTTTTTCAGTATGACGAATACTCTTATCAATTTGTATTAATGTCCACCTAATTGGTCTGAAGTAGGTTGATCACACACACACACACACACACACACACACACACACACAAAACCTCAACCAACACAATCATTTCCGTTATAGTGGTTAACATAAGATGTCGGCAAAGCAGCAAACATGCTTCAGGTGCTGTGTACAAGGGGAAATAACCATGTAAATAATGCTTATAATAATTCTTTCTTCATTCACTTACTAGTCACCAATAGCCTATAATTACTATTATAACAATGAAATATCCGGGATAAAATTTGCACCTACATACATTTACATTAACGAACAGATGTCGTTTTTGCTCATCAACTGCTAGGTCAATAAAATAGTTTCAAGCATCTACAACAACTTGAAATTAGTTGAAACATAATAAATTTAAAGGTTTCATTCCTGTAGAAATAGTCATATAAAAGGTTGCAAATGCAACGATTTTCTGTTTAATTAGTTTGTCTTGTCTATGTGTTGTATTTGCCTTTGACAAAGACTCATTAAGAGTCAAAAGTGCTCAGGCTTAAGTTAGATACTAGTTTTGCACCTTATATATATATATATATATATATATATATATATATATATATATATATATATATATATATATATATATATAACCTTCATATCAACAATACCTTAATTTCTCCACAGAGAATCAGGAAATCTGACATAAATAGATGTTGCTCTCAAATCCTTTTTATTTCAAATCTGATTTTATAAAACAAGTTGTGATTTTATTTTCATAAGCCTTTGATCAGGTAAAAAGAAACGTAAAGATAATACACTGGATATTGATTTTTCCTGTCCACCATTAAAGTGACTGATTTCTAAAGAAGCCTTCTTCCATTCTGAAAGTGATCATTTTGTGACATCTGAAAGATCTGTTAATTTGATTCAACTCTGTTACTGAGATCAGTTTTTAACATTCAATTTGATTGATATCATGAAACTCGATGTTTTTAGTGTATAATTTAATGGTTTGCATGTCACTTGTTGCAATAAAGATGCAGATGCAGAATTTAGGATAGTTAATCATCAGTTCAGAGCCATTACCTTTCATTCTCCTAACATGCACACTTTGTTAATTCCCATGGTTTCAAATTTCTACTTGGCCCATTTTATACATTTGTAATTATATTACAAAAATTTTCTACCTCATAAATCCAGTCGTACCAAGGTTGTTGAGATGGCAGTCGGAGAGTATGATGGTTCCTTTGATATATCATCTGGTGCCAAATCCGAACAATCATCAGTTACTACTAATGTCTGCTATTCATAGAACCAATATTTCCTTGTAAAGCAAAGGTGTAGAAGGTCAGAAGTCTTCTTGGTTCCTGATGGTGAAAGATATCGGAAATCATGCTACAGTAGCCCTAATGGTGATCAGAAATTAATGAAAACCATAATGGGACATTACCAATTCTTTCCACCACTTGGTTGGACAAATTTGTGTCTTGTTTGATATCACGTAAACATGAAGGTTCATCATCCGTGGCTTGTTTCAACAGGTAAGAAGGCAACATTTTCTAAGAAATCTCTGCCAACATAATTAGGAGATCATTGCCCCATAACATTTCTTAATTAATCAGGCTTGGAATTTATTTCATTAAGACCAAGGAAATCGGCAGAGTTGGAGGAAAAGTGTATGCATCAATACTATTTAATGTGTGTGATTTCAATTTGTAATGTAGCTTTAGCAATTTTTGTCATATTTCTATACTGCCTGCAGTGTGGCATTTTATAGTGATGTCTAGCACTTGAGCATCATGCCGCAGACATGAGGCATCATTTCACGTCCATTCATATTATCCTTACTCCAGGCAGTCCAGCCCCAACACTAGCCTCTTAGTGCTGAGCGCAAAGCAAGGCAGCTGCTAGCAACATTTTTATAAATCTTTGGCAAGACGTGGAAAGGGTTTGCATCTGAGACCTCCCACAATGTGAGGCAGATGCTTCAACATCTTGGGAGGTTGGACTATTTAACGTAAGTGAAATGGCATAAAACTACCCAGGCTTTAAGACTAGAGATTGGCAAGATGAAGGTCGTAAGTTTGGCATTCCAACTTATCACCAATAGGTCCACAATAATTGACCACAGTAAAGACAGATTTGACTAAACACTGAGTGATGAATCGACATTTCTGTGGTGATAGATTGATTCGGCTTGCACAGCAGGATGTTGCAAACTTGACCATGGATTTGTTGATGATGACACACCGCTTGAGAAAGTCCCAATGAGAAGCCAGAGAACTGAAGCATTTGGTTTCCCTTTGTTTTATGAGGTAATTGAAAACATCCGTGTTCATGGAAAGTATCAGGATGCCATTTCAATATTTTATATCATCCCATGTTTGAAAGCAATTCATAATGGTATTAATTTTGAGAAGGCTGATGTGCGTAAGCACTCCTAAAGTGAACTAGCAATGTTCACTTCCTGAAAGGAGTGTTGTAGTTAGGCACCTAAGCCAGACATGCTAGCACCTACATATAATGTAATCTTCTGTATTTCATCCTGCAAAGGAATGCTAGGCATAACCCAAGATGTCATACATTTCACTGAGATACAGTCCAGAACTTTGTTCATTTGGTCTATTAAGAAACGTTTTGGTTGCCACTGAGATAAAAGCGATGTCTTTAGTGGTCTCACAAAAAAGCAGTCCAATACAGGATGATACAACATATGAAATATTCCAATATAAATCTGTATCTTCCACTGGATAGAAGGCACCACCACTATGATCTTAAGAGGATACTTTTGATGTAAAGAACTTGATTAAATGAGACTTCGATTTCTATGCTCCCATCAATGAAGTACTTGGATTGGACGATATTGAATTCATTTTTTGTAACAAAAATGTGAAGCTAAATGACTGGTCAATAAGGGATTGTATGTCTTGATACAGAAAATGTTGTGATTATGAAGGACGTTGTCTGTTTAATTCAGTGTCATGCATTCGGATTCTGAAGTGAGATATGACTCTGTATACAACTTAAGTTGAAGTAGGATATGAATGTGTACGAATCAAGTTGATATGACAGTATACAATTCAAGTTAAAGTGAGATATGACTACACATTTCAAGTTAAAGTGAGATATGACTACACATTTCAAGTTAAAGTGAGATATGACTATGCAATTCAAGTTGAAGTAAGAAATGACTGCACACAGTTCGTGCTGAAGTGAAATATGAATGTATACAGTTAAAACTGAAGTGAAATCTCATTGTATACAATTCAGATTGAAGCAGTCTAATACAGGAGAATACAGTATTGAACCTTGATTAAATGAGACTCTGATCTCTATGCTCCCATGAATGAATTACTTGGATTGGATGGGATTGAATTGATTTTTGTATAATATTCAGGCTGAAGTGAGATATGGCTGTATACTATTCAACTTTACGTGAGATAAAACTGTACACAATTTATTTATGCTGGGACTGAGATTCAGACTGAAATGGACTGTTCTACTCTGGTTCAAACATCGAACCTTATTAATTTATGAGAAGACCTATGAATAAAGATTACATCATTGGAAGACATAAATAGAGAGAGTGTGTGTGATTTTTAATTTTTAACGTAGCTTTAACAATGTTTCAGTCATATCGCTACGAGGTCTGCAGTGTGACAGTTTATAGTTAAATCTAGCACTGGGGCATGATGCTGCAGACATGTAGTATGATGTCCCACCCAGTCACATTATCCTGACACCAGACCAACCAATCCTAACACTAACCTCTTAATGTTGAGCGCCAAGCGAGGCAGCTGTTAGTACCTATTTTGTAAATTTTTTGTATGACTTGGCCGGAAATCGAACCCACGACCTCTCACATCCGAGGCGGACGCCGTAACCACTAGGCCACCGGAGCGGTACATACAAATGGAGATAACGTCATTAATTATGGGAAAACCTATGAACGGAGAAAACCTCATTAATTTATGGGAAGTCTTGTGAATGGAGATAACCGCATTAATGTATAAGAAAACATATGAATGGAGATATAAATTTATGCATGCTGTAAGTCTTAGACTAAGAGCAAAATCTCCTTCCCAAATGGTATTGAGAGCCGAGATCTGAACTATGTGTCTCTCATTTTACTGGTCTTTAGCAACATCTGTATAACTGGTAACCTCTGATAGTGGGAGGGTGTTTGAGGAATGTGATAGGCTGATTCTCTGGGACAATTTTGCATGACCCTTGATTGTCAAGCAGAGACTCTTCCATCTACTGGTGAAGCCTCTCCTTCCACTAGATGTCGCTAAATGGCAGTATGAGAATGGTGTTATTATCTGTATGTAGGTTGTTGGTGAGTGATATGGTACCTAAACCAGTCCTTCTCTCCTATGTCTTATCACTTGTTCTGAGAACTGGGCGCTCTCTGAATAGTATGGTTTGGATGATGAGTTCCCCATATTAAATGAGAGATCCTTCGTACTTCTCTTGTAGCACTTATGAACCAAGGTTGGGTCATTCATCCAGTGCAAGGTTAGGAGATATGGTTGCAATCTTATGATGACCTTCTGGTGGTATGTTGGCATTGGAGAGTGAGAAAATAACTGCCTTGTTGAGTACATGGGAAAAATAAGGACTCCTGGTATATCTGTCAGCTCAGTTTAAACAGTGGACTCTGGGTTACACAAGATTGTTCCATTATGGCTATTAACACTGGGCTGAGTATGTAATTGATAGCTATGATATTGCTGTATGCCCAGAAAGTAATCATACTCTATCACACAGAGCAAGGAGATGACATTTCCAGGTCTTCAAAGTCTGTTGTCTGTTGACTGCTGGCACTTTAGCATAGAAAACAGGCGTGCGTGTGTTTTGTACAAGGCTGTGTTAAAGCCAGGTTGGAGTTGTCACCCAAAAATTCATTATTTAAAGATTGTTCTTTTTTGTTGCTGGTGTCATTTTTTAATTTTTTTTATTTTTTTTTCGATCACTAGTTTCCAGAATGAGGTATATCATTATTTCAAATGCTAAATTTTATGTGACTCAAAATGTTGGTGTGAACTTGTATATCTTTTTGGAGAAAATACTTTCATACCTAAAGAATGCCACGTGACAGGAATATCAGAGCCTCAATCCGCGTGAGTCGTAAATTAAAGAATTTCAACAGATTCTCAGTTACTCTTTCCAGTCAGCGTATATTGCACATGTGATATATAAACAGGTACTGACAATTTTTAAAATTAATCATAATGATGAACACGTGTACAAGTTTGGGTTGATTTCTCATTGGTTAGGCTCAGGTGAGTACTGCTGTGACATGGAATATTGTGACATAGGTCACATAGGAAGTATTGTGACATGGGTCGAGTAGAACCTATTATGACGTTAAGCTGTA
Organism: Sinohyriopsis cumingii; assembly: GCA_028554795.2. NCBI lineage: Eukaryota > Metazoa > Mollusca > Bivalvia > Unionida > Unionidae > Sinohyriopsis > Sinohyriopsis cumingii. The sequence goes on from CM068837.1 coordinate 98,581,148, forward strand.
AGGGTGTATATAAGGATCAACCTTTGTGTCAACTATCGAAGAAATACATCTGCGCAATGCATTATTCAATGCCCAGTCAGTAGGACCACCGGAAAAGCGCACAGAAATAGTTATATTTATCAACGAACAAAATGTTGACATATTTTTCGTGACGGAAACATGGCTAAAAACATCAGGCGATGAGCCCAAGTGTGCGGATCTATCACCCACTGGTTACTCCATCAAGTCGTTCCCCCGTAATTCTCGCGGAGGTTGAATTGCTGTCATCACAAAGAACTCCATGATTAAACATCTTAACAATACCACAACATCCAATTTCGACCACACATCGTTTGAACTAGTCCAAACCACACTCACACTGGAGCAAAGGTCAGTTCATTTTTTCTGCCTATACCGCCCTCCTCCTAGTAGAAAAAACAAGCTGGCTGACTCTCTCTTTTTGGAGCAGTTTCCGAATCTCCTGGACTTTGGAAATTCGATAGATGGCAACCTGGTTATTCTTGGAAATCTCAACTTTCACTTTGACTGTCCCGGAAACCCAAATACGTAAAAACTCATAGATTCCATTAATGTTTTCAACCTCAAACAGTAAGTTAATCAACCCACCCATAAACATGGTCACATTTTAGACTGGATTCTTCATAGACCTGATGATAACATTCTACGGTCCTCCCTGGTATCCCATGACCTTGCATCAGATCACCTCTGCATTATATGCCATCTTGACGTATCAGTCCCTAACCCTCCACCTTTATCTGATACTAAGAGAATCCTGCGTATGATAGATAGAACCAAACTAATGCACGACATCCAAGCTAACCTAACAACTTGCTTACCTCCTACTGCAGAACAACTTGATAACTGTCTGCGTTCATTACTTGACAAACATGCCCCAGCTACCAAGTGCACATTATCAATTCAAAAGTGTTCTTCATGGTTATAGCAGTGTTAGGGACCAGTTTCGCACTGCTAAAAGAGACTGCCGTAAAGCTGAGAGGCTTTGGCTTTCCACCAGACTCAGTTTTCATAAGCAGATCTATGAAGTCGCTAAGAAGAATGTCACAGATATAGTCCATGCAGCGAAATCAGCCCACTACACTACTAAGATCATGGAAAGTTCCAGCTGCAAACAGCTCTTCGAAATTACTAACAAGCTAATATCAAGGAATAAATCAACACCACTTCCAACTACCTTCTCTCCAGTCGACCTTCCGGACATGCTTGCAAATTTCTTCAGTGACAAAGTACAAACCATTAGAGATAAGCTTGACACCACAATTTCAATTGACTCGTCGTCACCATACAGTTGGGATACAGAATTTGAGCGGCAACCATTCGCAGCATTTGAACCGGTCTCTATGGATTTCGTACGTACAATCGTGATGAAGAGTGCACCAGAGTCATGTGAACTTGATCCAATTCCAACATCACTGCTGCTTGAGTGCTGAGATCCAGTATTGCCTTCACTAATTGATGTTATTAATACCTCTCTCTCATCTGGGGAATTCCCATCATTTTTCAAAACTGCCATAGTAAAGCCTCTGCTGAAGAAACCAACACTAGACCATAACGATCTAAAGAACTACCGCCCAGTTTCTAATCTCCCATTCATATAAAAAATCTTAGAAAAGGTTGTTCTATCCCAGCTTGTCTCTGATCTAAATTCAAAACAGTCTTTTTAGCAATGTACAATCTGCATATCACCCTTGCCACAGTACTGAAACTACTCTTCTAAAAGTAGTTTATGACATTCTCTCTGCGTTGGATAGCGGAACGATTACGGTCCTCACCCTCCTTGATTTGTCTGCAGCATTTGACACAATAGACCATGATATATTACTTCACCGTCTCCAGCATGTATTTGGCATTCATGATACAGCCTTACTGTGGTTCAAATCCTACTTGGTCAACAGGACACAAATTGTATCTGCAAATGGAATACACTCCAGCCCAGTTGATCTATTTTGTGGTGTTCCACAGGGGTCTGTTCTTGGACCTGTTCTCTTCATTCTGTACACTCAGTCGCTCTCAAGTGTCATAGATCATCCAGTGTCTCACTAATTGTACGCTGATGACACCCAAATATACAAATCTAGCCACCCAACTGAAGTTGATGCTACCATCCAAGGTGTAGAGAGGTGCATTTCTGATGTGAAATCATGGATGACTTGTAACAAGCTTCAGATGAATGATGATAAAACTGAGGCCATTCTGATCACAACACAAAGACTTTCTCATTCATATCCTTTACCTCAAACAATAAATATCAGCAACGCCAACATTAAATTCACACATTCAGTACCAAACCTAGGTGTTACTCTGGATAGTACTCCCACATTGCACCAACATGTCATGAACATATGCAAGGCTGCATATCTTGAGCTGAGACGCATCAGCTCAATTCGCAAATATCTTTCAGTTGATGCTACTAAAACACTTCTGTGTTCATTAGTACTTTCAAGATTGGACTATTGTAACTTAATTCTGTCTGGTTCATCTCAATATCTGCTCCAGAAACTTCAAAAAGTTCAAAACACAGCTGTTTGGATCATACTTGGAGTACCACGATCAGAGCACACAACCCCGCTGCTCTGTACCCAACACTGGTTATCCATTCGATCCAGAATCAAACACAAAATTTGTTCTCTGTGCTACATTTCACTGTCGGACTCTAGTCCAACATACCTATCTGACCTCGCCCAATTGTATACACCAGCAAGATACTTACGCTCCTCTTTTGACAATCGTATACTCATTATTCCCACAATGAAAACAAAGTCATATGGACAGCGTTCTTTTGCATACCAGGGCCCAGCAACGTGAAATGAATTGCGCACTGAACTTAGACACAAAGACACAGTGATCACATTCAAGAGGGCTCTCAAAACTCACTTGTTTCGACTGCAAGAACAAACTTAAAGACCTAATAATGTTTCCTACCTGAAATATTCTCAGCATGTTTTTTATTTTTTAATGTTGTTCTAATTTCATGTTGTTTGTTTCTGTAATAATATTATTATGGTTCTTATCTTATAGGTGTTGTCTAATGTTGTAAAGCGCTTAGAGCTTCTAAAGATTAGGGGCTATACAAAGTCCTCATTATTATTATTATTGTTAAAACAGGACCATCGGAAAGAAAACGCACACAAACGCTCCTTCATCAAGAAAACGTTTTCATTGAACTTTTACAGTAAAAGATAGTATGCATAAAAAGAATGTTGTCACACAAGCTAGATAAATCTAATTCATTCCATATTGACAATCGAACCGGGGTCTGCAAGTAGTAACAAGAATCGGTTGCTTCCACTAAACACCTCCCCCCCCCCCGAAATAAGGATGGGATTAAATACTTTTAAATACACTCACTTTGGATTCTCTGCAAAATTAGTATTTTAAGTTACAAATGTTTATGCATACATACTATATCAAATAAGCTTTTAGTTTGTCACCTGAAAAAGAATAGAACAATCGTGTAAATACATACATACATACATACATACATACATACATACTTCAAATAAGCTGAAAATAGTTAATTATTGGTTCAATTCAGTTCCTTGTGTTTATATATAGAGAGAAGATAGATAGATAGATAAATAGATAGATAGATAGATAGATAGAGATATATAGATATATACACATTCGGAATTTAAACGTTTCATGCTGAAAAATATATCTGTGATAATGCGAAAATGCAATCTGCAATCTATGTCCTATTTGGTATAGCATGACTATCTCTCAAGACTTGTATGACACGTGCAGTATCGCAAACATCGTGCGTGCCAAGAGTTGCCGTTCGCGCAGGAGAAAGAGTTCGGTAATTTGTAATCCACAACTGATACAGCTGTAATCTGCTCCCTGCAAAACAAGAAAAATGACAATACAAGAAAATATTTGCATAAATAAGTACGGCCCTACAAAAACAATAAAAAGTGTCAATATAAGCAAATGCATTGTATTGATAAGTACGACCCTGCAAAAACAAAATGTGCCAGCCTAAGCAAATGCAATGTAGAGATAAGTACGGCCCTGCAAAACAAGACAAAATGACAATACAAGCAAATACATTGCATAATTAAGTACGGCCCTGCAAAAACAAAAAGTGTCAGTCCAAGCAAATGCATTGTATAGATAAGTACGGCCATACAAAACAATAAGTGTCAGTCTAAGCAAATGCAATGTAGAGATAAGTACGGCCATGCAAAACAATAAAAAGTGTTAATGTAAGCAAATTTAATGTAGAGACAAGTACGGCCCTGCAGACCAATAAAAAGTGTCAATGTAAGCAAATGCAATGTAGAGATAAGCACGGACCTGCAAAACAATACAAAGTGTCAATTTAAGCAAATTCTATGTATAGACAAGTACACACAATACACATACTAGATGAATTATTTCATATACTTTTGAGTCGTACTTGTTAGTGTCAATTATTAAAAGAACTAGACTTTATTTATATTATCCAACTTTAGATAGTATTAAGAAGCCCTGCTAATCCCTAGCCAGTTAGCACTCATACACCCTATGTATACTTACAGGACTCCATGCGAATTCTGCAACAGCTTGAAACGGACTGGGAAACTCGTCAATGACACTTTTCCTAGAAGAGCGGGAAGTGTTCTGATTAGTTGGTTCTTCAAAATAATTCATAACAAGGAAAAACCGGTGATATTTATACGATTTACGTTTGAATTCTTGTACTATATTTATTTTCATGGCTAATGAATATGCGAATTACAAAACTCATGAGAAAGCTGATAAAGACTGTCCACGTGCACACTCAAGTGATACATAGAAAAGCACTGCCATTATACACATCCATAGGGACTACAAATGCAGACACGACGGTTTTACCAAACCTTTACATTACCAACTAGATTTTCAAAATGAAAAATACTTTTTCCGCTACTACACAAAGGAAAAAAGAACACGGAAAGAGGAAGATTTTCAATTAGTACCTTCTACATTAATATTGTTACAAAATGATTAAAGTTATATCAAAATTTTGAAGAGTAAGAGTTGAGTATTTTGAGCACAAGATTCCACCATGGCACCAATGAGCACTTGACTAGACTCGACGAATATGCACCATTGTACTCCACGACCATGTGGTCTTTATTTTATGCCAAACAAAAACTTTAACAATATCTAAAACTGGACAGTTTGCGAATAAACAGAACTTTCAGGCGATATTTTAACATGGGTAATGCTTTTTATGGTTTCTCAAGCTACTTGATTAATTTTTACATTACCAAAGATTCCAAAATATTGTTATTTGGTGCGATAATGACAGCCATTCAAGGCATTGAAAACAACCCTTCGAGACTAAATTAACAGTTGCTTTGAAAATTTTCACAAAGAACTAAAAGATGCAAGTCTTCAAAAAAAGAAAAGAAAGAGGAACACAGTAGCCCAAAAGTCGTGTTAACACTCTTTCTACAGTTGTACTGCGACATAATAGGTGCATTTTGTCTAAACACCGTACCGTGTTGTAATCTGTCCTGGAATCTGATCAAACACAAAACGAAGGCATGAGATTAAAGAAGAATGATCCTGGTTTAATATGATACAATCCGTACATCCATGATACAATCCGTACATCCACGATACATTCTGTATATCCTAAATATGTAGGACCGGCTGGCATTTAGTTTGGTTAGCGGATCTATGAATTTGTCATACATTTATGCTATGAGAAAATCCTGAGATTAAATTATTGATAAAAATTCACATGAAAGCATTCCAGCATAGTCTATCTTAATTAATATATGGATTTTTTTAAAGTTAAAAACTCGTGTGTCACCACTCTGTCGGCACCTCAATGAAAACGATTTTTATATGATAAACCCAATTATTTATAAACGATTCTAAAAGCTTATACGAGGAATATTTCAGATAGAATGTTTCATAAATAAGACAACACAAACTAATTGACGACTTTGTTGTGGAACCACGAACATTCCTTCCTTCCTTCCTTCCCCCTTTATTTATTTATTTATTTATTTATTTATTTATTTATTTATTGAAACATTCTTTTTAAGATTAATGTATGCTATTCAATTTTGATGTGATAGTACGTTGATAAAACCATATACATTTAGGCAAGACATTTATAAGTTCATATTGTATATACACTCAAATGGTACTCATATTAACATTCTGAGAATATCTTACTATCACAAGTCAGAAAAAATCACAATATAAGATCACTTGGAGTTAATTCTTACTGGTTTTCGTCCATCACTCACTGATTCACCAACTCACTGACTCACTGTCCATCTAGCTTTGTTTCTTTTGTTCACCCCTCCGGTTATCTATGTGGTCTACATAATCTCGTCAACGTTTTCAGTTTAATTTCACCCTTATATATACCTGATTGATTGATTGATTGATTGATTGATTGATTCCAGGCCCAAATCTGTGAGAAATACAACAGAACAGATAGAGCAACAACAATTCGCAGGATAATCATTATCCAGCCCCACCCATCCTCCACCCTCGGGACGACAAACGAAAATGCTTAATGATTACTATACGGCGAAAACATTATTTCTTAAGAAAACATACGTACATTCATTCACAGATTAAAAAGAAATATTTATGCTACATATTTTCTTATTCTTGGAGACGAGAGACATTTGTGGCCTCGAGTTCGTGGAACAACCATGATCTCATTGGACGATATTACATCACCAGATTGTTTAGATTTTGTTACATTCGGTATCAGTTTTCTAGGAAAATGTGTGTGTGCGTGTGTGATTTGGATTTTAAACGTACCTTTAATATTTTTTCAGTTGTATCGGTACGATTTCTTCAGTGTGACAGTTTATAGAGCTGTCTCGCACTAGAGTATAATGCCGCAGACATGTAGCATCATGTTCTACCCTGTCACGTTACCTTGACACCAAACCGATCCGTCCTAACACTAGCCTGTTAGTACCATTTTTGTAAGTCTTTGGCATGACTCGGCCGGGTTAGAACCAGCAACCACCCGCATCCAAGGCGGACGATCTAACCACTAGGCCACCGAAGCGGTTTACTAGGAAAGAGGGCAGATAAACATACAAGTGTAAAAGCTCAAAGGGTCTTTCTAGTTATATTATATATGATTATTTTCAGGATCTTGTTCTCGTTTTATCTTTTTATATGTGGGTGATTGGTCGGCGGGTTTAAGGCAGATTGCTCAACACCATAAAACAGACGAATTAGACTTTACACACGTGAATACTATTCCTTTCCTACGTCTTACACGGTCAGGAACTTAGGAAAATAAATCCGAGGCATTCAGAAGAACAAATATTCACAGCAAAACACAAGAAATAATTCCAGTCGTTGTCTACTTCATTGGAGGATCAGTCTCTGCAGCAAACTAAGAGAGACACAAATTTACTGATATGCAGAAGAAAAATTCATGAAGTTTTGGAACATGCACTGTGGTCGAAGATTATAAATAGTAACAACCTGGGGGACGAGTGAAGCAACATATTGAGCATGGGCAAACCAGATTGTTTTACTTGAGTATGTAATGATTGTCCATTGCGTGCTTTGTAATTATTTCATAGAAGAACCATGAAAACAGGTAGAAATTATAAAATTAACCAGTACCTTTTTAGATATAACTTTTTTGACATAGGTAATGGTTTCTTTTAACTACAAAAAAAGTTGTTTAGGTGAAACCGGAAGACATTCACGCGTTAGAATGACGTTACGATTACAAACATAACTGTAACTATTATCAAACATATTATAAACTGTAATCGTGGTCATTTGAGAGGTATTGATAAAAAACACGACATCTTTTGGCCGAGAACAGAACGAATAAAAAGAGGGAAAAGTTTGGGTTAACATTTTACGGGCTGACAATAATTTTGGAACTCCAACACCGTTGTAACCTCCACTGCTGTCCTGTGCAATTAAATGCTTCTTTTTGTGTCTACAGGCAGGTACCAAGTTAGATAGCACGTAGTTATCTATATATGTAGCTAGTTACCAAACAGCCATCTAGCTATGTATTTAGGTACCAAGCAGCCATCTAGCTAGGTAGCCATGTGCCAAAAAGCTATATAGCTAGGTAGCCAGGTACCAAGTAGCTATCTAGGTAGTCAGGTACCGAGTAGCTCTCTAGCTAGATAGCGAGGTACCAAGTAGCCATCTAACGAGGTAGTCAGGTACAAAATAACCATCCAGCTAGGTGGCCAGGTACCAAGTAGCTGTCTAGCTGGGTAGCCATGTACCAATCAGCAGTCTAGCCAGGTATTAGTAGCTATCTAGCTAGATAACCATGCACCAATTAGCTATCTAGCATGGTAGCCAGGCACCAAATGACATCTTGTTAGGTAGCCAGGTACCAAGCTGCTACCTAGCTAGATAGTCACGTACCAAATAGCTATATAGCCAGATACCAATTAGCCATCTAGTTAGGTAGCCAGGTACCGGGTAACCATTTATCTAGGTAGCCAGGCACCAAGTAGCTATCTAGCTAGGTTTTCAGGCACCAAGTTGCCATCTAGCTAGGTATCCAGACACCAAGGTGCCATAGTTGTAAGATAGCCAGGTACCAATTTGCTACCTAGCTAGGAAGTCACGTACCAAGTAGCTATCTAGCCAGGTAGCTAGGTATGTAGCACGGTACCAAGTAGCTATCTAGCTAGCTAACCAGGTACCAATTAGATCTAGATAGGTAACCATGCACCTAATAGCTATCTTACTAGGTCGTGTGCAATTATATAGATCCTCAGTAGAAACGTGTCGGTGCACGAACGTTCTCTAAAGACATTTCGTAATCTGCAACAGTTCGTCCACACTGAATATGTTATCATAGCTAAAACCCTTCATAGCAGCATTGCGGGCCTCGAGTATCCGAGTGGTATAAAGCGCTCTCCGTTTCTGATCACTGCCATTTTAACCTCTGTCTGCGTGGTTTCGAGTCTAGGATTCAGCCAATGTGGGTATGTGAGAAAGCTTGCCAGTAGCTTCTCATGGGTCGGTATTTCTTTCCGGTGTTTTCCCGGGTTACTCCTCTACCACTTATACTGGCCGCCATTCATAGCCTATCATGTGCTGAACAATGGCGTTAAACCCCACAACAACAACACAATAAAAATCATAGCAGCATTGTAGTTCTCGTCAATGTCAACCTGTATATCATTTGTTAATCATATCTCCTGTAATTCAAATAGCCCTATCATTTATGGAATCTAATGAATTGTCCTATCTGTGGAAGTATCGTCTTAAAACGAAACGTCATTGACCCGTGTTAATTATAATAGTCCGTCTTCACAACATAAGCCCATGCTAATAATTATAGGCCTTTTTCAGTCGCCAGCCCTAGCAGAATCGACTCAGCAGGTATTGAAAAAGTGCCTATAGTCGTAAAACAAATGCCTGACTGTAGTAGGACGTAACATAATCGGTGAAATATAGGATTCTTTATTTGTTTGACTGCATTACAAATTCCCATTTTCCCTTTTATACAACTGTCTTTGTGAACAAATTTCCCGATCTAGATAAAACACGTATAGTCCCTTCCTCTGCAAATGTCATTGTATCGTAAAGGATATTTATTTATTTATTTATTTATTTATTTATTGTCTTGTCATGTTAGTGGCTCTGCTGTTTAAATGATTATATTATTTGTAGTGGCATGTATAGTCAGAATAGTCTCGATTGGGGTGGTGGTGGGTGGTGGTAGTGGTGGTTGTCATTATTCCTGGTTTTAGTTTTGATATTACGAAGGTATTATCTTTGGTGTCTATCTTCCTGGTTGAAGTGTTATTAATATCCATTCCGGTGAAGTTATTGTTTCCTACTTCTTCTTTATATGCTAATCACTGAGAATACAAACCACAGACAACTCTGTTAAGCAAGAGTGTTAGAATGGACAGTAACTATTCAATATCATCATTAGGAATAAAACCACGGCTAATTTGGTGAAATGTCTTTCCAAGTGATAGAGAAAGACTAACTCTAAACACTATCACTATCAGCATAACTAACGTCATAAATACCCAACGTCATGACGTTGCTAAAGGCAACGTCCTCGGTAACCGATGTCAATTGCTATACGTCGTTGACAGCGAACGTAAGTGTCGTTTTACATGTGGTAATCGGTACTTATTTTATTGATCATATATTTCACAAATGGATCCAATTCTAGTACCTAATATTGCACCAGGTAGCTGGGAGAGAATTGTGCAAGTTTTATGAAGTTCATTTCAATATCAACGGAAAATATTGAGAACGAAACCGTCGAAGATGTACTAAAGCATCGTAACAGGAGTGTGTGGAAGTGACGACATAACATTGGTGAAGGTACGTATCTATGTATGAAGAATATATGACACTTTAGCATACTGCCGGTCATGCAGTGCCAATTGAAGGTTAACATTCAAAAATGATCAAATGATTTATGTGACAAACATAAATCTACAAGATAGAAGTACGTTGTTGCGAGATAGCACTGAGCTAATAAATTATTATGTATTTAAAAGAATATGTTTTGTTTTTTAAATCTGTATTTAGGCCTGATAGATGAAGGTGTTTCAAAACATGACTTATTAAATAATCTGTATTTTAGGTCTGACAGATGAGATATTTCAATGCCTAAAGCCTTATGTTATGTATATTTGGTTGTTATTTTGTATGGAAATGTGTATCTATATGGCTTTGCCAAGCAAATAATTCATTCCTAGTCTGACAGGATTTAGGTACTTCAGAGAATACGGCCTTATATAATCCGTATTTTAATTATGACCGATGAAAATATTTCAATGCCTAAGGTCTGATACAATCTATATTTTAGGTGTGATAGATGAAGGTATTTAAACACATCAGGTCTGATATAATATGTATTTTAGGTTTAACAGATGAAGGTACTTCAAGGTCAGATAAGAACAATTTATCATATGTGATTTGTATTGTAGGTGCACAGATCCATATCAGATATTACACAATCTGTTCAACAGTATCACACACTGTCTAAAAGCTAATGCAGCTATTCATTTTAGGACAGCAATGCTACAATACAGATTAAAACATAATGGTAAAATCGCCAAAACACAATGCAAACTCACAATTTAATTCGGACTATGCTTGGCGATGACGGTATAGCTTACAGATACATGGTGGTGATGATTTGTAGTCTTGTTATATACAACAACCGTATTCAGAAGTTTAGTTACTAATACTAATCGATCACGTACTGAATCTGCTAACGTTTACTTGCTTCTTGGATCACTTGCTGGATCTGTCCATGTTTACTTTATTAGACCACTTGCTAATCTCTTACTCTTCTACATGTTTTGTTTTAATCATACCTTGGGTCCAAAATGCAAGCAAACGCACTACTGACAAAACAAGTACAGCACTATATTTAGCAAGCAAAGAAAGTCGTCTAGCACCCTTAAATAACCAACTTATCATTCCGCCAGTAATACAATTACGTCACCATTAATATCAGTCTCGTCATCAGTAATACCATCATGTCACCAATATAATCACATGATCAATAATACCATCACGTAACCAATAATATCACGTCACCGATAACACCATCGAGCCGCCAGTGATACCATAACACGCCAATAATACCAGGTCATGTAGTTGCTGCTTTTTTGACCGACTCAAAATATAATTGGCTTTGTTTTTAAAGCCATTTCATGACAATGTCAAAAATGATTATCCTGGGTAGAGTACGTGGAATAATAATGTAAAACAAACTCAGTTACATTAAATAAATTACGACGTGGCAGTACATATTTCAGCTGTCTTGAAAAGCAACATTGGACTGATATGTATCTGTAATATTTTAGACACGCTGAGGCAGGATGTCCAAAATGTCAAAATTAAGTCATATGCCGTACAATGTAAGCCTGTTTAAGTTTTTCTTCCACATGAAAGTCGTAAACCAGAAAAAAGCAACTATGTCAATCGCCGATATAGAAATATGTTTTTTGCAGATAAAATCCCTAAAATGTTATTACTGCATACATGTTCAGTTTTAAGCAAATTATTTATCTGAACTACTCGTGATAAGTCAATAGTGTGTATTATAATCAAACGTCTTACTGTTAAAAATGATGCAATGATAATGTCAAGACGAATTATCCCGGTTGGATTACGTAAAGCAATTCTGTTAAAAGTTAGATGAAGGGTTTTGTTTCATGGTTCCACTTTAAAGGTTAGATGGAGAGACTGATGCAATGGTCCACCTTAAAGGTTATATCAAGAGATTTGATGCATCGGTCCATTTGTCAAATTGTAAGAAAGTTTAAGAGGAGTTGTATATTGATTCTGTTGACAATGTGACACATTCTTTAATTACTTAACAGTGACATAATTCTGATCAAATGTGCCTTGACTTATGAGGATAGCAAGGCAATTGCGTCGGGTATAAATGGAAAACATTTGGTTGTCTAAACATCAGGGCATTTTGAGGTGATCGCTAGTTTGGCTAACTTGAAAACTCTGTTCTTTTCCATCTATGAATCATTAAAATTAGCACCATACATATTGTACAGTTATAACAAGGTCATTCACTGAAAAAAGTTGAACTTCAGTTTGTTGCTTAATGAGGCTTCTTTCGTTCAAAAAGTGTGGCCAGTACTACGGAAAAGAGAGTCTTTCAGGGCACACATTTTGGTGACCCTTTTTAATGGAGACAGCAGCTATATATTCAGCATTATCATATTGGTTATATAATTTTAATTTGTACTTTACGAAGGTTCTAACCCATGTACGGGAATTGCGGGATATACGTCTTGCTATTGGTGGTCATTCACAGAGTACGCAGAAGAAATAGTGTTTCCAGCAGAAAGGGATTCCCTTGAAGTTGTTTTTCCACAAACTCGTCGGAGATATACAAACCGTCTACGTCTGCAAATATCAAAACATATAGGGTTTTTCCATGAAACAACAGCGTCGAGTATTCTACAATCAAGAACTCTATGTCTAACTCAAGCACATCCATGTGTGGCTGTTCCTATTGGGGTTTTGCATTGTCGTAGTCTATCGACCTTTTTGGGGCACTAACGACAAGGCTTTCTATTTTTCTGTATTGTGTCAATTCCTTTTCTATCGATGGAGGTGAAACTATATTGTCCAAAATTGGTGCACGATTTCCACTAGCACCAAATGGATCCCCAAATTCACGTACTACAAACGATAACGGGACATTGTTGATGTGGCAGACGTAGATTGGATTTCTTGACGTATAGGTTTTTTAGTAGCAACTTTTCGTCTGGGGATTTCGCAAACACGGACACAACGCCGAAGGTACCCCTAATACAATTAATTGTCGCAGTGGGCATGCCGGGTTTTCAAGATTGTTTAGACTGTATTCGGTATAAACAAGCACAAGTAGTATTGTTCAATCGTGCTATCGCGTCGCTGTCGGTTACAGATTTTGTAACCCCAATACATCGAGTCGTGCAGGTACAAAATGGTTTTGTTGGTCGTGCCACAATGATATAATTTTATGTGTCTGTTTGCATACTTGAAGTTCTCTAATGGCTAGTTATATTGGCTTTTGCATTTGTTCCAGTCGCTTGTTTCTTTTGCAAACGTGCAAAAATATGTTCATCTTCCCCTCGTTGTTGTGCCATTCGATGAATATATTCGGTTCTCTCTCGTTCGATTTTATTTAATCATTGGACTGCTTCGTTCCGCCAATTATTTGCTTGTAGCAAAAGATGGTCTTCGCCCAGCATTAGTTTGTGATCTCTAGTGGATACAAAGGAAACCGTTAGCGTTGATGTTGTTTCTTCCATATCAAATGGCAAAAAACATCAGTTTGTACGCAATCGAACAAAGGTTATATCCGATAAATATCTTGCGGCACACTATCTTATCTTTCAAAATGTTCTCAGATGCGCGTGTACACCTTCGTGGTATTGGACAAGTACTACAGCGTGGATTGGCAAACCTAAAAAATTAAACGAGGATATCTAGCGTTGAAAGATCTTGTTCCTTATATTGTTTCCAAACTTCACAAAGTATTCTGGTATTAGTATTTCCCCCGTATGTCACTTAGATTGCTTTGGTTGCTTTCGATAGGAGTATCACGTTGCAGATCCGTCGTTATTGTATTTCCATGCTGGGAAAAGATCATAATCGTTCGTATTGACATTTGCAAAACTTTATACAATATTGCGAAGCATTTCTTGTATACCGGCGCATTCTTCCTGGCATACATATTTGTTGTAGAATTCATGTTTGGTTTGATGAACCATTGCGGTTCGATCTAGACAACCAGTAGAGTCTTTCATAACAACTATTGCATAGAAACCAATTCCGTCTGAGCGTAGATATTAGAGTGAATACTTCAGCAATCCGAAATGTTCGATATTTGGAATATTGGCTGTGTCTACTTTTGCATACCAAAATGGATGATGTTGTGTTTGTGTTTTGAGTTTTCAATTAGAAAACACTGAGTATATGTCGGTCTTTCTGCAATAAAGCGGCAATTGTAGATCTGTACAACGAAGTAAGTGTCCCATTGTACGTAGTTGTAGAAACATTACAAAGGCGTAGGCAAACAGTTTACGGATGCATTTGCGTCACCACTGGAGACAATTGAGTTTGCTACAGATCACGGAACAGATTGTGAAGTTCCTCCAGCTTTTCTATGCGTTAATTGATTGGTTTTGTGATCCACAAAACCTCATGAAGTAAGAATACTACATTGCCTATCACCAAACCCATGTTCCAGCAGTAACATTGTTCTGTTGCAAGGTAACTGGTAATTTTATTATCTTTCAAAACTTGTTGCAGTAATAATACTACATTGATCCCCAAACTCATGTAGTAACAATACCCTATTACCAGATGACAGTGTAAAATCGATTTTGTAATCAACAAATCCTGATGTAGTTTCAAAACTACATATCAATCCTTCAAACACATGTAATAACATTACCCGATTTCCAGATGACAATGTAAAACTGCTTTTCTGATCCCCAAATCTTGATGTAGTAACAGTGCTACATAGCTATCCCCTAATCCATATAGTAATAATACCCTATTTCCTGTTGACAGTGTACAAATATTTGTAATCACCAAACCCTATTGTAGTAACAATACTAAATTGTTATCATCCAAACCCATGGAGTATCATTACCCTGTTTCAAGGTGACTGTGTGAAACTGCTTTTGTGATCACCAAAATCTGATGTGGCAACAATACTATATTGTTATTCCCACAAACCCATGTAATAATATTATGTTATTTCCAGGTGACAGCGAAAACATCATTTGCGATCACCAAACTTTACAATGCTATCTCCCAAACCATGACGTAATATTACCCTATTTCCAGGCGACAGCATACAACTGCTTTTGTGATCAAAAATCCTGATGTAGCAACAATACTAAATTGATTATTACCAAACCCATGTAATAATATTACTCTGTTCGCAGAGAACAGTGCCACACTGATTTTGTGATCTCTAAACCCTGCTGCAGTAACAATACTTCACTGGTAAACACGAAAATCATGTAGTTTAATTTCCCTATTTCCATGTAAAAGTGTATCAGTCATTTTATGACCTCCACAAACCTGATGAAATAAAAAACACTACATTGGTAACCACATAACCCATGTCGTAATATTACCCTGTTTCCAAGGTAACAGTATAACACTGAGTAAGTGATCTTGAAAGCTGATACAGTAATAATACTGGAGCACCGAGTGGCCGAGTGGTCTAAAGTGCTCTCCATTACGGATCACTGCCATCTCACATCTGTCTGCGTGGGTTCGTGTCTCGGATTTGGCCAATGTGGGTATGTGAGAAAGCTTGCCAGTAGCTTCTCGTCGGTCAGTGTTTTTTCCTGGATTTCCCGGGTTCTTCCTCCACCGTTAATACTGTCCGCCATGTATAGCCTATCGTATGCTGAGAAATGGCGTTAACCCCTGCAACAACAACAGTAATAATACTAAATAACCACAAATCCATGTAGTAGCATGACCCTATAATTTTCCAGGCTAGAGTGGAACACTAATTTTTCTGGTCAAAAACGTGATGCATTAGTTTTGCTATAAGGATGAAATTTAATGATATACATTCATGATTGTTGTTAACATGATGACATTGTTACTCTTGAAGCCCATCTTGTAGTGATATGTATTTCTGTTGATGCGTTTCCACTTTGTTAGTATCAAATAACTTATTTCCAATGTAATAATTTATTACCATGATTTTGATCTTCAGAACCTATAATTGGTACTATTGCTAAAAGTCCTACATTTACTGCTATACCTCAATATTACTTGATAAGATTGTAATAGTGCTCCGTTTCCAAGGCAAAATACTAGAAAATTAGAATTTGGTTTCACACTTTATATGACACTAAAACCATGAACCCCACCACTCCGTTATCCCCCATCAACAAATTGTGCCACAACAAATTATTAAAGCTTGGTGTTAGCAACACTTATTAAATAAAGTTCTAGACAAAGGTTCTGTATACATGGAGATCGTGTCAAGGAATACATGTACACCACTTTCTGCAATCTTCACTCCAGTCGATCTTCAAGACCTGTTTTCAATTTTGTTTCATGACAAAGTTCAATCCATTCGACATAAGCTTGAAAGGACAGTTTCAATTGACTCATTTTCACCATACAGTTGTGATGTACAATATACACAGAACCCTTAAAAAACATTTGAATCGATCTCCACGGATTTGGTACATAAGACTGGGCCCCCAAAATATTTCCTGTTGCATTATTGAACTGTTTTTAAAAAAAAACAGATAGGTATGTAGTTTTAAAAAAAATTACTATATATATATATATATATATATATATATATATATATATATATATATATATATATATATATATATATATATATATGTATATTATAGTGATATATAAAAAAATTGTTTTTATACTTTTTTAAAACATTATATATATATATATATATATATATATATATATATATATATATATATATATATATATATATATATATATATATATATATATATATATATATTATAATGATTAGTATATAATGTTATAAGGGTTTCAAATGCTGAGACAAACCAGGCAAATGAGATGCACAAATCAATTTCGTCGAATGTTTTTACCCCGGTGGTGGAGGTGGAAATCCTAGGGTCAGCAATGAAAAACAGAGACAGCCTCCAGAACGGAAACATATTTTTATGTCCTGGCCTTGTGATGAAGTGTTCCCCAAAGCATTGTGACGTAGAGTGTCCCAAAGTCACGTGAACAATGCCAGAATCAGACATCACTGCTGCTTGAGTGCATGGATTAAAAATTGTCTTCAAAGTTTCATCATTTTTCAAAACTCCCATTGTAAAACCTCTGTTGAAAATTAACACTTGACAATAATGGTTTATTGGACTAAATACATGTCAGAAAAAGGTGTTCTTTCCCAGCTAGTATCAACACTGAATTGTCATAATCAATTATGATATTATCATTATATCAGATTGACTGGGACAGTACTTGAGATCAATGTATTTTGAAGAATTTTAGACCTAGCCATAAACACTTTTGCATAATGTTATTTTTAAAATGTTCTTGCCAGATCAATGTTTAATATGTTCTATCCTAACTTTTATCTCATCTGAATGCAAACAGTTTTTTTTAGCAATCTACAGTCTGCATCTTGACTTCACCATAAAAATGAAACTGTCCTTATGAGAGCAGTTAATGACCTTCTCTCTGCTTTGGATAGTGGAAAGATTACCGCTTTGATTGCACCATTCACCTTTGCATCAAGATATAAAGTAATTAAGCATGAAGGAAATTTCAATCCACTTTTCTATGATGTGAAATAAGCTAAGGTATTATGGCTTGTCGGTTCCTGTTCTTATTCTATCCGGTTTTGTACAATTGCCATTCAACCTTCACTGTTTTGCAAAATCGTAAATCTTGATCAGTGTGCAGCATTTAATCATTTATACGTAAAACTTTATAGTGGTTGTTATTTTGACTTTAAAGATTTTTTCTAGGTACTTTATCAAGATATATTACCATTCTGCATATCTATATCGATATATCTAGTTGATACAAAACACATTTTAAAACTATACACAAATACGAAACACAACCATAAAGGTAAACGTTGGGGATTAAATCCAGAAACATGTCTGATACATTGAATGTTGATTTGACTTAGATGCAAATGTGGTAGCAACACGTAATCAGATTGTTTTAGTCAAGCCTTGCCCTGCACATTGCATTTGTGTTAGGTGGACACTTAATTTCATTTGCTTGAGCTGACCAAGCTGTGAATGGATACCTCATCCCTGAGAGGTGGGGACAAGAGTAACTTGTGAGGTTTTTGGTGAGTGAAGATTTTATAAAAAATACTTTTATATAATTTTGAATACATCTCTGCTACGTTTGTGCGCATTATTTTGTAACCAATGTATATCTTAAATTTAATCCATTCTCTTCATTTACATCGTGCACATAAGACAAAAATTGTGAATATATAGGATTTCAAAAAGCGATAGCCAGCATTCCTTTATGTAACGTTTCATGGATGTAATTTTAAATCAAGAGGATAATGCTGAGGAATGTAAAATATGGTACACATAGTTTGCCCCATTTCTTGATCAAACAGTTTAAATCAATTTGTTTCTTACAGTATTGCCGAAATTTCGTAATTACTATTTTCATTTTTGATTTGTTTCTTTTGGGACTATTACACTGGTTTCGTTGGAATTAAAGTAGCACTTCCTGAAGAAAAAGATAGATTTATATTTATTGAGAATGAATATTGGTGGATACATTGATTGAGCACTTTGTCATTGTTAGATTGAGAAGGTATTCTATTTTTCCAGTTGAGACCTGTGTACCCATATATGGTCATTACACCGTGTGATTGGTGTAGAGACTAAAAAAGAAACAAAAATATATTGTAGTGAACTATAAGATTAGTATCTGACCCTCCGAACATTACGAGAGAGTATTTTAGTCCTGCATATGTATGTGTTTCATTTTAAATAATCATGTGTCCTTTTTTAAACTGAATTCGGGTATATTTTCATCAAAATGACTGCCATCTGAGATTAATATACTGCACGCATTGACGTGGACTGATTAATGGGGCAAATATTTCGCGCACAAAATGGATATATTCGCACTTTCCTACTTAACTGAGATATGAAAGCAACATGAACTCTTCAGATTTAGTATACACGAGAGTCTTAAAATATAACAGGGCTGCCAGCTTCCCCATATCAAATAAAGGCCAAACTTGTTTGCTTTCTTCCCCTCTCCTCCCCTAACCTCAAATCCTCAGCACGAGAGAAGGCCATCTGCCAATGGAATTATGTTTCTCACTTCATTTTTCCAGTATTGTGAAATCTGTCTAGCCTGGTTTAGTTGCAGCATACTGGATTAGAACAACTCCTGTAGTAATGTCATTATCTCCTTATTTAAAGACCATAAGATAGGCTTATTAAAACGTACACGTCAGCTTCCTTTACACCGAATTAAAGGGGGCCCCGATTGGACGAGCGGTCTAAAGTGATCATCGTTACGGATCAATGCAATCTCACGTCTGTCTGCGTGGATTCGAGTCTCAGGTTCTGCCAATACGGTTATATGAGAAAGCTTGCCAATAACTTCTCGTTGGTCGGTGGTTCTTTCCGGGGTTTTCCTGGATTCTTCTTCCACCATTTATACTTTTGCTGACAAATGGCGTTAAACCCTACAACAATAACAACAACACCAACCAAATTACTGTAGTGTATCATTGTTCAGAGACTGGAACAATCATAATAGAGATATTTCCGTCTATTGGATATTTTAGACACTGAATTGAACATTTTCTCCCATTACTATGATATTGTTAGTTTTCAATGCTATTGCAGTTTCATTAGTAATCTTGTTAACATTTTTTTTAGTTTAATTGGTTACGAGAAAATTACATTTTACTTAAATAGTCCCAATTTCGCATCATAAAATGGTTAAGATTTACAAAGTATATGTTATCGACAACTTAAAATTTAATTTCAGCATAATAATTTCAAAGTAATATTGTAAGATATACAACTACTTGAAACTGGTATTTGGTTTGAAAATTCACTTCAACATAACTAATCTTGGTTGTTCTTTTAAACATATTCATGTAAATGTCGAATATTTCAAACTGACGTAGTTTAACTGAGACTACCTCAAGCATCATTGGCTTTTTATCTTATAGGTTTTTCAAAGGGACGGATGAATTTAAATTTATATTTGAAATGTTCAATATTTGTAACATAAAATAAAAATAATGAAATAATTATATACTTTGCCAAGTGAACGTTAACAGTAGCATTCTTTGTATATTGACACATTATTCCTTTTCTGAGCCAATGTGTTATTATTTTTCAATCTTAACATCCAACAGTTCGAATCCTGTGAAAACACTAGGTTGAAAATCTTGAGCGGCCATTTACTGGAGAGCACAGGATTTACGAGATAGCAAGGTTTATAACAAAATATACTTCATCGAGAATACGTGCACAATCAGATTCATAATATGAATACAAGTTTGCTATCTCGTGCATAGAGCTCCAGTAAAAGGGGAATTTTTTTTCCCCCACCTATTTCATATAATCAAAGGGCAACAACTCTTGTCCATTCCCTACATTACAACCGCTCGGTTTCGCCAGTTTTAACAAGAGTGAACAACCAAAGACAATGCTCGCATAACAGTAAGGATGTGATGGTCTTCAAGCAACGTGAACAGGTAATTATTCTCGGAGAAACACAATTTACAACAAAATTTGCTTTTTAAATTGAATATTTTCTTTGATCTCATTAACATTAGGAAATTATCGAATAGATGGAGTGCATACTGAGCATCCTACCTATACCTCGGCTCCAATCGAGTGAAGACTGATTTGATTCCCTACATGAACCATAGACCGTTCTCCTACTTAAAGCAACACAGGTTGTGGTCACTTGATCCGTTGCCACTGTACAAGGTTATGAAGATGATTATCGAAATCGTCTTACGGTCAACATGCGCTGACTAATCCAGCCAAGCTAAGACGCTGTTTTGGTATAATTAGGTATGATGGTCTTCTGGGCCGCAGCCTTAGAGATTAAGATTCTATCTCTGCAAAGTTAACTCACTGAGATAAAACTCCAGAAGATTGACACTGCATGCAGGTAACAGCTTCTATGATGTCTAGATCGAAACGCAGAAATCCTTCAAATGTCTTGAAGCAGCTTTGACATTTTTAGAGACCTCAGAGTATGCCAGCGCATAACCTATTTAAGCCACGAACACACGGCTTGAGAGGTGATATGCTGCTTTTCTGCCATACAGGAAAGAGGTGTCTTTGCTCTTGTCACGATATGTCCCTGGCACTTCATGTAGTCGTTGAGGACGCTGACAGGATCTTGCGTAGCCGCTGCTCTCAAGCTATCTATCGAAGAGAGGGAGTGTATTACGATTCTCTGATTGCCCACTGGTGGTAACCGGTTCATTGCCATGAAGCATGTTTTGTCATCACCGAGTCATCCGATTTGAACTGAAAGTACTTCTGATCAACTTATATTAACAAAATACTCTACAAGAAAAAAAAACTGAATGTATGCCGTATTCCAAACTAAATACACAAGTACAGATTCATCATTACACAGCAACAACCATATTACTGCGCACATAACTCCTCCCAAATGAATTTGAACTTAGTTGCACGCTCGAGATAACTTTCAAAAGAAAATGGCGTGTCTAGTTAAAATTGAAATTTGGAGTCATATTGTGAATGAATGTGAATTGCAACAACATTTCCATTTGATCTGGAATGAATAAATTTTGGTATTCTTATTTGATTCTACTAAATTTCGTGATTATGGGCTAGATTTGTATGTGACAATTCCACATGAAATATATCGGACTGAAGAAGCGAGGGAGAAGCGTATTGACACTTGAAAATGTGTTTCTGTTTCTGTCATTGAATATTTGAAATCATAATGTGGGAAAAATATGAAGTCTTTCAACTGCAATTATGAAAAAGACGCTACGGAAGTTAATGATTATTTCATTTTGAGTGCAGTAAGGACGATGCAGTTGCACTTATATGCGAAATTACAGTACAATTTCGAAATGTGTAATCAAGATTGAGAACCTATGACATAGGTCATGTAATTCGGATTTGCAAAAGTATGAAAGTACATTTTGAGGAAATTCAGGATGTAAAACTGTAAGTATAGTTTTTGCCATTCTTATTACCAGCTAAAGAAGACAGTTTATGCCTTGTAACTTGCATGTTATTTGTATATACCCTTTCTGGCGTCTACTGTATATCTAGCCTAAATTTGAAACATTGTATCAAAAACGTTAACGCTGAATGTACCAAAGCAGCTGGTTTGTGGCAGTCCACGAAACATCTGCTTTACTTCATTCGGAAAAGAATTAATCAACCAAATCGTAAAGCGCCTACTACGCGGGTGTACATGATTTGTTTACAAATCAAAAGTGCTGGCGTCTGCGTCCATTGTTTGTTTACAATAGAAAGTATTTCCTTTATGCACGTGAATGCAATAAGAAGGTGAGCAATATCGTAAAATACAATAAGAAAATGAGCATATAATAAAAAGGTTACTGCATTTGTATGGGAAAATATGAACTCGTTTTGTTGGATGGATATGTTGCACTCCCAAGGTCGTACAGTTTTTACATCCGAAAAACTCGTTCATATTTTCCCATACAAATGCAGTAACCTATAAATATAGAGAAAATGTATAGAGAAGTATGAGTAAAAAAAATCACAAAGGATGATACAACTACTCTCAATGATGCAGTTCATACATTCAAGTGGTTTTGATGCGCAACGCAAACGAATCAAGCTAGTCTTTAACATTTATTGTCACCTATTACCATTACGTCCATGCTAGAAGTCACACCTTTTCGGCATTTTAGGGTATGTTTACTGTCAGTGAAAACTTATCTCTCTTTCAATAATTGACTTATTGGTAGAAAATAACATAGTGGACAAAGGTAGCATAATCTAATGAAGTATACTATTACAATGAATAAAGGAGGGCAATTTGCTTTTTCTTTATATTCATCACTTCCTATATTATTTTGCGCATTATAAGTTATTGAATAAGATGTTTTCTAAGGCAATGAAACGATAATTAATAATTATAACAAGGGCAACTTTAATTGTAGCGTTTGCTTGTTTTCACTCTAGACAATGATGCATACTGGTATTCTCAAAACTATATGTCCTTTAAAGCATATGACTTCAGTGCATTCAAGTACATCATATCATCGGAAATGCATATTGTTATGCAAACTTAACTGGGAATCTACTTTAGATACGATTGCATTTACAGTACATCAAATATCAAATATTCTCTTTTGTGCGTTTATTTTTTTTTTAAACATTATCTATTCTGAATTTCTTCTTGTCATATCCATTTTACCCTTGTTTAGCTTCTGCGCTGAACACATATCGAAAATAATGTTTTGTAAATCGCCCGAAATGGCTAAACCGTGAGTTTGCTAAGGCTATAAAATATATTTCCAATTGCACTGGTTGCTGTTAATGTGGCTTCTTAATTTGCACAGCTTTAAACAGGTATCCCTTGTAAACATTAATTCACTCCATACTGGAAGTGTAAGAGACTTTTGTTTCAAAAGTTGTAAGTCACTCTTGTTAATTCTGAACATTTCCTATTAATTCCAAGGCCGTGATAAATGTTATTCCAGTAATACTCACTGGTTCTACTTTACGTCTATGAAATTTCTGAAGCATCCAGTTCCTAAATATTAATTACGACCAGTTTCGACAATAGATAATATGAATATAAGAAAAGCAAAATACTAGCAGTTTATTATATAAATTCTTGATGAATACAGCATGACCAACTGCGGAACAATTAACCATTTTAGTTATTTCGAATACAGATAGGACTAAAAAAAATTTCAAACTTTTGTCAGCAGCCCAATTCTAAACTGACGATGAATCTATTACGTTTAGAAAAGCATACTCTCTAGTTATCAATGGCTGTTTCCAGGTTCACGACGTAAGCTAAGGTTGACGTTAACCAAAGCTATAATGCGTAATTTTCCTCCCTCTTTCTCTCTCTCGCTCTATTTCTCCATCTCTCTATCTCTCTCATTCTCTTTCTGCCTTTCTCTCTCGTGCTTGCATCTAATAAACACATTTCACTTTTCATTTAAGAAAAGCCGGTCGTGTGGGGTAACATATGGTTTTTCAGATTGTAATAGAAAAATTCATCTGAATCCTCCTAATGACGGTGTATTTTCTCTATGCGTTACTGGTGTGGATCAAATTTTGTTTTCAAAAATTACATTTGATGCGACTTTTAGAAAGAATATATTAATAATATCATATTTAAGTCAAGACCATGATATCGTGTTGCATTTCAATGTGTTTTCCCTAATCGGCAAAAGGTATGAAGGCTCTACGAAGCACGTTTGCCGCTTTCCATGACCTGCCGCTTAATAAATATACTAAATATTGATGGTTCGGTCATTTGACGATATTATATTTATCTTTACGAAATTGGAGGAGTGTAACAAAAAAGTGTAATCACTTAAATATTTTCCGTAGGGGATGGAAGTATATGTATAATTTTAGTTCACGGGGATATTATTTATTTGGTAAGTACATTATTTCAATCCACATGAGAAATATTGCAAACACTACCCGAATGTCATACTAATACTATATACCAGTGTAGTTACAGACTTGCTATATTTTAACGCAATTATCCTATATTAAGAAGTTGACGTGAATACAAATAAAGCATATGTTTGCTAAGGAACGTGGATCCAAGTTCATATTTATACAGGGTTTATCAATTAACCAAACAAGTAAAACCAATTCTCACTGAATCTTTGAAAACCCAAACTAAGCTAGCTTCGAGTCACGTGAACAAATATTGGGCTAGTATAACGAAAAGTAATAATAAAGGAAGGTAAAAAGGGGTGGGATGAGTAAATATGTGCTTATGTGAGAAAAAAATGTTCCCCAGTGTTGCAGCAACAGTCAATTTCTACATACGTCCATCATATCATCATCATAAGCAATTTAGCAGAAATGCCTATTATTATGCAAATTTAGTAGATTGTTGTTGTTGTTCTAGGGTTGAACGCCATTTTTCAGCACAAGATAGGCTATATATGACGGCCAGTATAACTGGTGGAGGAAGAACCCTGGAAAACCCAGGGAAGAACCACCGACCCACGAGAAGCTGCTGGCAGGCTTTCCCACGTACCCACGCTAGCCGAGCCTTGGACTCGAACCCACGCAGACAGAGGTGAGATGGCAGTGATCCGGAGCGGTGAGCGCTTTAGACCATTCGGCCACTCGGGGCCCCCTAAATTTAGTAGAGATGTTGGTATCTGCGGTGAATACGATTTTAACTGATGTACAATTAAAAAATATCCCCAAATTTTGTTACGTAGGTTTGGTTTATCTAAGTGGAATTTCTTCTTTACCTCCAAATGTCTTGTCCCCCCCCCCACTCCAGGTGTTAGGCATAAGCTTAAAACATCATAGCTATAAATAATGCCCGAAATGGCAAAGCCATATAATTGGCAAGGCTAAAAGATCTCTAACTGCACTGATTGCTATTAGAATGGAGCATTTCTTATTTGTTACGGCTTTAAATATATACATACCTGGTAAAACTTCGTCAACTACAGGTACCCCCAGACTGGAAATCGAGGAGGTTGTAGCTGCAAAGTTTGTGAAGATCTATCATTTCCTGTTTATCTTAGAAAAATTCATATATATTATACGGTAGACGCTAATATTGTCACTGGATTCGCTGTGATTAGTGAAGTAAGGATCATTCGTTCGTCTTTCAATCTATTACATTTCTTGTGCTTTAAGTTTTTACATGTTTATCATGTCCAGGTTCGACAACTGAGAAAATGGACAGTATGAAAAGGACATTAATACGCGAAAATTACACACTTCAACCACAACGTGTTTCTCAGTCCATGTTATAAGTTCAATATTCTTTTCAACACAACCAACATAAAACATTTGCATTCAGAAGTTAATGTTTCTTTTGAAAAATCGTGGCTAAAAAAACAACAGCGATGCTCAATACCTTCCTGATTAGCCATTATTAAGAATCGTAGCGGCAAACTTCAAAGGAAAAAGTCGCTTCTCGGCTGATGCTTGATTATAGATTCATGAAAAAGTACAGTTACCTTTTTCATAAAATTCACTTGGCTTATTGCATGAACAGCTATTGATAGAGAGCAGACTTGGGTGCATTAAAAATACTCTCAAATCATCAGACATACACTGCAAATATTAGATGTTCATCATGTTCATCATGGGCATTAGACCTCTTTGTGTAAATAAAAGTTTAACGACTAGTCCATATGCAGTAAACTTGCACAACAATACGATGCTGGTCAAATTTCAAGTGACAAGTGTCTGTACGTTTGAGTGTATGTGTGTGTACACTATGCTCTGAGGGGAGGGTCTTGGACCCCTCCATCCAGCCATTATATTTCTTTGTTAATATAATATAATGCTAGGGACCCGTTAATATAATATAATGCATGGGACCCCTTAATATAATATAATGTTAGGGACCCGTTTTACGTGATAATACGAGAACTTAACATCAAACGTGTTTCTCAGTCCAATTTCTTAACAACTAACATCTGCTTATTTTATGGTGCGTGGTTTTGGAATATTTCGGTTCAATAGTTAATGTACAACTTGAACCTTCGAAGCGCAGCATTAGTAGCTTGTTCATGTTCGACCTGTCCTGACTGACTGATGTTGACTGGATACAGGAAGTTACAGCTACAGGCTAGGGGCTGATTTCAGACTAAGACACTTTAAGCCAGCTCATAGATAACGCATGTAGATTTCATGGAAAATGTGAGGGCATAAATAACTTTGTATTCTTCGTTGGTATCAGTTAGAGTGAAACAGTCAATATTGTGTACACAATTCCGTCCGTTGAATATAAATGTTCTATCTCCAAATCAATACTTTTTTCAAAGTGTAAGGGAAAAATGGCAAAAAAAACCCACTTTTAATAGTATATCTCGTGTATCGCTTTTCTAAATATATAATAAAGATACGATCTTATTATTACAGTATGAACACTGAAAAGATGTATGACATGTATGTACATATATGTCATGATGATCCAGTGTTCGTGATCGTACATGTCCGATATAAATAATAACGGCATTCGTTCGTTGTCTCCTATGGAATTATATGTTTATTTCTGCATCCATTAATTTCTTCACAGTGGGTTTTGAAAATAGTTTGGAACTAAAAGAGAACGTGTGAAAATTTCTAACTGGCGCACAAAACATGTTTATGAAATGTCATTTATTGAGAATGAAAATCAAATTTACTACTTGATGAAGAATAGTATGCAAAGATAACCTGTAACTAGGTATTTTCTTCTGGCGTACGTTACATTATGGACAGGGTAGGAAGATATCGATGAAATCTACATCCTCATTCTGCTACGTTACTCGGGTTTGTCGTTATGTATCCCTAGCTAGACCACTATATATAACGAAATGTTACCAGTCTAGAGTTTGTACAGCCAAATGTATTAATTGGGATCAGCCATGGTTTGGTTTCCGCTCTCGGTGTGTCTCACATCTGTTTGTATAACGTGTCAACTCGCAAAGAGAATACAATGGAATCAATGAGGGATAAAAGGAAACCCACAACAGCTTCAATACAATCCGTAATGGACTTCTACTAGATTGAGTGTATTTCCACTAGATTGGGTGGAAAATATACCAGTATGAGTGAAAGTCCACTACTCACTGCGGGCACATTATCCACTGCCTCTCTATCCAGTCCCACATGATTGAGTTGGCCATCCGTAAAACAAGATGCTTTACTGTATTCAGCAACTTCGTTGCTTATTTTGAGTGCTTCCATTTGTCAAACAAAATAATACTGGACATGGGATTTACCGAGTCTTTCTAGCAGTGCCAAATATTGTAGAACTAGCGTTTTATGTAGAAATAGCGGTAAGTACACAATACCTTTTTAACGTTTCTAAAGACGTCACTTTGCCTAGAGACTCAATTAGAGATTTTATATCTACACTAGAGATTACACCGAAGGCATGTTCAACACAGCTGTCCTTCAATGGTGCTGAGAAGTAATGTACTCGGCAATGGATGGATTATTATTATACTGAAGATAGAATCATCGCAACAAAACAAATACGTTCACGTGTTATTACTGATTTGTCTTTACTCTCCTTGAAAAGAAACACTCTTTACAAATCAGTTCGTTTGAAGATCCTTGATAACTTATCTGTAGCTAGTCTAAAATAGTGTTATCCAGCGCAACATTACCAGGTGCGTGACGTTACAAATTACATATTAAGTACTTTGAATCCTAATAAAGTTGTTCCCGAGCATACATCTCGTCAGCCATGATTCCGTTCAAGTGCTTTGGGGTATGTGTTTTGATTGCAATATCAATAAAATATTCTACTATTGGTCCGCTGTGACAACTGATACCTACTTCACCTGAGAACACGTATAAATAGTGAAGGTTTGATCCACCAACATTGCGACTACAAGCTGCGAACTGGTAGAACGTCATTTTCCAAAAATGAGAAATCTCACCTTGTTGCTGCTGCTTCTGGGTCTGTGTGCTGTGGCGTTTTCTGAAGGTATATATTTGTTTTATTTTGCCATTCTATTTTCTTTATTTCTGTCTTTCTTTCTTTATGTTGTTCATTCTATCTTTCTTTTCTTTACTTATTCATTTCTTCACTGTTCCAGAATTTGTTGTCTCTACGTATATGAGTATACACAAGATTTAACAGTTAGTCTGTATCTATCTCTTTCTCTCTGAGTTATTTTCTTTAAACTTATTTTTTGGAAGTATGAAATGCATTCGAATTATTTCGTATTCAAACTATATTCAAAGAAGTCTCCCACCTTGGGCCTTCCGGTAATATTGCGTGGTTGACCGCTTCGTCTACATAATATATCGGTCAAGCTTAGCTATAAATAAACTCAAAAATGTCCAAACAAATCCGAGACATTTTGTTTTCTATGACTTACAACATAATATTTTCTTAAAGCGTACTCTATGTGTCTTTTTCATATTGGGTCATTTTTCAATATCACGTACATCAGTAAAATCATTTCCAAACAGTGGTGTAAATACTACAGAACGATGCCCTTAAACTAAAAATTCATTCTCGTTGAGATTATAGTTGTTTGATTAGATGGAGATGTCCTTAATGGAGCATAAAGACCGATATACCAATTAAAAACCCAGTGATTAGTGTGCATTGTTGCGCAAACCATTGCGACCATAATAAGGTACTTAAAATGCTGTTGGCAAGGCGCATCATGGTATGTTACATGGCAGTACTAGAGGCACGAAGATTTCTTGAAGAATGATGGTCATTAGGTTATAATGAAGGAAACGAAAGGCTATAGATGCAGTATGACTTATATGAGACCAATATCACGTTAATGAATGCAAATAAAGATGATGGACTAAACGTGTAAAATTTTAAGACTATGGATCTTTGATATGGGTCACCTAAGTTAAATATGAGAGAGTACAATCAACTCAAATATCAATAACGTATCTAGGCCTAATTATGATCAACGTTTGCAGGAGAAACTCTCTTATGTATGTATGAATGTAAAATCATTACCAAACCTCGGTGTAAAAGTTACATAACAATGCGCTTAAAATGTCGTCCTTGTAGAGAATACAGTTATTTGATTAGATGGAGATATCTTTGAATAAACTTTTTTTTTTCAACCCCGTAATAGGTTAGCCACTGGGTCGGGGAACCATCCCATGGTCACCTTACAATCAAACATTTCTGGTTATCAGATAATCTAGGGATAAAAAATATAATCTACAGAAAAAGAAAACACACACACACACACACATGCACACGTGCATATGGCACACAATCTAGGTGACATGACTTTGTGATATTACATTATTTTGTTCCTGTTTACCATCTAGTCAGAGACAAGTTACACATTCATTATTGAGGTCCATTTCTGAAGAAATTGGTCCTCTTTTTTTATTTACCTTAGCAGTGTATTTTTCAATGTTCTTATGCATTGCAACTATTTGCTTAAAATCAAAAATAGAAGGATTTTTCATATTGAATCTGCAAGTATATATATAGTATTTTGCCAAAATAAGCAGGAAATTGCACAAACCGTCCAGTTGTTCACTTCCTAAGAATGTTTCTTTTTGGAACAAATGTACAATATTTGGGTAAAATGGTGAAAACTCTTCAACAACACGGCACCAAGACTGTGAAGTAATACTGCAATCATAAAGGAGATTCTCAATACTTTCATTTTCACTCTTACAGAAAGTACGTTTGTTGTCATCTAATATGTTAATTCGTTTCAGAAAATCATTAGTAGCAATTATTTTATGGATTAATTTAAAGTTAAAAGAGATCAACTTGGTATCCTTGGTACAGCATTTCGCCCGGCTATAAATCTAAGACCACTTCTCACTACTTATATTTTTATTAAATACTTGCATCCAAGTTTCTTGCTTCGCAGTGTGTTGCATTTTAGATTTTTTAAAAGACCTTTGTAAACAAACTTGAGTGAATTTTGTTTTTGCAAGTTCATTATTTTATCCTCCTGCTTATCAAAATTATTATGTATTAAATGTTTCTTTTCTATGGCGTTTTTCTATGCTTTTGGAAGTTTGAATATTAAGGAGAAGTATTTCAAGAAATCATCGCTTGTAGTTTTTTGTTGTATTATTTCAAAAGGTATTACGGTAAATTACCGTGATCATCTACTAGATCATTCAGAATTTCAAAACCGGCTTCTCTCCAGGATTTGTATTGATAGGACATTTTTGGGAGAGACAAAAGTTTAAATACTCTTCGGTAGATACTCGTTAGGACTTTGCGGTTCCTCTTCCCAATTAGATACTGCCAAAATTACATCTCTCCAAAAGCTGTTTTAATGAGCTTATTAAATTCTCCTAATTTCCTTCTCCCTAAAATCCAAATATCCTTTTTATTTCTGAGTATAGTTTTATTGGCTAAGTTCTGCCACGTTCCATTTTCCTTTTCCAGCAATCTTTTAACCCATCTTATCTTAATATACCTAATGAATGAAAATATGTGTATTATATTTAGTCCTCCCTCGTTTTCTGGGAAAACTAATATATCACGTTTTATTCTCTCTACTTTTCCACCCCATACAAGCATAAATAATGTGCGATTTAGTTCTGCTTCAACTGTTGCTGATGTGATTGGAAGTGCTGAAAAAAGATATATGAATATGGGCAGAACAAAAGTTTTTACAACAATTACTTTACCAACTATTGACACATGTCTTTGATTCCAGCTTGCCAGTATTCGTTTTGCCTTTGTTAGTTTCTTCATATAATTAATTTCCACCATTTAATGCAAATCTAGAGACGATTCTATGCCAAGGTGTGTAAAGTTAGAAGACCAAAGTTGGCCCATTTCGGGACGTATTCTTTCATTAGAACATTCCTGTTTCCAATCCAAATAGCTTTTGTTTTTGTTATGTTACATTTAAATCCAGATAACAGAAAAAACCTTGCAAGATATTCATAGCTGCTTCAAGAGAAAGTTGAGATCCATCAAGAAGAATAAAAGCGTCATCGGCATACTGACCCAATTTATATTCACTCTCGTCAAAGATTAAGTCCCCATACATCCACATTTTGCTTTAAAATTATAGCTAAAATCTCAACCCAAATGATAAACAAATCAGGTGCAAGGGGATCTCCTTGACGACATCCACTTTCAAGTCTAAAAAAGATGACATGTGCCCATTATTTATAACACAACTTTTAAAGTCATTACAAAACAGTTTAAACCACTTACAAACGGAATCACCAAAATTAAAAGATTGTAAAGCTTCTTCAACAAAGATCCAGTTAATTGAGTCAAAGGCTTTGTCAAAGTCTATTAACACTAGTAAATCATATATGTTTTCATTCTTAGGTTGGTCCATGATATCGTATAATAGCCTGGCATTTTCTCCAATGAATCTACTCTTCATATATCCTTTTTGAATATCACTAATTATTGATGGGAGAACCTTTTTAATCCTAGCTGCAATGGCTCCCGAAGCAATCTTATAGTCAATATTTAAAAGTGATATAGGTCTCCAGTTTTTAAAATATATTCTGTCTTTTACTTCCTTTGGTAGACATGGGATGACTCCTTGAGTCTGAAAATCTGAAAGTTTTCCTACAGTATATCCATATTTTATTGATCTACATGTAAATCCCCCAAGAGACTTCCAAAAGAATTTATAGAACTCAACAGTGAATCCATCTGAGCCAGGACTTTTTCCATTTTCCATCCGTTTTAGAGACGTCCCGAGTTCATTGATTGTAAGCAGGCCCTCGCATGATTCTCTTTCCTTTTGACTAAGTTTAATATTGTGATTAAGAAATCTATTAGGAGTTTCTTGAGTAGCCTCATCATCAAGCTGAGCAATTCTACTTTTTCACAGTTCCATATAAAACTCTTTTTGAGCTTCTAAAATATCTATTTGGTCAGATATATTTGTCTCATCATCTAAAATAATTTCCTTTATTGTCTTATTGACATAGTTCCTTTTTTCAAGATTTAAAAAGTACTTTGTGCTTTTTTTCCCCAAATTCATACCCTCTAGTTTTAGATCTTAATGTAACACCTTCTATATATGTTTTCCTAGATTCCTCTAATTCTGCTTTTATTTTCTCTAAATGTTTCAGTTTCCCCATCTATGTTATTCGACAGCCCCCCTCCCGAAGTTCTTTTATTTCCTGCTCAATTTTCTTTATTTTTTCCCGTTTCTTTTTTGTTTTCCTAATAGAATAACATATAGTTTGAGATCTTATTTTCATTTTCAAAATTTCAAAGAACATTTGATCATTACAGGAAAGAGAAACATGGAGAGAATCCTCTTTATTTCCCCTACACAATATTCATTTACAGTGTCAGTTATACACTTTCTGACAAAATCAGTATACTCAATGTTCCTCAACAGTTGGGAATTAAATTTCCAATATCCTTTTCCCCTTGGAAACGTTGAAAATGCCACACTCAAAACAATAGCTGAATGATCAGTATTATACCCTGGTAAGATACACTCATCAGCTGTATTCATACGAATGATATCCGATACAAGGAAGTAATCTAATCTACTTTGTTTCAATGGAGATATTTGCCTCCAGGTATACATCTTTAAGTTTTGATTGGAATTTCGCCAGGGATCAATTAATTCCAATATGTTTTTCAGGTCTCGAATCGCTGCCCTAGAGTGTTGGTGTTTGTCATATAAAATATTATAAGTATCCAAATCTAAGTCTTGAACTGTGTTCCAGTCTCTGCACGTTATAATTGATGAGTTCTCAATAAATAAGATCTCCTCCTTTAACGTGTTAAAAAAGCTAGGATTATCATCATTATAACCATACAAATTCACGAGGGTTATTCTGTTGCCATTAATTGTAATATCTAAAATAATAAATCTCCCTTGACTGTCACATCTTTCTCTACGAATTATAAATTCAAAAGTATTTCTAAAAAATATTGCAACCCCAGATCTTTGAATAAACTTAAAGACCGATATTCGAAATCAAAATCCACTGATTATTGTACATTTTGGCGCAAACCATTGGGCAAACTATTGGGCATTCAAAATGAAGATGGGACAACGCGTAACACTATCTATAACATAGTGGCAGTGGCATAGCGATTTCTTGCAGGAATATAGTCGCTCTCGTGCAATTATTGCTTTAACGGAAATCCTGGTGGGCTAAATGTTAAGGGTTGTGTGGAGAGACACACAGAAAATTAGAGACATGATAGTTTGCCCAAATGTAAAGAAAAGAACCTAAGTCACAGAAAGAGCTGACTCATTCTTTTCACATGCACAATCATGATGATCGAAAGATATTAATTTCTAACCTCATCGACGTTAATTTGTTTCCTCTAAAGTGCGTTACGTAATTTTCAAGTCAGATACAATAGGTGTGAAAAGGTTCATCACTATTATCATTCACCGAATGCCTCATTTACTTTCGAGACATAATCCTCTCTTCATTAAACATTTTTTGGAAACTAGTCTTTCTGGCACATTTTTTTTCCCGGAATAATATGATACCTGCTATTTATAGTCCGTTTATAATGATGCGGTATTTCAAATTAGTCTATGTCAACCGATTATGTATAAGCTGACACATTCGTGGAATTGAATAAGACATCATGAGTATGACGTATAACTACGTTTTAGACAACATTATCAAACCATATTGAAGTTTAGAAGAAATCGAACCTTATATCAATACAATATCACTTTTATCTTTGAAATCAAATGAAAATTATGTAAAGCCGTCATACTCCTGTACATAATTAGCTCACTTGCACAAGAAACGGACTTTATTTGGAACTGACAAATCGAGGCCCATATTTAGTGTTCACATTTTAATCATCCTTTTGAAATTAATCTCTGTATTAATTATTATAATGCGTGCGGGCACCAATAAATTTGCTTTATCCACAGATCTTGGAAAACAGAGAAGTTACTCGACCGAGGATGGTGCTGTGTTGGAATCTCTATTAAAGGACATCGAGGATGGAAAAGTTGACCTTAATGAGTAAATCTTTGCAAATACTGTACTTTTTCTGTAAACTCTTCCATATTTATATTTTACGGATCTATAAGAAACAGAAGAAAATCAATGGTTGA
Organism: Sinohyriopsis cumingii; assembly: GCA_028554795.2. Lineage (NCBI taxonomy): Eukaryota > Metazoa > Mollusca > Bivalvia > Unionida > Unionidae > Sinohyriopsis > Sinohyriopsis cumingii. The sequence goes on from CM068837.1 coordinate 98,615,850, forward strand.
AATGGCGCATGTTTCAGGGTCTCTGAACAGAAACATTTTGATCATAATTCGCTCAATGTACTTTTAGGTCATATTGATTATGCAATGACTTCTATACTAGCAATAAATACAACAGAGAGAGGAAAATAGCTACAAGGTAGGTGATTGGCTGGCAAGATATCTATCTATATATATATATATATATATATATATATATATATATATATATATATATATATATATATATATATATATATATATACCTTAGAGAAAATTATTAGCCTTCAGAATTTCACTGAAGAAAGTTTTTCTTTTTCCAAAGACTGCGCAGGCTCTGGATCAGATGGTGCTGGCGATGGGGCAAAAAATGAGCAAACAAATTCATAACCACTCAGATCTTCTACTCTAGACCTCTTGTACAATTTATTATATACAGTGTAGTGAACTAGCTTTGGACGACTTCTCTTCAATTATTTTCTAATGTAACCTTTCAACATTTGATTTTGTCTCGTATGTTAGGGATGAAAGTCAAATAAATCTAATCTAATGAACGTATGCCTGTGTAACCTGTGCAGATATCGCACCAGCAGAATCAAGATGACCTGCAAAATCAGCCTGCCCAACACTACTCACTTTACTCTAGTATTTCTTGCTGCCCAGAACAGAGTTTTTGAGGACGATATAGTTCTGTTCATAACAAATTGTCAATATATTTTGTAATTGTCTAATTTAATAAAAATATTCTGAGTGTATGCTATGTTCACTCTTTTTCGTCATACTATATTACGTACAACTAACACGATATCTTACTGGTTTGATTATTTTTGTGTATGTATTTCTCACAAAGAATCAATAAATACCCTGGTTTGGTACATCCGACTGTAAGGTATTTTTAGTTTGGTGAGTTAACCATCGGTAATGTGGACATCTTCCTGACACAGATCGTTTGAAGTTATTGGTGTATGTACTTCTTAATATACAATCAATGCTTGGTTTTATTGTGCAGAGCCCGCTCTAAGGAATTTCGCCTTACAGGCTTTTTTGAAACAGGAAGCCAACCGTAAAGTGGACAGCTGCCTGACAAAACCTATGCTGAGTTGTAGTCATGTAAGTTGTCCTCTATTGGAGTTCTAGACTGCCTTCTAGGTCTCCGATAGAAACAGCAATTATATATAACATAAAGAAGAGAAACCAACAAGTGTTGTAGAACTGAACAAACAATTTCATTACTAACCTTACCAATTGAATATGTAGGAGGCTCTTACAGTATTATGATACAAATCCAGAATAATAAAAAAGAGCTATATTAAAGTATATTGGAATGTATTGGTCCACCAACCGTTAAAATGTGGCATAATTTCATGGCTCCTTTGTATTATTCACCAGACTAACATAATATAAATTTAGTCCATTGAGCACTTGTAGTTCCAACGAACAATCCAAACAAATGTTTTTCTCACAAATACTATCTAAATACAACCTAAATAGTTTTTTATACTTAGTACACACATGCTATAAGAAAAAGGAACGAATTAAATGTCCAAACCAAGAGATTTATTGTCAAGTGTAAGAGATGAGAATGCATTTTGCTACTATTCCAAGCGACAATTTGCAAATATTCCACATCCTCAAAGAACCTACCTGTCCTAAAGTAATTTTTCAGAGAATCTACCTTATCAAGCTATATATCGGGAAACAACCTGAACCGCTAAATAAGTTCAGGTTTAACAATTAATATTATTATTGATAATTGTAAACACCTACGTAGAAATTTATAGATCCTAAGCAGTCTTACATTCTTAATGTCTATACATATAACTTATACCAGTATACAAATTTTTACCTATACACTGTCACTATTATTTACAGTTATGAATGAAAATTAAAAATGTTATATATATATATATATATATATATATATATATATATATATATATATATATATATATATGTGTGTGTGTGTGTGTGTTAACGTGGTCTATATGAAGGTAGTTGCAGAAAAAATCTTAATTGAATAAAGTTCATCTCTTCTACACTATATTTTGGTTTTAAAGACTGAGTTAATGTCTAGACATTACGAGTAGCAACGATTATATCGTTATATATATATATATATATATATATATATATATATATATATATATATATATATATATATATATATATATATATATATATACGAGGTTTCCCTCTTGTCCTGTCGATCATATATCAAAATGGATATCAACTCTGAAATATAAACATATACGACGAATTGGGAATTTTGGTATACATCTTTAAATCTCTTTCATATGTTTCATCATTTACGAATAAAAAGTGTTATAAATGAATGGTTGGTCTGTTATATTTCCGGGAAGAGCCCTACCATCCAAACAACAGAAATATCACTTTTATGAGCAATACATGAATGAAATAGACGTGTGTGTTGCGATAAAACTGTGACGTATTTGATGGGAAGTTATGCAAAACGTTGTCGTTCAAAAATAACAGATTTTCATAGCTTGAATATAAATTCAGATTCATCACGCTTATGCCATTCCCCAAGTTTGTACTCCAAGCAAAACTGTATGCGAGCCTATAATCAGTCAAAATGTCCTCCTGTTTCTTCAGCTTTATGAAATTTATTTGTTAAATTATTCCCCTCGCCAGAAGCCTGTAAAATATGAAACGAAACATGAAGTGTCAATTACTAGATTGAGTTTTGAAACCGTTAATATTTGTTTGTATATTTACTTCTAAAGCTTAGTGAAGTTGTTAGCCGTGTTTCTCAAAACGTTTGACATAGAAAGATGGCTTGAAAAATATGTCAGCGTTAAATTATTTTCAACCAAAAGTTATTAGACGCAGAATAGCCTAGTGAAGGATTATACAAAATGTGGAACCAACAAACACCATGGAATTTTGTACTATGTGGTTCTTATTTCATTTGAGAAAAATGGTCTTAGTATTGGTTCATTTATGAACATTTTGCTTGACAACGACTATTGCCCTCAGCTCCTTGAATATAGAGAATAGATGGAATATCGAGCCACGCTAACGCCAAAAGTTTGATTCACTTGGTATGAGAAAACTTGCGTTTAATATATATATATATATATATATATATATATATATATATATATATATATATATATATATATATATATATATATATATATATATACCAGACAGAACGGAAAGTGCTCTACCTGGATTCTATAGAAGAATGCTTGATAATAGTAATCAGAATTACTATTTTAATACGACTAATAATATCATACAGGTTAGAGAATTTTTAATTCGCACTCTACAGAGATCCGAACCCAGGTCCGCTGGTAAACGGCGCTCATCGCCTTACCTGTACACACGAGCCCATATTCCCTCATGTCTCTAACCTGAAGAATATTATTGGTATTAAAATATTTTTTCTGCCTAATATTATCAAGCATTCTCATATAGATCTTTCATAGGAATCAGGAATGACTGTGTAGATACACGATAATTATTTACTGGGTCGTCATGCGAGTGTGTCTGCTTCAAACGAGTGCATATAACACCGACTGAATAACATCATTTTTGGGAGATGCGTGCTTAGTCGTGAGGGAATATGGGCTCGTGCGTGCAGGGAAGGAGATGGGTGCCATTCACACGCGGACCTGGGTTCGAATCACCGTAGAGTACGAATTAAAACTCTTTAACCTGTATGATAGTATTATTTGTATATCAAATATATATATATATATATATATATATATATATATATATATATATATATATATATATATATATATATATATATATATATAGTAACAAGATAGCCGGGTGGGATTCGTGATTTACAACAGAACACTTTTGATTGTGATACAGATACAATGTTTAATGATGAATGAGAAAAGAATTATGATTAATACGTGCTCATAATATCCAAATATTGAATCAGTTAACATAATCCGCACGAACTAAGTAATAAAAATACAAGTAAATGACTGTATATAGTACAAGCACAAGAGGTGAATCATTCACAGTGATTTCACAACGAAAGAATGATGTGTTTTACTCAAATAGTAAAGTCTGGCACTTTACTCATATAGCAAAATTGTTTGCACTCAAGTAGTGAAAATGATGAAAACAAAGGGAAAGATGTACAAAATATATTTTCAGTCCCAAAAACACACTGAGTATTACAAACCCCAACGATTAGCCCGCGGCTAAAAGATTACATATATGGATTTACACACTCCGCCACCAACACACTTGGCTACCAGTCACACTGGTCAATCAATCAGACAATATTCCAGGTTGGTCAATCAAGCAATCAGCGCCCACCATTCTTGGTCAGCAACGCCAGATCACCTGCTACTCGACCAGCAACACTTTACTCAGTTCTACGGCTGCTATGGTTCAGCTTCCAAGCTGATACGGTCAATTCCAATGGTTAACTCTACAGCTCGTATCACGACGATTCCGATCACTCCGATAACTCTATTTACACTGATAACTCTTGATCACTCTGGTCAGTCCGACCATTCAGACCACTCCGATCACTCTGATCACTCTGGTAAGTCCGACCACTGCGACAACTCCGATCACTGTGGTCACTCTGGTCAGTCCGACCACTCCGATCACTCTGGTCAGCTGAAAATATATCTAACACCGTGTACCATGCATGACACAGTCATATACGATAAAACGTAATGACGTTATATACGGTAAGCTTCATAGATTACATTATCGGCACAATAATTATAAAATACACAACTTAAGAAGTTAACCTAACCGTGCCGACAAGAATCATACGGTACTAAACGTTTCATAAAAATGCAACTTTATACATTGTTGATATAAATCTCTTACTAAGTCACAAACAAGAATATACAATATTTGCATGATACTACGTAAGCGGAAGTTACATAGAAAATAAAAAAATAAAAAAATTGTGGTAGTGCAATAGTTATAACTTACACACAAGTAATTAATAAATAACTCATATACGTCTACAGCTGAAGATGTGCAAGTCCTTAAAGTAGTCCGCTCACTGACAAGACGTTTCGTAATGTAAAGAGTGTGTCTTACGGTGAGGCAATTATAAACATACGATGACGCAGTACATGTCTGCACACTGGAAGTAATCAGTTCATCCCATCGAAAGCACTTCGCATGTGCGGCGTAAGATGAACCGAACTCACTATTTCGAAATCTTTATAGAATATACATAAATCACCCTCGGGTATCGTTGTACACAAGACACGAAACCCGAGTACATGTATTTAATAAATAACCAGAGTTATACAATTACGTCACACACACACACAAACACACACACACACACATAACGTTATGCTTCTATCATAACAGGATAAAATTAAAGCTAGTTATGCTGCCTTAATACCTTCAAGGCTGTGAGCTTGGGGTTTTTCTATGATAGGGCAACCCTACACGCATATCGGAACACTCTCTCTCTCTCTCTCTCTCTCTCTCTAACTCTTTAAGCTCATCCGGAAATAGGTTCGAATATATGAAACTATGTTTACTTTGTTTAACGCAGCCTAAACGATTTACATTGCAGTTAATAAAGTGAGTTGTATGAGTTATAAGTCAATAAGTCTGACGGATAAGGTATCAGTCCGTAAAGCGCATTGCATGAAGTACTTGTTAATAAGGCGCATTGTATGAGGCATAAGTCATTAAGCACGCTGTGCAATATGTGAGTGAAGCGCTTTCTATGAGGTATGTTTTAAAAAAGAGCGTTGTATGAAGTATTTCATTAAAGCACGCTGTTTAAGTTGTCCGTTAAGCACATCGTATGAGGTATAATTTAATGGCAATTGCTCGTATATATGTTGGATTATACTTTGTTGTAGTTGCTCAGCGCTTTAGTCCTTTAATATTAGATGGCATGCACTCATATATATATATATATATATATATATATATATATATATATATATATATATATATATATATATATATATATATACACTGATACATAAATGCGTACAAAAATCGGTTCATTGATCGATCTATGCATCCGTTCAACCAACCAATCAGCCAAGCTCGTAAGCAGTCAGCAACAAAAAAGCCACCACTCGAACATGCATATTATGGTTGCTGGCATAAAAATTGTTAGGTTTATAGGTAGAGCAGCTTTTTCCATTTACAAAGTTCAATTTGTGTAAAGTTGCATTGAAAAACAGTGTTTTATTATAGAAAAGAAGTGACTAAACTGCATCCTGGAGCTAAGAAAAGATGTACCAGCATTTTTCCAGGACCCGCCTATATACCGTAACGTAAAAGTGCACATTTCTTAGAAACTGTATGAGACATTAATATTCAAGCTCATCGAGTCTCTTTTATATACGTTTTACACAAATTCGACCTTGCGCCTTTACAACGTAATTTAAATTGTCGAATTTTATAAATGAATTAAAATTTGAATGTGAACCTTGAAAGTACAACATTTAAGTGTGTCTTTCTCATTACAGCAGGATAAACTGTTTGTAAGTATGTATTAGACAATAATCCTCAGCTACTAATATATGCATTCATGTTCTATCGTAGATTAGTCTGAGCCCCTGTAACATCAAACCACTCCACATTCCTGTACTGCACGTCCGGAATTAATATAATGGCAGGTTATTAGACACTGCACGGAATGGATATTTATTTACCTTTATGATGCGGCATAAGTTTGCGAAAAAAGTTGCGAAGCTTTGTTATACTTGATGCCAGTGCATAAAGCAGAGAACATGAAGCATAATGTTGAAAATAATCGTGAATATATCCCTAAGAATAAAAGTATCAGAAAGGTGATATCCTATTGCAATACAAATGTTATCATGTGCTCAAGTAACTCATGCTAATATCTTCGTAACCTGAAATGAGCTGCACCATGGAATCTTCCGTTGTGGACCTTGCTCTCTCATTTAATTTGTATGTACACTCATCATCTACCAACATCTTGTAATACATACCTATGTTTCCTAAATTGATTTTATTACTAAAGTTACAAATATTAATTATCTTTGATAGAGTTGGAAGTGTCAATGACACCCCGAAATTTTTGTATAGTCTGCTTGGGATTCTCCTCTTACCCCATTTAGTCCTATATAATAACATTGGGATTAACCCGTCCATTTCATCCTATCTAATAACATTGGGACTCATGAGTGATTATATTATCAGAAAAAGCGTTGGGATGCTTATGCATGGTTAATCTTACCCAGAAAAAAGAAATAAGTGGGGAAAAAGGTCTTGTGTGACTTTGATATATTTCATGATTTTTTAATTAAGCCTCATCAGTCTATTCAATGACTGATTTTTTATATTATTCCTTACATAAGTCGTTAATAAAAACATTTTTTGTTTGAATTAATCTTCTTTCTGACGGAAACATTTACTCATATTTTAAGACTGCTTCATTTTTTCAAAATTAAAATAACCCTATTTTGCTGAACATCCCACGATGGTCTAATTATGAACATTCGAATTATAAATAATTTATATTTTATATATAAATTATTTAAATTCTTAAATTATTTTTTCATCTTTTACATCGACTGAAACATATTTTATATCTATATATAATTTATAGTATTAGTGTATTATTATTATAAATTAAATGAAATCCTTCACATCAAGTTCGCCATGTGTGTGTGTTCGATCTTGCCTGTTTCATTGTATGGCGTTAGAATGAGTCATGCTGGTAGTCTCGGGTAATTTTGTCACTCTTGATGATTTTTTTATCCTGCAAGTTATTGATTTTTAAACATTAAGCTCTCGTCAACCACCTTTGTTTTGCTCTAGAAAATGCTGAACTTAACTTCTGCATTTAATGATGAAGAGGAACCAGATGCATACCAATTTAAATGGAAAACAGGTTTAAGCACTACAGAAGCTGAACGATTTGTTGAAGAAACGATTTGACCTTATAGAGAAAGAGATGAGCCGCCTTTGTGGGTGTCGGGTCATTCATAGCCACTGGCGGGATAAAAAGGTGCGTGGGAAGCTCTCTTCAACGAAACCTGTTCTAGAGTTTGATTTATATACACATTGAAAGTTATAGTGTTTTGGTAGGATATACAGTTAATGTTCATGTCTGTGTATGTGAAAATCTCAATCAGATAATTTCGACAAAACTTGAAAATACACTGTACTCGTGTTTAACTAGTTCCCTCATGTGCTGAAGCACAGATCTAAGAAGGTTTCAGATATGCCAAGACGATTTGAGCAAAAATGTTACTTAATCGGTACTAAAATCTCTTATAGGTATTTATACAATAGTCAGATATTGCAGATTTTGCAATGGAATTTCAAAGCCTTAGAGAAATATGTCTCTGTAAACACTTTATCTGAGGCAACATAAGAGAGATACATCCCGTTGCAGTAATTGTGGAAAAACAGTATATTAACTCAATCCAGGTACATCAAGATAATTACAAATAAATAACTTTCGAATTAATTTGGTCACATTTTACAGATGCTTATAAAGTTTGGTTTAATAATAAAATTTTCTCAATTAAATATTTCGAAATTGGACCGTTGCAAGTTCAGTCAATGAAAACTGTGACTGTCCTTTTTATTTCAAATTTATTTGGAAGGCTCTTTTTCCAGGGAAATACAAGATTTTGGCCAGCCAAGAGGAGAACCTTGTTTTCAACAAAGGTGAAAAGTTTTATTTTCTTTGTTTCTTATATCAACCTGACAATCGTGTTTTCCCAAAACGTATGGAATTCTGAAAGCCATAAACTTGGACATAAGCTTTGAATTGATTTGTAATCAACAGACATACAAGGTATTACAAAGTCTCTAAGTACTTATGAATCATTTAGCAGGACGCATGTCTTTTGTTTTATCGTAATAATGATTACATGTTTCTGCATGACCCATGGATCTAAAGTTACAGGGCTTGAACCCATACCCTATTAGGTAGGTGTAAAGATGTCAATCTGCATAACATTTCATATGATCTTGTGTACAAAATGGTTGAGTTCATGTTAGGTAGGTGTAAATATGTCAATCTGCATAACAATTCGTATGGGCTTGTGTACACAATGGTTGAGTTCATGTTAGGTAGGTGTAAGAATGTCAGTCTGCATAATATTTCGTATGGACTTGTGTACACAATGGTTGAGTTCATGCATTACTTTAGATTCAGATTTTAATGCAGATTCTGTTCAAATTCAAAAAACTAATTCAGTTCAGACCTAAGTCATAAGTCCATGCTGGTCTGGTGTGTAACAACTGTAACACTAATTTGATACGTGCAAGAGGACCAACTTGTTTTAATATTTTCTCATTCTTCTCAAACCAATTGACCTACATGCTTTTTTTTAAAAGCATTATTATGGTTAATGAAAATGGAAATTGAAGATTTCTTATGAAAAGGACGTGTGGAGCTCCAATCGTCATATATATATATATATATATATATATATATATATATATATATATATATATATATATATATATAGAGAGAGAGAGAGAGAGAGAGAGAGAGAGAGAGAGAGCGAGAGAGACGCTGCCATCTCACGATTCCACAGGTGGCGGATAGTGGAGCGTCTACTCAGTCTAGAGGTTAGCTTTGATACCAGCAGGTACAACCTGACGAATAAGCAGTCGCGGGCCAACAGCAGCAAGGTTACCAGGGTGCAGTGAGAGATATGGGTGGGGGGGGGCTGGTGCGACAATTGCACGTAAGAGCTGGATAAAGCACATTGACAGCCATGTGACATGGCGAGTGCAGATCGCCATTCATTAAACATGTAACCCATTCTGCTTTGCGAGAGGGTGATTGCACTAAAAGTTGACTGCTGTGGTGACACCAGGAATGGCATCCAGTCGCTGAATGCTGCTTCAATAGTTTTTAACATGGGTTTATTATTGCACAGTAGAAGACATATGGTTAGGGCGTTTTCTGGAAACGACGCGCACCGTTGCCCAGACAGTGTGAAAAAGGAGCAAGTGACTGCTCTGGCGTACCCCGTACATGATGCTCTAAATGCATCCAGAAAATAAGGATGGCCACCTGGAATTTTGGCAGTCTGACAGGAAAATAGAGTACGTTGATGTAATGCAGAGAAGGAGAATTAATAGTATGTGTATACAGGAAGCCAACTGGAATAATCAGAGCGCTTATGAACTTGGTGAAGGATACAATGTTATCTTCAGTGGTGATAACAGCAAGTGAAATGGTGTTGGAACGATTTTCGAACTGCAATCGAAAAATGTAGTGGCAGACATGACAAGACATAACGATCGACTCATGTTAGTTACAACTGTAATACATAGCAAAGTCTTCAATATAATCTCAAGATATGCTCCGCAGACAGGTTGCACACAGGAAGAGAAAGATACATTTATTGATGACATTGAAACACTAGATAGAACTGTGCCCACCATTGAACGAATATTGATCTGGGTGGACATGAACGGTCATATTGGGGCGGTTTATGATGGATATGAAGGTGTCCGTGGAGTACATGGGTATGGTACACAAGGAGTTCCACTCGAATGTGGAAGCTACAGAGGAAACAAGCTTTTGGAAATTAGATTGGATATGTATAAAACAGTGGTTGAAAGATGTATCTGAGGAAGGGTAGACATTCATGACAATCAATTAGGTTTTATGCCTGGCAGAGGCACAGTTGATGCAGTCTGCATTGTCAAGAAGGTGTAATAAAAGATTCTTGAAGGGTACGAAAAAGAAATACTGACTTTCGTAGATTTTGACAAGGGCTATGGATCTAGTGCAGAAATAAGTTATTTATAGTAGATTAAGGAAAAAGAGAGTAACAGAACTGATTATGCGAGTCATTAACTCCATGTATGAAGGAGCATGAACGATGGTAAGAAGCAATATAAGGGCACAGTGAGATTTGAAATCTGGGTTGGTGTTCATCAATGATCGTGCCTGGGTATATTACTGTTCAAAAGTGTAAAAGATGCCGTCATTGAAATTGTCAGGTGAGAGGTACCATGGGACATGCTGTAAGCACATGATCTGATTGTGGCAGAAGATACATAGACGAACCTTCTGACAAGGTTTATCAGATGTTAAAGTGCCTTAGAAAGTAAAGGCCTTACAATCATTGCTAGCAAAACACACACCAGACTGAGCAACCCTTGATAATCACTGACAGCAAAGGAAATTTATGGAAGCAAGGGGAGACCTTCTGGGATCAGTAGTAAACGTTAAGGTAGGAAGCGAGGAGGATGTCAAGCAGAGCTTCAAGGCAAACTGGCAAAAGTGGAAAGACTTAACAGGTCCAGCCTGTGATCGGAAGATGCCAGTAACATTTAAAGGAAACGTATATAAAACAATGATAAGACCAGTGCTGATATATGACGCAGAAGCATGGTCACTAGGAAGGAAAGTAGAAGACCTCCTAGAAAGAACAGAAATGAGAATGTTACGTTGGACACTTGTGATCTCACATAAAGAGGGGAAAATAAATGAAAACATCCGCCGAACTGATCGAGCAGCTTGTTTCACAGAATAGGATTGTGAAACCAGCCTACGGTAGTATGGGTACGTGGAATATAGAGAGGAAACCAGCTGCATCAGAAGAATCGTGAAGGAAGAAGGGTGTGGACAACGGAGCTCAGGACGGTAAAAGAAAGGATGGATGGATGTGCTACAGCAGGATCAAGAAAAACTCAGACTCAGTGCAAAAACTACTGTTGACGGAGCTGAGTGGAGGAGCACCCATGTGCCTGACCCCTCTTCAGAGAGGGAATAACAGACAGGATAGATAGATAGATAGATAGATAGATAGATAGATAGATAGGTGGGTGGGTGGGTGGATGGATGGATGGATGAATATGTTGGTTGGTCGATGGATGGATGAATGGATAGGTAGGTAGGTAGGTAGGTAGATAGATAGATAGATAGATGGATAGATAGATGTTTCAGAAGTTCGACAACAGGAATGAACAGCGCGATCAGTCATAAGTTAGGAGGTCAAGCCAATAATACAATCTCTCTTTTGACATGCAAGATCAGTGCCACTCAATATGATGACGAAACCGTTGATTTTAGAAAGCGAATGTCTAATCACAAAGTCACATTCGTAAGAAACTCTACTCGAAAGTCACCAACCACTACAACTCGAATAGAGACATTCAATCGAGTTGCTAGAGAGGGAATAACAGACAGGATAGATAGATAGATAGATAGATAGATAGATAGATAGATAGATAGATAGATAGATAGATAGATAGATAGATAGGTGGGTGGGTGGGTGGATGGATGGATGGATGGATGGATATGTTGGTTGGTCGATGGATGGATGGATGGATGGATGGATGAATGGATAGGTAGGTAGGTAGGTAGGTAGATAGAAAGATAGATAGATAGATAGATGTTTCAGAAGTTCGACAACAGGAATAAACAGCGCGATCAGTCATAAGTTAGGAGGTCAAGCCAATAACACAATCTCTCTTTTGACATGCAAGATCAGTACCAATCAATATGATGACGAAACCGTTGATTTTAGAAAGCGAATGTCTAATCACTAAGTCACATTCGTAAGAAACTCTACTCGAAAGTCACCAACCACTACAACTCGAATAGAGACATTCAGTCGAGTTGCTAGAGATGTTACCTATTGAATCCAACCTTGGATGGACAGAAAATAAACGCACACTTAAAGAACAATACTGGATACTACTCATCAAATATCATGGGGAATTTGGTCTAAATGAACAAATCTAACCTTCGGGTTGCAGCCTAGTCAAATTTACAGACAGTCTTTAATGTTGCACCCGATGCAATATTTACGAAAATATCAACCGAAGTATTTACATATTTATATTTTGTTCATTTAATGTCTTTATTATTATCATTATAATTATAATTATAATTGTTATTATTAGTAGTAGCAGTAGTTGTAGTAGTATTATTAATGTTGTTCTTGTTCTTGTTCATGTCCTTGTCAATTATCCCGATACACAATTTTTTTACATGTATATAATTTCTGGCGTCTATCTCTCACCAAACTTTGTCTCATCCTATGTTCAGAACTTAGGTCAAAGCATATTGCCTGGTTCGTTATGTGATAGACACAAGACGCTCGTCCATTATTCCTGCACATATTTGTATTGTTATACCTCTTCTTGTAAGTTGCCTCTAGTGATTGTAACATGTAGAATTCCAGAATGTTTCGTTAATTTTGTGTATATTTTGGGAACATTGTTTTTGTATTATGTTGTCTCCCCTGTCGAATAGCTTGCTTAGCACGAAACGTTGCGAAACTGTTTTTATATATATATATATATATATATATATATATATATATATATATAGTGGATATAGGATGGCCAGTAAATATTTGTTCTCATAGTATTTAAGTTTCTTCTTTAGCATTCATTTGCAGTTGATATCTATTTTGGACACATGTACTTATCGATTGCACTACTAACACGATGACTTCACTGTGCATATACCAATGTCTTATTATTATTATTATTATATATATATATATATATATATATATATATATATATATATATATATATATATATATATATATATATATATATATATATATTGTGACTAAATAAAGATAAACAGTTTTATTAATATTTTTATTATCTATAATGCACACTTATAAAGATATAGAAAATAAGTAAATACATATAAAATAATAATAATATATTATATCTTGATATATTATTGACGAATGTTCAATATTTCATCAGAAAATTTATAAAATAAAAAATTATGGCGTGCATAATACTTACTATCAAGTATATTATAAATAATTAATCACAGTATATTGAGAATTAATTTAAAGATGCGCTTTCATTTTTAAAGAATTAGTAAAATTATTTGTATGATATTAGTTTATACTTTCACTTTCACATTGGACATAATAAAAAAAAACAAGAACAGGATTAATGAATGTCGTATGTCGTATAGTGTTATTTTTTGAATTTAGAACTTTTTTAAAATTATGTCCCCTGTTTGCACTTAGTTAAGAATATTTTTATATAATTCTACTTTGCAGAATAACTTAATTAGTGAAATTATAAACTAATATGAAAATAAATTTACTAATTCTTTAAATATGAAAGTGTATTTTTGAATTAATTCTCAATATATTGTGATTAATTATTTATAAAATGCTTGATATTAAGTATTATGCATACCACAATGTTTTATCATATAAATTGAGTTCTGATGAAATATATCAAGATATAATATACTATTATTTTATATTTATTTATTTTCTATATCTTTAGTAATTGTGCATTAAACATAATAAAAATATTAATAAATATGTTTATCTCTATTTAGTCATAAATTTTAGAGATAGTTATCAATAGAGATATATGTATCTTTAAGATCCAGTTTTATGTATTTTTATGTATTAAAATATCATTAATCTGTTCTGTATATGCATATCTCCGTGTCAATTTTTCGTTAAAGTATAAGACAATTAGGTTAAAAATGTAAGCTATGACGTCATCTTATTTATGTAATATTGTTTATTTCATCGATCACTTAGAAACAACATATTTAATGACGTAAGCAATGTTATTATATGCTCATTTTTTTCCCCCGTTAACTTTACATTGTCAGAATCGTGCAGTATTACCCGATATTGAACCCACGCGACAATACACATATAGCATTCACGTGCATAAAGGAACTACACTCGCAAAAGAGGCGCTTTACGTTGTGGTTGTTTAAATTTGTTTCTGAATGAAATAAAACCGATGTTTCGTGGACTGCCACATACCAGCTGCTTTGGCACATTCCGCGTTGATACAGTGTTACGGATTTAGGTTAGCTACAGTATATAACAGACGCAAGATAAGGTCCTTACAAATAACATACAAGTGACAAGTCATATACTCTCTTCTTTAGCTGGTGATAAGAATGGCAAAAAATATACTTACAGTTTTACATCCTGAATTTCCTCAAAATGTACTTTCTTAGTTGTTTCAAATCCAAATTGCATGAGCCATGTCATAGGTTCTCAATCTGGATTACACATTTCGAAATTGTACTGTAATTTTGATGATAAGTGCAATTGCATCCTCCTTACTGCACTCAAAATGAAATAAGCATTAAATTCCATAGCATCTTTTTGATAATTGCAATTGAAAGACTTCATATTTTTCCCACATTATGATTTCAAACATTAAATGACAGAAACAGAAACACATTAGCAAATGTCAACACGCTTCTCCCTAGCTTCTTCAATCTCATGTATTTCATGTGGAATTGTCACATACAAATCCAGTCCATAATCACGAAATTTCCTGGAATCGAGAAAAATACCAAAATCTATTCATTCCAGATCAAATGGAAAAGTTGTTGCAATGCACGTTCATTCACAATATGACTCCAAATTTCAATTTTAACTAGACACGCCATTTTCTTTCGAAAGTTATGTCGAGCGCGCGACTAAATTCAAATTTATCTGGGCGGAGTGTATTTAGTTTGGAATGCGGCATACATTCATTTACGTTGTTTCTTGCAGTGTATTTTGTTTCTATTATTAAGCCTTAGGTAGAATAATAAAATAAGCATATAATAAAAAGGTTACTGCATTTGTATGGGAAATTATGAACTCGTTTTGTCGGATCGATATATACTGCACTCCCAAAGTCGTGCAGTATTCCATCCAAAAACCTCGTTCATATTTTCCCATACAAATGCAGTAACCTATAAATATTGAATTCAGTCTGAGGAAGCATTAAAGCGAAACCGGTCACACATTCTACGTGTTATATATCTGAAATACATGGAATGGAAATAGATAGATATCAAGGGAAGCTACGATTCAAAACATATAAACAAGACATTTTCATGGATAAAATGAATTATATTATTTGCTATATTAGTCGTTAGTATTTACTTTAGATTTGTGAATAACAGGTACTCATTGAATAAAAGTACTCTTCCTTTACTTTTCCTTACAAACTCTGTGTGTGTGTGTGTGTGTGTGTGTGTGTGTGTGATAAAAGACTATAATGTGTCAAGAAAGCAGAAAACACAAATTATGTTGTAGATAAAACATTAGAATATATTCAATGAAAAATATAAACTAAAAGACATTTATTCATTGACTGATATTTTACATATGTTGGTGTGTTAAAACGCTACACTGTAGCGAAGCGAATCCCGGACAAGGTGGAGTATCCTGCTGGAGATAGAGGGAATGGAAAGGGCTCATATTCTTCTCTTTTGTTGCATGATTCTTCAAAACATTATATATATATATATATATATATATATATATATATATATATATATATATATATATATATATATATATATATATATATATATAATTTAACTTTAATAGAATTAGAATATTAACATAATACATATTTGACGAAGCATATGGATTAACAGTGCCTGAATTTTTATCATGTTAAACAAACTTATGGTTAATGGTTTATAAACACAGTAAAAGATACTCGAGTGATGAAAACGTAGTTGATGGGATGCATGATAAACTGGGTGGAGTAATATTTCATCACTATAACTCATTTTGTACCTGAAAAACAGAGTTTGAAAGAACATGATCAGAAAGAAAAATAAATAGAACCAAGAAATTTAATTAGTGTTTTCTTATTAATGTTTCTGAAATTCTATAGTGTTTTCTACAATGTTTAAAAACTATTTTATGTGGTTTAGTTTGTAGTCAAATAATCATTTTGCTCAATGGAGCTAAATGTTTCATGCAATAAAAAATATAAAAAAACGAATAATTAAATAAACGTTGAACATGTTGATGAATAATTTTTTTATGTCTGATCATCTAGTAAGTATGATACATTAAAAGTAAGAAAATATACATTACTTAAAGCTGTATGAATGTACAAATATTAAGGAAGAAAACAAATGTAATTTAAAAAATGTACTCCTACATGTTTCCATCCCAGAATTATACACACACACACACACACACACACACACACACACACACATATATATATATATATATATATATATATATATATATATATATATATATATATATATATATATATATATATTGCAATTCAGAATAGAAACCCTTCTCCTCACCATAGCTCACTCATTAGGTAAGGGATGATATTAAACGTTGTCGTTTATTGACTTACGAATATGAATAATACTTGTAATTTTTGTATTACATTCTTATACCACGATGCCAGCTACAAATATTATGGCACCATGTTCATTATAAATGTTTTCCTTCTCATTGTCGGATTCTCCGTCCTCTCGGTTCAAATGATGCATATTATCAAGAAATTACCTTACTCTTTCCTCCTGGTCTATTGTATTATATGGGACAACATGATCGACCGAGCTATCAACTGAATGTGGAACATTACCAAACTGTTCTAGAAAGTATATCCTTCAATTCCTATTAAAATAATGAACAGAGCTAACACTTAATAAACCAGAAGTTTTAGCAAATAACTATTTTTAATATTACAATTTAGAAGAAAAAAAGCATTTACTGTGTAGTTACTGATTCTTTCATTTTATTTGGAAGAGTTGGTTGTGAATATTTTAAAAAAATCAAACAAATTATCTTTTAATGTAAATAACCAAATAATATTTTGATTACATTTCATTAGATAATAAGATGGTACCAATTGACATAAACTAAATTACCTGACCGTGCTCGCCACAAATACCTACTGAAACAAAATTGCAAGTGTTTGTAATCAATGGTTATGAAATATATTGTCCTTTATTACAATAACACATCAGCTTACTATACTGATATATTTTTAAATTGCGTTTTAGGTTTCTTCCTATTATTATAATTAAACTATCAAAATATTTTTAGAATATAACAGAGTTTACAAACGTTGAAAAAGTCTTGTCTATAAGACCGAAAATAAACGTTTTAGTTTTACTAAAATGGCCGCTTACATCGTTGTCAGTTTACCTGGTGTGACCTTTGTTTAACCTCACTCCGACTAAAAGATTGGAATGCGTGACCGGAATGCGTTCTTTGACCTCATTTTACAATCCCGGAGAGCTCCGGCGGCAATTCACTGTTACTGTCAGCAACCTACCCTTACGTTCATGATTTATAATATAGGTATCCGTGCTGACCTTCAAGAGAAAGGGTTTATCCTACTTATCTTATTTGTACTAATTTAGCTGTACCGATTTTGCTACCTAGGACTAATTGGCACTATATGACCAGAATTTTGCTGGCGCATGGTTAAATCATACACACATAAACACCTGTTTTCGAAAGAACCCAACCATAAAGCTTATAATATTTTACTTGGTGTAATTTATCACCCAAACCGGTTTTTAGAATACAAATCATTCAAAACATTCTTAGCAGGACTTCACCTTGAAATTCCTGTCACGTATTGTGCAATATGTGTTGTTAACGTCCACTTGGTTGTGAATACAAGTATCGTCATAGAAATTGGCAATACAACTTTAGCTATCAACTTGCAATCTACAGTGTCTCCAATTTTATTTCAAAATATCGTGTTTAATGTACCTTTACAGCGAGTGAAATATAGTTTTTAAAAAAAACACGGTGCTTCATCATCCGTTTGAATTGATAATAAATCATGGAGTTATTTATTCTGTTTTGTTGGGAAGGGTTTATATTCCTCCTGATAATAGCCTTGTTTAACTTTCCCAGTTTTAATGTATGTATGTATGTATGTATGTATGTATGTATGTATGTATGTATGTATGCATGTATGTATGTGTATACGTGCGTGTGTGCGTACATGTATGTGTTTGTGTGTATGTACGTAAAAGTATGTACGTAAATGTATGTACGTATGTTGTGGCTATATTTGTGTCTCTTTTTTACCATGCAGACTTACATATATTATGGGATGCATCTACATGGCTTTTTCTGTCATGTTTATTCTAATATAATACGTGTATTTACAAAAAGTCTCTTTGCCAAAGGAATAAAAAGACTTATAAATAGATTATATTGAATGATATTGTTTATATTGTTTCTTTTTATCAACAGCTTTTATTATGCCGTGACTTCATTATAGCGTACAACAAAAATGACTATGTTTTTCATAATTTAAGTACGTTAATGGAAAAAAGAAAAAAAAATATAAAACATAAAATTATAAAGGTTTAGAAGAATCAGCTTAAAAAGCAAATTTGAAAATAAATATGAAAAAGGATTTTTAACAAATTGGTTTGCCGTCGTGAGTGTGTGTAAGGAGAGAGAGAGAGAGAGAGAGAGAGCTAAATCAGTCTTAAATCTGAAATGGCCTTGTGCTTCCAGTCATGAGATAGAAATATACATGTCCTTCAATGAATTTAATATTTTTGTACCATTTTATGATTATGTGTGCGTTTTGTTCCGAACGGTATTTCAGAGCTGTTTTTACTTTGTGAGCACACATTGTTCTCATTGTTAAGTGGTTACTTCGTCGCTTCGGATGCGGATTTGGGGGTTGGGGGTCTGGGGCGCAGGTACGAACCCCGGCCTAGTCATATCAAATTGTTACAAGCAGCAGCCTCGCTTGGCGCTCAGCACTAAGAGGTTAGTGTTAGGACTGGTCGGCTTGGTGTAGGATAATGTGACTGAGTGGGACATGATGCTACATGTCTGCGGAATGATGCCCAAGTGCTCGACATCATTATCAACTGACACACTGTGGCATTTTGGTGATATGACTGGAAAATTGTTAAAGCTACGCTAAAAATCTAAATCACACACATAAACAGACGCCATCGCCGAAGCTATAAACGTCTTATCCACGAAATTTCAGCATTGTATCATGATACAGTGTCTCTAAATCGCAATAATACAGGATGCGAAGCTAACAACCTTTGCGTCGACTACTTGGTAGGTACATGTAGTCTGCGCAGACTAGAGAACTGGTACTGTAATATGCCGGAAAAGTCTGTAGAGCCAATACAAATATGTGTATTTTTGTACAGTCGATTTAAAACTGACCTGCTACTACTACTACTACTACTACTACTATTACAACTACTACTACACCTAGAAAGATCTGCAATATTATCAATTTGGTGAATAAGTATCAGGTCTATTTCCCAAGGCCAAACCGAGACAGCTGACAGAGGCTGTATTGAATCCGCGACGATTCAACTACGAGTCAGAAGCTCAATCAATTGTTGATTGAACAGTGTGGACGCAATTCCCACCACTAACATCGGTATGGTACACAAAAGCAAGGTACTGTACTCTATTTGATTCGGTACAATCGACCTTATACGAGTTGATATTCCGTAAAATAAGAAACGTTAAACTAACCTAGAACATTGCTAGATGACGTTAAAAGGTGGTTTTCCAGCTTGTTTATCTTTAGTTCTTAAGCTATATATAGTAACCGAAGTAACAATAGAATGAGCCATAATCTCCTCCGTTGATTTTATTTTAGCCGCGCGATGAAAAGAACGCCATTAACGCGTCTTGTCAAATATGCGAGCTATATGAGTATCATGCAATGGTCGATTTTTCAAATAACTAAAATTTGAAAACTTTTCACGCAAAGAAAGAACAATGTTTGATGAACAATAAGATTATGGTTGACGTTACTTAAATAGAGGTTGGGGGCTTAATAGAGTTGCATGAAGCTTTTCCTTTAAAATATATATGAGCAGGACGCTAAATGTAGTAAACTCTTGCTGAAATTATCTTCTTTCATTATATAGTGTTTAGGATGGAAGAAGAGCATAACATGGGTCGCCAAGTGGCACAAATCTAGGAACTAACAAATGTAACGTAAAGCGAAACCCCTTAATAATACTTTCTTTGAATGTGGGGTTTACCAGAACATGAAATGAGCACACGTTTTGCATGTTATAGGGTGTGTTGTCGATAAAAGGTGTCACATGTCGACAACTTGTGTTAGAAACTTTGGTCGAATTATTCTTACAATAGCGAGGTTTGTAACTGAAACTCATCGAGTGTGTATGTAGGCTTTTTTATCACATGTATACACTTTCGGGGTGAGGGTCATTTTGTATACATATTGTTGTATCTGGAATTTTGCAACTTAGGGAAGTGATGCATTTTGATGAGTAATATGCCTTAATTGTGAAAGTAGTTCGCCCTGACCGATCGTTTACGTTTTAGTCAATTTAGTGAAATTGTGCTTTTCACTGTTTAGGATTGAATGATTAAACTAAATGCTTGTACACACGGCACCACGCCCGTACTAAAATGGTACAAGCGATCTACATTTCACATTATGTTGACTTATGTTAATTTTGCTGCATTTAGTATATATCACCACGAGATTTCTGCATACTATGTAAATATTATCTTGTCTAGAACATCAAACTTACGAAGGGGTCCTTTTTGATGAGTAATACTCCCCCGTTGCAGAAATATGTCGTTACGTAAGTATTTTAATGCTTTTGACTAACTTGGCTTAAATCTTGTGTTTCGTGTTCATTTCACAGAACCAGCAAGAATCGTGGCATTGACGATTATGTGTTTATGTTAGTACCATCCATTCATAACATAGTTAATTCAAAGTGACCTATATTTCATCTTTTGGACGAACCATCCACGTTAAGTCTTTCTTTATACTGGCAGATAAATTTGCAATAACGCTTGTTTGGGAAAACATATTCAAGCAATCCTGTGCCACGCTTGCTAACTTTCCCATGGTGTCTTCACTTTTCCAATACCGATTAGGAAAGTAGAATCCTTTTGATAATCTTCGGTTTTTGTCCATTGTTTGTTTGTTTACATCAGTATATTTTACCTGTAATCAAAAGCTTTGCCTCTGAGTGCATTGCTGGCCTCCAATGTCTCCTTTGATTTTCATCTTGCAATTAAATATCTACCACCTGGTCCCATTTAAGTTATGAATCAGACCCTGGTCGGCGCGTTGATGTGAACGGATATCATTTGTTGAATTATAAGCAAGGCTATCAGTAATACGCAGCATCAACACAATTCACCTGTGCTTCATCAGGCTTTGATTGGTTGTTAGAATCAAATCACATATCCGGCCATGTAACACGCCTACAGTAATTGCATCCAGGAATGAGTTCTTCGCAAGGATATTTACTCCACGGGGTTCTTAATAATTTTGTTAATGATGCTGTGATATCACCCAGATGTCCTTGAAGCCTGAACTTTTAGTACCACCGAATTTCTTTGCTCCACGTCGAACACAAGTTTCAGCTCTTCTAGTCCATCACGCGTTTGAACTCTTGTTGGATTTGTGGTACGTGCTTTTGCCCAACATAGCACACAGTTTAAAAAAAAATAGTTTTGTATACTGTATTATTCAATGGCAACACGAAAAAAGAAATTCACAAATGATTTTACTGGCTTCTCCACGCAGGCAACACCCAAAGCATCTGAGCATGGTGCTGAAACTCTAAGTTCCGTATTTCCCAACCCAGTTCGTGCACTGATCTTTGGCCCTGCTTAATCAGGAAAAACTCAATTGTTTCTGAGATGGTTGGAGTGGGATCGGAGGTACTAGAGTGCGCCATCGGCTGGTGACCAGGTGTGTTATGATGTTTTTAACTATTTTCAATTAGTGTTACGCAGCGCTGGCAACGGCACCATTGATTTATTTTCTACCATCGATGAAGCACCTGGAAGTAACGATTTGGAGAGAACAATCTTGTAGTTTACGACGACAAGATGCTTGAAAACCGAGTCAATCCATCACACATATTTTCAGATAACTGTAACATGTTGATGATATTGTGTGGCATTGGAAGTATTAAATGCTGATAGTGTTCCGCTGACCACACGTGGGATATATTTCGAGACATGTCTGCGCTGATCACAAAGGATCCGTATAGTTTTCTCACCAATTAATATGACTAGAATTTGCAATGGTAAATATCGTGCTTGTCGGCATGACGACCATCAGTATTCATCTGAGTGATAATATGCGAGGGTCCTTCTCAAACGTCAAGAAGGTCTCAAACATCAAGCAGGTCTCAAACACCAGGAAGGATCAAAGGAAACTTAAAATCTGGTGAAATATTTTCGAAATTTGGCAACAATGTGCATCAAATGCCCTTCTTGTGACGAAAACATAATGATCAAAATAAAATACAGAGCATTATAATGAAAGTATTAATCTATAAAGTGTTGTTAGATGAGGTAACCAAAACAGGTGTCTTCAGTACCAGATTTAAATATATTATTCTGAGCGTACCATGATCATGGATCATGAACAATGTTTCAACAAAACTGATGTTTGGTGAAGCTTATGTTGTTTTGATCTACTTGATACATTTGTACGGACATACGAATGTGATTCCTGACAGAAAAGAGCGGAGCATGACTTTACTGCAAACTCTGGGCTAACAATTGGTAATTGAGATTATGAAGATGTTATTAACGGAATAACGAAAATGTACTCAAATATGTATTCTAATCATTACAAATGGGATTCAGACGTAACTGGCATTGCCATTTAGAGTTGACACAGGAATCAGAATATGTTAAATCTCCTATGTATACTTTGTGTTCAATATAATGACGACGTTAACATTTCTATTAGTTAGCAAATCTCTATAGTTGATATACTAACGTGCATCATGAACATTTTACTTAGTGTCACACGCACGCACGCACCCAAAAACAGACACACACAAATACAAGAGCTCCCAGGTAATTATTTCGGCCCAGCTATCTTAAGATTTATAAAAACTGGCACCAGGAGCTGCATAGCTCGACTCTCAGCATGCATTATTAACATGCTTGGACTGGACAGGCAGTGGGCAAGATAAAACATGCAAGGAAAGATTAAAGACACTCCCGCCTGGAGGAGGTTTCGTTCTTATTGAAGAAATAGCGTTGTGAATAGCATGACATCTCAGAGCGGAAGATCACAGGGCGGAAGTCTTCCAAGTTGTCGTCAACGGCAAGAGTGAATGGGTTATAAGATGAAATCAACGGCGACATATTCGAGACCAGGGTGAGTCATACGGTAACATGGATATAGGTTGCGGTCTAACTGACCATGACTCTCCCAGAAATGACTATATGACAATAGATAAAGTTCTCATACCAAACCGGTCACAGCCTGGGTTACCAATGACAGCATCGTCCGCTGCAGACCAGAACGGAAGTGATAAATATGCTACTGGTGAAATTACCACCACACTACAGTCAAAAGATAAGATCGAATTTGGAACGTGGAATATCATGACATTAAAACCAGCTGAACAAATCAAGGAGCTTACTCGCGATATGGGAAGATACCAATGGCACATCCTTGGACTCGGCTTCAACTATGCCGGAACACGTAGCTTCCCAGTAGCTGAAATAGGATGCGACAATGACTTTCTGATGATAACTATCTTACTTTGCCTGAGGAAATACAAGGAACCAAGACAGGTTAGGATCAGATAGGAACTTGAAAAGCTTTAAGGTTCATGCGTTGCAAAAGCGTTTGAGGCATCAATAGGCGGCAACTTCAATACGGCAGTAACAGGCACATCCAGCGCGATCCTTTGGCACGTATTATAGAATAAAGATGCCCTAGGTCACCTCAGATATCATCGACATCTGTAATGTGACGAGAAAACTGGCGAGTTAACCGTCACGGAATAATATAAATCCTTTTATCTATTAAATACATGTACTCGGGTTTCGTTTTTTGTGTTCAACGATACCCGAGGGTGTTTTATGTGTATTGAACAATATTTCGAAACAGTGAGTTCGGTTCATCATATGCCGCATATACCAAGTGCTTTCGATGGGAAAAACCGAATACTTCCAGAGCACAGACGGCATAGTCTGTATATAAATGCCTCACCGTAAGACTAAATCTACACATTACGGAACGTCTTGTCAATGAGCGGTCTACTTTAAGGACTTGCACAGCTTCAGCTGTAGATATATGTGAGTTATTTATTAATTTCTTGTGTATAAGTTATACCTATTGTACTACCAGGTTTATTTTTGTATATTTTATATGTAGCATCGGCTTACCAAGTGCAATGCAGTATTTTCTATTCTTGTTTGTGACATAGCAAGAGATTTATATTAGCAATATAAAGTTGCATCTTTAATAAACGTTTAGTAATATAGGATTCTTATCGAGCACAGGTAGATTTACTTCTGAACCTGTGCGAGGTTTTGTAATTATTGTGCCAATAATGTAATCTGTATAGCTTACCGTATATGACGTCATTACGTTTTATCGTATATGCCAGTGTCGTGCATAGTACACAGTGTTAGGTGTATTTTCAGCTGATCGGAGTCGACGTGGTAGCTGTAGAGCTAACTATAGACGTTG
This sequence comes from Sinohyriopsis cumingii, assembly GCA_028554795.2. NCBI lineage: Eukaryota > Metazoa > Mollusca > Bivalvia > Unionida > Unionidae > Sinohyriopsis > Sinohyriopsis cumingii. Next base: position 98,641,020 of record CM068837.1, read on the forward strand.
ACCATAGCAGCTGTAAGGCTGAACCATATCAGCCAGAGAGCTGAGTTTACAGTGTTGCTGGCCGAGTAGAAGGTGATCGGGCGTTCTAACAGATTGGTGGGTGCTGGTTGCTTGATTGACCAAGGAATGAAATGGTGGTTGGTGACTGCCTCGAATACTGACTACTTGATTGATCAGTGTGACTCGTAGCCAAGTGTGCTGGTGACGGAGTGTGTAACTCCATACATGTAATCCTTTAGCCGTGGGCTAATTTTGGGGCTTGTAATAACCAGCGTTTTGGGATTGTAAAGATATTTTGTATGATATCTGTCCCTTTGCTTTCATCATTTTACTATTCAAGTAAAATACCTCATATTTTACTATCTGAGTAAATTAAATTTTTCTAATTGAGTAAAACACAATTTTTCTACATGTGAAATTACTGTGAACCATTCACCTTTGTCATTGTACTGTGTGAGGTCGTTTAATTGTACTTTCATCTGTTGCATTATTAGGTTTGTGGGGATTATGTTAATTTGTCCAATATTTGGATCTTATACACGCACGTATTAATCATAATTCTTTTCTCATTCAAGTCATTCATTATTAAATATTGTATTTGTATCAACATCAAAAGTGTTTTGTTGTAAATCCGAAAAACGCTGAAGAATACAGGGCGATTATCAAGAGGGTTAAGAATATCTTAAATAGGACGAGGGACGCTGATAAGAGGACAATCGATAAAAAATCGAGAACATCCTGAATGAGAATACCAGTGAAAAATCATACCAGTTGGTAAAAGACCTTATAACAAAGACACGAGAGATCTCTTACTATCATGATAAGCCTGATAAGATTCGCACAGAAATTCAAAATATTCTTTAACAGATGGATGGAAATACTGTACTGAGCTTTACAACCAGGAGACTTCTTGAGACAAAGCTGTATTAAACTTCCCACTGATTGCTACAAAGGCTGACCACCCGTTCCTCAAGGAAGAAGCATGGTCTGCAAAAAGTGACTAAATAATTGGAATTTAGCTGGGGTGGTTAATATACCAGCAGAACGTGTTTATGTAGGAGGAACCTCAATGGGAGATGTCCTCACAACAATCTGCAGCAAAATATGGACACATTTTCTGATCACCACTCTCCGTAGAAAAGGGAGTCTACAGCTGTGCCGGAAGTAGGGAAAAATCAGCCGCATCAGTCATGCAAGCAACGCTATGCTTAAGAGCATCAATAACAGACTGAAACCACAAGAAGAGAACATCGTTCTTGATGAAAGTGAAGGTTGTAGAGAAGGTCGTAGCTCTATGGAACAGAACCGATATCATCTCTGCATTACCTTTAAGAAGGTTTTCGATAAGATATGAAATATAATCCTGTGATCTAACATGAGGATGTACAAAATATACAAAAAACTAATCAGCACAATAGAAAACCTATATATCAAAGCGACTAACAGTTCTCGTCAGACGCGGATTCACACAGTGGTGCCTTTTCACACCAACTCTCTTTGACGTCTATATGGAAAGGGACATGCCCAGTGCCTTGTCATACCATGAGTGTATTCTCAGTGTTGGAGGTAAAACAATCAACTAGCTGTGTTTCGCAGTAAATGAATAAGAACTGGAAACCTTAGTGAACCGTCTCAACCAGGCGTCGCTAAGATACGTGATGGATATCAACGCTGTAAGGACAAGGTTAATGACAACGAACCCTAGTGGCATCCGAAACGTAGTAAGAGTGGGAAGGGAAGAAGCAGGACTCAGTGTCAAGCTTCAAATACCTATTTACTGTTGCCTATTGTGAAGGTTCAAAAACTTGGGTTCTTTCCAGGATTGTGCAGACATCAGCTGCACTGACTATGCAGAGGCCTATTTGGAAAGACAGCACTGTTACGCTTAGGTTCCTATTACTGTATGCATTTGAGATATTAATCCTGAACTAGAGAATAGTATATATTTATCAGAGACGAGATGTTATCGAAATATCCTAAACATCTCATACTTAGACTACGTTTCTAATGAGGAGGTGCAAAACAGAATGCAAGGTACAATTGACTTATATGAAGATCTGCTCACCACCGTAACGAAACGCAAACTAAGATGGTATGGTTACGTCTCATGCTCGTCTGGCCTTCCAAAGAGAATCTTATATGGCACCGTGAAAGGATAGAAAAAACAACGCAGACAGAAGAAGAAATAGGACGATAACATCAACGAGTGGATAGGTGTGCACTTTGCAAAGTCATGAAGAGCAGTGGAGAACAGGTAAAGATGGAGAGAGATTGTCGCAATTACATCAGTGGAGCCACTACGACCTGCATAGTTACGAGAGAAATGATATTAATGAATTAATGAATAATGTGTATTGTTAACTGACGTATGTACACATGGGTATTACGATTAAGGCAAACAGGATATTAAGGTAAGAGTTCGAACCTTTTTAACCTTATAACAATTAAAGTAAACATTACCGAGAGAAGCGTCCATCCGCTCAAGTTAAAATATCGTCCTTTACTGTTCATGCATTCTCTGTGCAGTCCAATACCTCTACCATGTATTTCCTTTCATAAACTGAATAAACAAATCTAAGCATATCAGCTACCTTATCCTCTGCAGCTGAGCGCAAATGCTAGATTTAAAATTGTCACTGAGCTCAGAAATTGGCAACTCAAGCAAAGAGGCGATATGGAGAGACAACCGTGATTAGAACAACAGCGGATTGGAAATAACAATTCATACGCAAACTCAGAGACATTACTTAGTTAAAATTATGGCCTGCTTTTAGAAATCGTCAGTGACGATTCCATAGCGCTTGTCTCAAAAGTTTATGCATCAATATGAATTTGAGCTACACTAGCCATGTTTAGTGTCTGAGCTCAGATTTAAATGGAGAAAGTTGCTCCTAGTCGAGATCTCATTGGCTATTAGATATAAGGAACCACGTGACATAGATTTTTAACTGCCTGTAAAGGGAGATTACCCGGCCTATTATCCACTACACCAGGTGATTGACCAATAGGTATTTTGTTATTCACACATTGTTTAAATTACATATATTATTCAATAACTGTTTTGTTGGAGATTACAAGAAGTACAACATAAAAGGTTAAGTATAAGAAAGAAAACCAATTGTTTATAATACTGTACTCCTTCTTTACAGTACATATATACGAATAGATGGCGAATATGTAATTTGTCATTTTGCACCCCTACAACAATAAATATTTAATAGTCACAGTTAAGACTCTCCTACTTAAATATTAACTATCAGTCAAGGGTATATAAAGAAGGATGAACGAGGTAATACATGGAAGACGAGGACAGAGGAAAGATAAAGTTAATGAAAAGGTTCATAGGTATTTAGGTCAAAAATTGTGTATAAAACTGAGACAAGTGAAAGAAATAATGAACGGACATAATTAATTAAATACAAAAAAATAAAGGATTAAGAAACTAACTTAAAACTAAACAGTGCTTCCTTCTTGACGATTCCACACAGTTAATCATTTGGAAAATAGGGGAAACTGCTGTTGCAGCTGCTGCCTCGTGCTTAAGTAATGTTTTTTTCAACCATGGTCTGATACTAATACCAATCTGTACAAAACTAGTAAATATGTTTTGAAACACACTGTTTTCGACCTGTCTACAACTCATTGTAACTTTGTCTTTACTTTTCATGGCTTTTTTTCATTTTTGTTTTATGACCCTGTTCTATATTTATCAAAATTTTTCATAATATTTTATACCTTTTTGAAGCATTATTTTTTAGAACTATTTCAAAACTCATATTGGACTGTTTCTCTGCATGTGCTTGTATTTATGAGTTTTGTGTGAAATTGATCAGACCGACATGCAAACCTACCACATAAAGTGTTTTGGTTATTCGAAGATAGGTTTCTACTTTCACAGCAAAGTGAAGCAAGTTTGAGCATAATGGGCCCGTTTAAATTGATGTAGGACCATTGTGTCTTTCGGAGAGTTGCCTCTGTAGAAAAGATATCATTTTAACGCAGTAAATAAACCAACGATACTCATCCAATGCCTATGATGGAAAATGCAATTGAATGATCATAAATTATTTTCATTACGTCTTCAAATGCATATTACTACAACTTAGGAGGGAAACATATACTTATACAATAACTATATTGTCCTTTATGGAGATTTTCACGAATTCATTTTAAAGAACATGTTGAAGAAAACACGATTTTATCCCAGAGTAGTAACACACTCTTAAATATGTGTTGTGAAGTACGTTAATTGAGATAAACAAATTCGCGTCATATTGTTAATCTCGCAGTGTTTCTAGTGAGGCATATGTTTTGTGTATTAAGCAAAAAGAACACATTAAAGTAGATACAATACAACATATGGTGGCTTTGCATTGTAAATAGGAACATGGCTCAATACCGACATAGCCATTGTTTTTAGATGTATTTGCTTTTTCAGGGGACTCTGCACATAATCATCAGTTTATTGATAATTTCCGAGGAGACTCTGTTCGTTGCCTTGTGCATTTTCTATGATTACTATTTCGCTTTGGCACCTCGTCGATGATAATCGAAACGTATGTCTTGTGTAAGCAGCCTGTGTTTCATTTTTCATAACCATTTGCAGTCTTTATCAGTGATAAGCTTAAATTCTTTATTGGAGCACTTTGGCTATGTGGCTAGATATCGTGTTACGTCTCATTTAGGCGAAGACACTGACTTCGCTGTGCTTTTTGACCTTCAGTTCCAGCAGCCAGTTAATGAAAATTCCGGTCGTGGAAACTCTTCCGCAGCCCAAAGCTGTAATATTATGGGAAACTGCGATGGGGTCGGCAATCATTATTGAGAAACAAGCCAATCCCTCCAGACTTGTGCCCACAAATACAGCCTTAAATATGGCGTAAACGCTATTAAATGTGCTTCCTACGTGTCTGTATCTTTTTTGGTGCTCTTGAGGAGAAATCTTGAGATTTTTGTAGTTTATTGGTATAGCGATATTCCAACACGTCAGTGAGAAGTGTAACAAACAGAAGCTTTTTTCATGCCAAAACATGTTTCTCATAAAACAGAGATACAACAGGCAATAATTCCCCAAACTGTTTTCTTTTATTTATTTATTGTATGTGTTCTATCTTAGTGTTATGTCATTGTCTTTGATCTATTGTTTTGCCTTCCACATTAAAACTCAAACGTGTCCTACAACGTCCCCTCTTTCATTGTTTATAGTACACGTATGAATGAATGATGGTGTGTGTGCGTGCACATTTCTGCCATAGCTTGTGAACACAGAAAATTTTGTTTCAGTATCATAAAACTATAACCACCGAAACATATCTTACTGCATACAAGTGAGATAATAACGTTTTAGGGAGTTGTGGTTCCTCACTTGGTGGAGCATCTGACATGCAGTCCAAGGGGTATGATAGCCGCCAAGCATAGCTTAGGTCGCCTGCCACAGTATATGTTAAAGGCACTTAGATCCCATTTCCGTAGAATGATACTGCCAAAAATGTGTAAAAAAGTACAGTTAAAACCAGTTAGGAAAACCAAACAGATAATACTAATTGATTTGATTCCCACATAGGGGATTTTTTTGGGGGGTGCCGAAATTCGTTATTTGCATTATCTATTAAATCCATGAAACATTTTTTACACTATGAATAACGGTGAATTCAGACGATGTCTTTAATGTAAGAACATACAAGGATCTTAATAATTCTAAGGTATTTGATTATTGCCTCACTGTGTAAGTGACAATTGTTATGTATATTTAATTCATTTTGTGTACCTGACTTTTGCAATAATTGTCGATCTACACATATACAACAATTCACTCATGTTACAGGTCAGTCTATTGATCCTTCGGTTATGTTTTTGAAATCAGAAATCATTCAAGAGGAAGTATTTATATAAATTTGAATTCATTCGGAACAGTTTATATTTGTGGACATTGTGATAGGACATCCAGGATTATTTTAAATGTACTTAAAAAGACGGTGTCTTTTGAATCTTTACTTTGTATTTCATAGAAATACTTTTGGAAATAATTTGTTTTAGTTTGTTTTCTCTTTCTGTTTTTCTTTTTTATTGGGGGGGGGGGGGGGAGGGTGATTATAGTAAAATTGTTTGTGTTTGTTTAGTTTCCTTTTTCTTAGATATTTTAGGTCCTAGACTCATACTACTATGTTTCAAGCAGAGCATCGTGCGAATACAGGGCAATATAAGCTACTTTTTCTACTGCTAAATTCAAATTTCTTGACGAGTTATTCCTGCATAACTGTTTTAATCGGTGATCTAATAAAGCAATTGTATCATCATTGGAGAGACACTATATTGGATTTATCATTTATTTTTAATTTGTAGTAGCAATAAGATAGCTACATTAAAAATGCATATTTATCCAAAATGTTTATGCAGCAATGTTAATAAAATGTGATCACATATTCTTTAAAAATCACAAATCTACTAATATGGCTCATACTTGTGATTTTAGCTATATCTCTCAAAACAAATGAATGCATTTTGTATTTTGTGTCTATAGGGAAATATATATATATATATATATATATATATATATATATATATATATATATATATATATATATATATATATATATATAGAGAGAGAGAGAGAGAGAGAGAGAGACAGAGAGACAGAGAGCGAGATGAAAGAGAGAGAGACTGCGCTTTCTGCTATAGAAATATGAAAAGATTTCTGAATGTTAAAGCTGTTAAAACTAAATGTACCTACATAATCATCTATTGCACAAGTGTGAGTTGATTTCAAAATCAACGATTTTCTTTAATGTGCTTTCCTCTTTCTTTCAAGTATAGCTTCGATTCAATCTTGAACGAAAAACGTTCCTACTTTATTGCTCTTTCCCACTCAAGGACATTTTTGTGTGCAGATTTGACTCGATTTGAAATTGTGTTATATGTGCATAAGTTGTAAAGTATTCATGTTTGTGTGACATATATATATATATATATATATATATATATATATATATATATACACACACACACACAGTATGCCAACGTGACAAAACCAAATATTCATTAATAAGAACAATACTAATCCATTAGGAAATATGATTCAGCTAGTCACCGGTAAAATAACAATTTTCTTAAGCATGCTATTTACAATGAATCATGCCGAAGTATGCACGTGTGAAAGAGGGAGAGGGGAGAGGGGGAGGGGGAGGGGGAGAGGGAAATGAGGATAGGGACAGGTACACTATCTTTCAGCGTAGGGTTCCAGCTATAATACAGGTGGGGATAAAATTGTAACTTTCTAACATCTTTAACATAGATAATAAGTCTCCTTTTAAAGACGGCTGTAAAAGGTTTCAGATTATTACAGACAAAGTTAATTCATTACTTAATAATCGCCTATGCAACTTCACCGTTTAATGCAAATTCACAGCCAACGACGTTCCTAAATGCATTGTCTCCTTTGATTCCGTCCCGTTTGAAGAATTATTTAATACAATTATTAATGTGTATTTCCCAAAATCACAGTCAACACATTTCTTAATTACATTTTCTTCTTTGTCCACAGTGTCCAACGGTTTATTATCAGTGTGCGTCCATAGTTTGTTGTGACAATTTCTTCTGTCCGTTTAAACATGTCATCATTGCTTATGATGTCCATTGTCTCTATTTTCGTAAACACTGACGTGAATCCCTAGTCTGCATTGTCTATTTGCATAAAGATTTCATCGTCGACGATGATGTGTTATTATCCGTATTATTCAAGATTGTTGAAAATTATAACTGATTTTCGTTTAAAGTATGGTACATTCTATCAGTATCAATAAGTGTGTTAAATTCATAAGTCAACTGTAACAAACATACTTTATTATATAGTAATTATTATGAAACAGATCCAGGTAAAGCAAACGCAAAAATAATACCTCAAGAAATCAGTTTCAGTTTTTTTGGGGGGTGGGGGGATTTATTGTCATCTATAAATGGTTCTTGATAGTATCAACTTACGCACACTTATGACAGCACAATACATGTTTTGATAATAGACCTACTCAATAAAGTTCGTCATGTGATTCCGTCTTCACATTAATGAACTGTATGCCATTATTAGCCTGCCGCATTGCTACATGAAATGGCAATTAACAATTACCAACTGATACATAACCTAGAGAACGGATAATAATAACATGGTAATCATTTCATTCTGGAAATGGGTAAGGATCTGTCTTGGATAATAAACGAACGATATTAACGTCTAAGTGAAGTAAGTCTCCGGTCAGAGTCGTTCAGATACGGATTAATAGTGTTTCTCTTTATTTTAATTCTGCAAGATAATGGGAGTCCCAGTTGCTGCCATAACGTCACTTTGTCTTCAGTTTTTATATTGTAGTCGATATTTATGTTTTTTCTTATTTTTAATGGATTCTAAAGATTATTTGTGCAAACGTGTGCGTCCTCGCTTGCATTGCAATCTTGCATATTCCTTAGAATTGATCGTGCAGTAGCCACCTAGACAGGTTATCATTTGTTATAAATGTATTGCCAAAAATTAAATTTTTTAAAATCCAATATAGCCTGACCTGAACAAATTTCCTGGATACAGGGTTCCATACCGAGTCATCGATGTCAACTATGTGCAAGAATTGGTGTGTAGATCATGGAATATATTTGAGTGCCTGTGCCTATCGTTTCTTCCTCTCTGTATATCAGTTTGTCAATCAATTTGTCAATCTGTCGTTCAAACAATCATATTTACCTTCTTACCAACCGATTCATTTTTATTCTGTTTTCATTGCTCCGGTCTGTCTATCTATCTATCTATCTGTCTGTCTGTCTGTCTGTCTGTCTATCTATCTATCTATCTATCAATCAACAACACTGTATACTTTTTCACTTTTATCTAATATTTCTAACACTGAATTAATCACACAATCAATGTGGCCAGAATGGACATAATGTGTGACAAAAAATAAAATATTTTCTCATCCAGAATCCGTCTTTGGAGAGAAATTGTAATCATATTCTATTCGAGCAAGATAAAACTATAAAATACTTTATCTGAATGTACAATATTTCCACAAACTTAGTCACGGTGGTGTACATTTGTCCATCCAAGATAGCCTTTAATAGTTCTTCAATACAGTCGCAACATCAAAATCCCGGTAGTTTCTGCCTGTGCGATGATCGCGTGGTATAAGAGGAACCAAGTAAATTGGTGGACATACATATTTTTAACTTTGTGGATATACATATTTTTAGCTTGGTGGACATACATATTTTTAGCTTGGTGGACATACATATTTTTCAATGCATCTTGAGCGTGACAATAAACCGCTGATCACAATATGAACAATGCATAAGGCAAGGGAAATGAAATTTCGAAAGTGCATTAACGTTATACGAGTGATTTAGTTATGTAAAAGATCATGACATTTGTACATAATTTATTTGCTTTTCAAAATAACTATCATTTGTTGATACATGGAGTGATTTCGTTGAAACATCAATACGATTTCGTTTCTTATTTAAAATGGAATTGTCCCTTTCGACTTTGTAGTCATAGTAACTCACCGGAGTCTACAAATGTGCCTATTCATAGGCAGTCACCTAACATAAAGATGAAATATCCAATTCTCTTTGCATCATTATACGCATGACTAGTAGGTTCTTTAACGCAGCCCGTATAAAAGAACGAACCAAAACAAACCCCAAAACCAAACAAATATTAATGCCACCATCGTTGACGCCAGAAAGGGATCTCTTCTTCTCCACATGATTACTCATGTCAATGAAAGCGTCAGATATTTCTTCTTTATGTTCCCGGTGAAATTGTTTATAATCTAAACGTCTTTATACTTCACAGATTACTCAGAGCAATTTTGTGTTTTGTTCTACATTGATGGATCCCCCCAGTCTTAATATGCTGTCATTGTTCTTATCCTTACTACTAATACGGTATACATACATACATACATACATACATACATACATATATATATATATATATATATATATATATATATATATATATATATATATATATATATATATATATATATATATATATATATATATATATATATATATATATGTGTGTGTGTGTGTGTGTGTGTGTGTGTGTGATTGAAATAGAGGACCCTCCCCCCCGCCGAACATTCGTCTGGACGCCAGTGGAGGGGAGGATGTATTTTATTCATGACGAAAATGACTCCTTACAGTTGTTACAGTGGTGGATGATACGCGACTAGAAAAGCGTGTGGTACTTCCACCTATTCATATAAAGGAACAATTTGTTCACCCATTTTGTACGCTTGAAATCTCAGCCATACACTCAGCACAGTGGAACCAATCAGCACAATCCTGAAACTAGTCATAATTGTTTCTGAATGTCCTCTGATCCAGAGTACATAGTACATCTTGAGGAATGAGTTGTAAAATGATTTGTTATTTTCTAGAGGTGGACAGTATTACCTGGATTCTGGTTTACTGTGATATTTTTCCTGTGGTAAGTGCAACAGTACTTTTACAGTAAACTGCTACTTTGGTAGTTCATGTCAGTAAGGAATGTACGTAACTTTTCGAGTAATCTCTATATGAATTTTTTTATACTAAAATAATATTTTTTCATGACAAAAAAGTAAAACGAAAATGTCACACAATAGTCCTATTTGTTATGATATCGCAAAATGATTATGTTTATGAACCTTTAATTACTTGTGAGACTGTTGTCATCTATGATTATGTGGCAGCAGATTGGAATCTTGCGAAAAGTCTTCAGGTGAATTAAAACTTCTGGACACATTTTGGATTAAAAACAAAGAAAGCATAGAATGTTTCAGTAATTTACTGGTGCATGTTACTGTATTAAGTACATGCCTATCATCATGGGAACAACATTCATTCATGGAGTTTTGCGTTTAATCCACTAAATATTTTCCAGCTTTTTTAATCAGTGTGTATATTATATGTTTATTAGTCTTCCCTGAAAATATATTGGCCAGGTGTTTCTTTGCCTATTAAATCAATGGATTTTTAGTTAAAGGAGACTAGAAATCAAACTTTTCGTTTTACGTATGTAATTCTCTACAGATTTTAATTCGACTATAACGTTTATAAATTAAATATCGTAAGCGGGTAGTGATTATAATGCGTCGAAGAAGCCACGATTCCGTAAATTGCCGAATTTTTCCGAGTTTTGATGAGGCGACAGATCACGTGGTCCCGTGACGCAATACTAGCCAGTCCTCGAATACAAACATAAACATGGCGAGCGAGGCAGACAGGAGGAGACCACATTTGGGTTGCATATAATAGTTTATGTACTGTACTGGTCAGTGCTAAAATAATTTTTTTAGGCACAGCCCCGGGCTGGTGACTTAAATAAACTCAAGCCCTGACTGAAATTCCACAAGCCCGGACAGTTCATACCTGTCAACTCTCAAGACGGGAGAAAAACCTCCCGATTTTGGGGTTATTTCCTCATCTACCTCGCAATCTCGTAATATCTCCCAATTTTCCGCAGCGAAGTCCCGATTATTACATTATGTCTGCCAATTTTCATTTGTCAGAAGAAAAAAACCCAATCCCAAACCATTTATAAATAGATATAACGTATACAATCCAGTCTAAACTGCCACACTACAGACATCGTAGTCTTATGACAGAAAAATTGTTTAAGCGACGTTAAAAAATTCAAATCACACGCACACACGTCTAAATCCGGCACTGGACTAAATAACTAATATCACACAACAGTTTTTTATTCTTTTTTTTCTTCAGTAAATAGAACGTGAAGATTAAGCATTATTCAAGTAAATTTCAGATGTTTTTAAACAACTACAAGAGTACTATAGTAAAAAAAAAATAATAGAATAAAATTGTCACCAATTAGCTTAAATGAATGATCACTGTGAAATTTTCTCTGCAAACAAAATCGCATCTCCATTTCCGCCAAAGAACCTCGGCCAGTTAATACCTGACATTCCTCTACTGTATATGTAAAGTTTAATTACCATGATTAAATTACAACAAGGAATAAAATAAAATATACCATGCAGTATATGTGCCTCTAAAGAACTAATTCAGAATAAATATTTTATTCAGCAAACAGTGTTACATGCATTACGACTTAAATCTAAGGAAATAAGGTGGGGCATAAAATGTGGGAAAACAGTTGCCACATGTACGGTAACTTGTGACTGCAGATTTGAACTGTTAAAATGAAGTCCATGGCATTGTAAGTAACAGCAAAATAGGCATCGTTTATTTGGCAATCAATTGCTTGTGCTTACATACACACACAGTCGAACATGGTTTCTTTGAAGTATGTCCGAAGGGCAGTTCTTTTCACAAGATCAATGAAAGGATAAGGATTAACTGTCCATTAGCCACGCCGGCTTTATTGTTTACTTACTTAGATCAAAACTTTAGCTATTTTTAGCAATTTAGCCAGAGCTGAGCAGGATATGCAAAAGGACTTGTCCTGGGAGAATAATAAGGCGTATCACAGGGAAAAAAGGCAGGCCCCATAAGCGCTGGCACATTGGGGCATGTGGGTTGGGTCAATAGTCTCCCCCCCCCCGTTTCTATTGTCAGACAGTTAATGTCAAATTTTGACCTCTTTTCTTTTAATCGCTGCTATTTAAACTGCACAAGGGATAGTTTCATATAAGTTCCAATCATTACAGATCACGGTTTATACATACTAGATGTATACAATGAAAGTTTTTTTTTTTTAATTTTTAATTTTTTTAAGATTACTGAAAATTGTGTTTTCTCGAAACACGACAGGTTTAGAATCTTATTTTTAGCAAAGCTTCCATTTAATCAAAATCAGATCCAAATTTCACCTAGGACAGTGGTGATTTAATTTAGACTGTGCCGTGTTAAGGCATGTATGTCAACATCTTGAAAATACATTTACTCATTTCACCAGCGCGATTAAAATTTCCTCAGGTAAACAATGTTTGTTTCGACAAGCCTGACGGGCACCTCACTATGAATACAGGATGGGCCGGAACTAAAACCGGAGGGGCCCAGGGTGTTGGGCTATCAGATTTGTTTTTAACACTGCTGGTGTAGATAAAAGATTTGTGAATTGATTGTTGCATTGTGTGGTCACTTACTCGGCCTTCTGCCTATTTTCGTAACTCACACGTTTAACACTTTTCCTAAGATTTAAAATGTCCAAAGATATGTCTGGAACAGCGCCAACTTTTAGTCTAGGCCTAGCATTTGCGTATCCTTGAGCTGCCATTTTTTCATGATCCCTCTCGGAATATTCCTTTTAGAACTGTAACGAGCACAGAGTGCTATATGGTGTTGCTTTGAAATCGACTTGTTTGTAATAATGTATCCATTCTTTCATTATGACTTTATCTTTCGGAAAAGAAAATAAAAGTTGTCCATAAGCTTTTTTTTAATGTTCTATTACACCCATAAGCAACGCAAAATGGTATTGTCTTTTACTCTGGCAACTCCCACTTGGGCTGCTGGAGTCGCTACTGTGACGTCACATCCCGAAAGTAACCGAATAGGCACGGACATTCTGGATACGAGGTCCTAGAAGATAGGCCAATATTTAAATATTGGCATTACGGTCGCAGATGATACTTCAGAATAAGGTTTTCTGTTAAAGTACTTTTATTATTATTTTATATTTCCATTGATGTTTGGTCTCCTTTAATATATTTATAGGCTTTCGTGCCAATATTTCTCAAAGTTATCAATAATACCTCTAAGACACCTACCATATTGTTAATTAAATCACAAATAAATCAAACTTTCCTCTCACAATATCTAAGAATATAGAATGTTCCAAATGAACTCCAAAAGTCTTGAATGTCCTGATATATATTAATCTTGAATATATTGATATACCAGTATTCTTATAAATCCTGATATGTCAGTGATGTTATCGAAAATGTCTTTGAATGAATTAAAACAATCCAAAATTAGTGTTTTACATGTGGACTCGAACATTTGAACTAAAACAAAAACTGTCACAGTTGTTATATATATATATATATATATATATATATATATATATATATATATATATATATATATATATATATATTTGTTCTTGAAAAGGTGGTGTACTTTATTGCCCATCTGAAAGAAACATTTTCATCAACCTAGAGCTTATAACCAATAGCATTAAGTACATTTTTAAAAAAAATCTATTATGTACAAGTGAGATCAGCAACCAATATATATATATATAATATTCTCCAAATAATACTGGACTGAGTCAACAGTTTAGAAGAGGAAATATCAGATTTGAATAACAAAAAATAATGAACTGCTAAAATTATTATTAAACAAAAAATATCAGTAACCGACGAAAATATTGTGATACCATTAATAAAAATCCAAACGCTAGCAAAGTTTTCATCAGTAGCCGGACTCTTAACTGCAAATGTCATAGAGCATTTTATGCAATAACGAAGGTCAAAAGGAGGCAAATGCTTGACAAGTACTTGTAAGGTAATGATACAAACTAAATTTAGGAACAACTGATTGGTTAACCAGTCGGTTCAACCCGCTCGGTTTGTTTACCAAGCGAGCGCTGACGAAAATCATGCATATCAACGTATTTTTTCACGTATATTTGCATTTGAGCCTACACGAATATCCACTCAAGTATTGTTGCAAATCATGTATATGCTTACCGTGCTTGTGAACAGTGGTGGCGAAGAATCTTAAGGTCCTTGTGAACCTTGCACTTTGTAATGTTATAATATAAGTTTTGTTGATTACTGATCAAGGTTGAAATCTTCTACTCCAAATGACTTTATGTCCTGCAGAAGTGCCTGTAGTTAAAGCAAAAGAGAGGACACGTGAGTGTGATATGAGATAAAATCATGGGACGAGATGCAAGGCTGTGACCAAGATAAGTAATAAAATCCCAAACTGCTATTATAATACTACTCGACATATAACAAATCTAATGTCGCTTGTGCAAATAGTGGTATATTTGCAGTACTGAATAGTATTACAAAGCACACAAGTTACAGAGTGACTAACCACATGCATCGATTGATTAGTGTAATAAGTAAGTTTTTGGTTGTTTACTTCATTTTGCTATAAGATATACGTTTGAATTTATTTTTATTCTTGTGGTGTTAGACACTACATTGTGAATAGAAATGGCAATTCCGCTTATATCCGAATGCGTGGAAATTCCTGTAAACCATTTTATGAATAAGACTTTCGTTTGCCATCAAACGAGTCACATGACAAACTACGATGTTTATGAAGGTAGTTAGTGATTTGCTGAAAGACATGTTGAAACACATCCTTTCTAACCTGATTAAATCAATTGTCTTCCAGGTCTTGTAGGAATAATCTGTTGCTTACCATAGGCTTTTCACTAAATGCAATCAAACAGTGATAGAAAGCCTCCCAATTTCCTGTTGCTGTATTTATGCGAATGCCATTGAAATTACGGTAATGTTTGAAAACAATTATGTGCATATTACGTGAATGAAGGATGCAGAACATAAGCCAATAGAAATACAATCCGTCTCTTAACCACAATTAAATAATAGAATTTGGGTGTTGCCATCTAAATATTTCCCAGAAAGGTGATTTTTATAAAATTGTCCCTGAATTTCAATATCTTTTGTTTTACAGGAACCATATAAAATGAGCTTATGCATAACACGAGAAATCTAGATGATAACAATTTCATGAATTGTCACAACACTGAGGTTTTCGTAGTTACTACTATGCAGACACCATTTGAACTTATTGCCCAATTAATGACATGATAATGATTTGTTAAAGACACTAATCACGTTCATTATGTACAATATAATACTGTATGTCCCTTTCTTCTGCATAGGTTTTATGGAAGAAATTATTAGTAACAGGTGCAGTGAGTAGTATGGTGGGACGGTCTAGGGACTAGGGGAGTTCCATGTTAAAAAGGCAATATTCACTCTGGGGGCTACGTAAATTTAACATGGGAAGCAATATCCACTCTGGGGACTATATAAATTTAACATGGGAAAAAAAAGGCATCCACTCTGGGGACACGGGAATTTAACATGGGAGAAAGGAAATATCCATTCTAGGGACAAAGGCAATTGAAACATGGGATTTTTAAAAAAATAAAAATAAAAAAAAGAGGGTTGGCAATGGAAAGTCAATCTCTTCTCGAGACCTATGAGTGGCCCTGAAAAGGGCCTTTGGATTTATGTTAATATGCCCTTAACATAAAGGGCATCTGCGGCATCTTCTTGTCCTCAAGCTGCGTCTTAGTGTAGGGCAATAAATCAGAGTCCTCTTGAGGCAACCTTGTCTTTCCACATAGACTCTTCGTATCCACAGACTGGTGTCTGACTTGTGGACAACTGTCCACTTGGATCGGACATACATAACATGTCCGTCCTAAACATCATTGAAGACACAAGGGTGGATGATTCGACTGTGGTCCACATCTTGAGGCGACGAGAACAGGTGAATCAATGCAGTGAACTGCGCTTATTTATAGGTAGAGGAAGGATTGAAACGGATTGAGTTCATTGACCAATCCAAACACGCGTTACAAAATTCAGTCAGTTCGCATCCAATCCGAAGAGAACAGTCTGTGACGTCACGTGGTCTATATAGATTCGCTAGCGCCTGTGTGTAGTCAATCGACAGTGATTCAACATGACGGAAACTCAGAAAACGATTCATTGGGGTGCACCAGCAGTGGAGACCGCCCAAGGGAACCCGGACTTACTTTCAGAAGAGGTAAATTGGGATTTTGTGGATTTTCTTACCTCGCAAGAATTTGTTCCGGAACCTTCGTCACCTTCATTACCGCACGTGGAGAATTTTAGACAGAGACAGAAAGAAGAATTGGAGAAATTTATACAACGACAAAAGGAAGCGGAACAAGCTTTTCTCCTACAGTAACAGCAGCAAGAAGAAGAGGTAAGAAAGAAACAACAAGAAGAAGTAGCAGCAAAGAAACAAGAGGGTGAAAATCAAACGGTCACGGTACTGTTGGACATTTTAGCGGAGTTAAGAAGTCTGAAACAAATGTATCAGACTTCTTTATTACGACCGAAGAGAATACGACCTTCCCGAGCTAAACACGTCAACCCTGTGACTAAGCCTACCGTACCACCCTTAGTGATTTCAACCAAATCATCATCATCATCAACAGTACGCAGTCCAGAAGTAGGCCTTGGCCGTGGAAAAGGCTTAAGGCAGTTAAAGTTGATTGCTTAAACTCACCCCTACACCAAAAAAGGCCCTTTTCAGGGCCACCCACGTCTCTCGAAAAGAGATACACTTTCAATTGCCAATAACTCAAAAAAAAACCATTTTACCCCTATAGTACGTGTATATGAGTGCGTGAGTGTAGCTTCTTATTTTAAAATCAAAACTCAAAGACACTTACCTTATATAATCAATGTATTCTTTTCTCAATAGTTACAATACAATTCACAATTCACAACATAACACTTTAAAAAGTTCATAGACTTCTTCTATCTCATTGTTTACCTCTCTGTTTTTTCAATTTCTTCACCGTCATAGTCTTTTCCTCTTCTTCCTCCTCACTTTCTTCCTTTCTTCTTTTCTTCTCCTGTTTCTTTTTCTTCATCTGGCTGCTTTCTTCCTCTGAAGAATCCCTCTCTTCTTCTGAAGAATCCCTCTTTTCTTCTGACTCCTCTTGTTTCTTGTTTGGGCAATCTGGAGACCAATGTCCTTTTTCTTGACAATAATAACAGGTATCTTGACTTTTGTCTTTTCTAGCCCATTTTTTCTTTTTTGACGGTCTGGACACTCTGAAGACCAATGCCCTTTCTTCTGACAGATATAGCAAGTATCTTGACTTTTATCTCGAAAGGAAGGAGAGTAGTCCGTCGGCTGGTCTGAAGAGAATTTTCTAATGACCCCTCGCAAAGCTCGGATGAAACGTTCGATTTGGCTAGTCTCTTCCATCGTTGTGCTCGGTTAGAGTGAAATGAATAGTGAAAGGACAAGACACACACCCTTTTATATACGCTGGTCTGCCATGACTATACATTAGCCCATGGTGTTTAAACTTTAGTCATTTGACGTTTTTCACTCAAGATGAAACGATCCTATTTATTCGAGAAGAAAGAAGAAGAAAGTAAGAGGCAGAAACGTGATCTATCGCCTCGTACCAGGGCCGAAGTCTTGGCACAAATTCATGCCAGTAATTTTGAAGAGGACATGAGTGAACCAGAATCCGAACCCTCTAAACAAAGTTCACCACCCTTAGTCAACCCTGAAAAGTACTATTCCATTCGAGAGACGGAAAAGCGTTCCTCTAGAAAATTTAGAACTACGGCTTACAAATACACGGTGAAGTTTAAAGATTTCAAGACTGAAGTACCGTTGGAAAAAGCAGAAGGGTTCATCACTGGGGTGTGGGATTCTTTGCTCACTGCACTCAAGCGACAATGTCAACCCAAAGAAGACGATCGCTTGAGACTTTCCATACAACACGACGGTTTGAAATCCCCTGTTTGGATCGAGTTTAGCACCCCTGCAGAATTGACTGCTTCCAAAGTCATGGACAAGATTCAACACGTGCAACAATCTAATGACCAGTTTGACATCACCGATGGAAAAGCCACACTCGACATGACCCACGTCTCTCCTCCTCAAGGGACCGGACAACGCAATAAGGTGTTACTGGTGAACGACCTTTGCATCACCAAAACGAGCCTCGTCCAAATTCACAACCCTCAAGACCAGATGTGTTTAGCCAGGGCTATCGTGGTGGGACGAACCTATGCCAACAAGAACGACATGGTAGAATGGAAAAGAGCCTGGGAGAACATTCGAAAATCGAACCGAGCCAAACAACGAACTGAAGCAGAACTCCTGTTACAACAAGCTGACCTGTCCAAAGACACACCCTGCGGTATTCCTGAAATGCAATCATTGCAAGATGTCCTAGCTCCATTCTACACCTTGAAAGTGCACCCTCAAGAAGTGCGCGGGCCTCTGTTGTTTCGAGGCTAAGACTTTAAGGATGGAAAATACATTCACCTTTATCATCACGATGACCATTTCGATACCATTACCACTATCACCGGATTCCTGGGATACAAATATTACTGTGAGAAATGTGACTATGGTTATAATAATCGAGAGCAACACAAACATTGCGGATGGAAATGCTCAGGATGTTTGGCCTCTCCACCCTGTCTGAGCGAAGGACAAGAAAGAGTACATTGTCCTGCTTGTCTGCGCACGTTTGTCAGCCCTGCCTGTTACCAACAACATCTGAAGACGCAAGGTTCACAGCAGAAATGTGCTTGTCAACTGCTGAGATTGTGCCCTACGTGTGGACAAGGCCTACGTACCAATAATGCCAAGACACACGTATGTTCAGGAAAGAAAAAATGTCACATTTGTCACCACATCGTGGACTTGGAACACGAATGCGACGTGCAAAACTACCAGCCCTCACCAGAGAAAGAGGACGGTCACAAGAAGAAAGGCAATTTCATCTTTTTTGTTTTCGAATGCATGCAAGAGACCGGTATTCACATTCCTAATTTCTGCGTGGCTCATCGAGCGTGCGAGAAGTGCATTCAAGAACCTATCTTCAGTCATTGCCCTCACTGCAGCAAGATTCCTGGATTACGTGAAAAAATCTTTCGAGGACCGAACACGCTAGCCGATTTTGCCCAATGGGTCTTAGACCACATCGACAAGACATGGAGCCAAGAGGACATTGAACGTTACGGAGATTGTCATCGTCATGTCACAGCGATGGCTCACAATTTCTCCGGATACGATGGACAGTTTCTTTTGAGATACTATACGGAACAAGGCACCAAGCGTCCTAAAGTGACTTTGAACGGAGCCAAAATCATTTTCATGCAAGTGGGACAAGTACAGTTTAAAGATTCGATGAGTTACTTGACCATGCCTTTGAGCCGAATGCCTAAAACGTTTGGAATGACAGAAATGGCTAAAGGGTACTTTTCACAATTTTTCAATACGGAAGCCAATCAACACGCCGTTCTACCCCATTTGCCTGAGGCTCACTATTACGATCCCGACAACATGCGTACCGAACAACGAGCTTTCTACGCTTGGTACCAGGCTCACGCCTCCGACCCTTTCGACTTTCAGGAAGAAATGTTAAAGTATTGTCGTTCCGACGTGGACATTTGCTGTGGAAAATTTCGAGAACTGTTCATGGAACACGGAGGGGTCGATCCTTTGAAAGAAGCTTGCACCATTGCCAAAGCGTGTTCCTTAGTGTACAGGCAACGATTCATGCCTGAAAACACCATGGCTGTCATCAGTCCTCAAACGACCTACTATGTCAAACGTCAGTACTCGGTCAAAGCCCTACGCTGGTTACATTACTTGTGCGACAAGGAAAACAAATGGATTCAGCATGCCCGCAACGGAGGAGGTGAAAAGACTATCGGAACGCATTCGGTCGATGGCTGGTACTGAGAAAACCCCAAGATCGTGTACGAGTTTAACGGTTGCTTATTTCACGGATGTCCCGTCTGTTACCCTGGTCGCGAAACCAAAAATCAGTTTTTACGACGAACCATGGAAGACTTGTACCAGGCCACCTTTCAGCGACGCCTAAAGTTAGAACAGGAAGGATACCAAGTGGTGGAAATGTGGGAAAACCGATCCCGAGTTTAAACGCCTCGTGGAAAGTTACCAGTTCATGGACCCCCTGAACCCGAGGGATAGTTTGTACGGAGGAAGGACCAATGCCACCTGTTTGCTGTACCAAGCCGACGAAGAGAAAGGAGAAGAAATCAAATACTTGGACGTGTGCTCGCTGTATCCCTACGTGTACAAATATTGTCGCTTTCCTGCAGGGCACCCACAATTGTTCACGGAACACATCGACCTGAAAAACATTCGACAATACGAAGGTCTGATCAAGTATAAAGTTTTGCCGCCCACGGACTTGTACCATCCCGTGTTACCTCACCATTGCCAAGGCAAACTGATGTTTCCTTTGTGCCGTACTTGTGCCGAAACGTGCAACCAAGACCAACCTTGTCAGCACACCCAGGAAGAACGGGCTTTGACGGGAACCTGGGTCAGCGTAGAATTGTTCAAAGCTCTGGACATGGGATACCAACTGTTAGAAGTGTACGAAATTTGTCACTTTCTCAAGACACAACAATACCACAAGGGTGACCCCAGTCAGAAAGGCATTTTCGCCGACTACGTGGATGCCTTTTTGAAACTGAAGCAAGAAGCCAGCGGCTATCCTTCCTGGTGTCACACTCCCGAAGACCAAATAAAATTCAAAGAGAAATACTATGAACAAGAAGGCATCTCTTTAGAGCACATCGAGAAAAACAAAGGCAGGCGATCGTTTGCCAAAGTGATGTTAAATTGCTTGTGGGGTAAAATGGCACAACGCCCGTGTTTACCCAAGACGGAGTATTTGACCGAACGTTCCCTCTACTTCCAGATGATTCACGACAAAACCAAATTCATGAAACACGTGGACGTCGTTCGTGAGGATTTGATCTTGGTCAATTACGAAGAAGATCTGGACTTTGTACAAGACGACCCTTTTGGAAATGTCATCATTGCGGCTTACGTGACAGCTCATGCTCGCTTAAAATTGTACGAAGCTTTAGAACTGTTAGGGGAACGCGTCCTGTACTTTGACACGGACAGTTGCATTTACATCCATCACCCGAGTGAACAGCACCCTGACATTGAAGGAGACCGTTTAGGTGCCTGGACAGTCGAGCATCCCGACGACAAGATTCTAAGTTTCGTCAGTGGCGGTCCCAAAAATTACGGCTACGAATACCGGGACCCACAAGGAGAAGTGCAAACGACGTGCAAAGTGAAAGGATTGACTCTGAATTATCGTACCAGTCGTGTGGTCAACTTTGGGGTATTGAAAGAAGACTTGCAATCCGGAGAGGATGAACATTTTAAAGTGACCACCTATCAACCGAACAAGATTGTACATTTACCCACTCACCACATCGTCAGTCGACCCTTGGAAAAAGTCTATCAAATCGTGTACCAGAAGCGAGTGCGACTTCCCAATCATTTCACTTTGCCGTATGGACATGTTGGTATTAAACTTTGGTTGTAAGCGGATAGCCACCCACCAGAAGGATGACTTCGCCACAGCAAGAATCGAGTGAGAAACCCGATGAGAACTCCAAGTTCAAACCCTACCATTTTCCGGTTTTCTTGCCTGACTATTGTGATTGTGCCCGTCGATTGGACACGTTTCAAGCACGGCCTACGGATAGGAAAGGATTACCTTCTTTGCATATTTTAGCTAGAACAGGATTTGTCTACTTGGGACCCGAGTCTGGATTGGGATACGAAGTACAGTGTTACGCTTGCGGACTGAAGTTACGAATGGATCTATGTATCTATAAAGATTCAGCTATTCTGGAACATACTCGATGGTCTCCGCACTGCCCTTACCTTTCTATGGGCTTTCCACCCATGGCATTACGGTACAATGATGACGGTACCTTAGAGACGGTACCTTCCAAAACAAGACATACAAAACATAAAAAAGGAACGATGTACAAGCTTGAGACTGCATTGCGAGTAGTATAAAAAGGAGCTATGGTCAAGATCGATAGTTCATTGGGACTACCAAAACCGAGCGAACAAGATGAATACTTTCAGAGAAACACAAAACAAGTTTAGACAGGCACAATTCAAGTGTGGGGCTTCGGAAGTGGAATGCGATTGTGAGCCTTGCGATGGGTACGATGCTGTACGTTGTGACCTTAGCGATGCCGTAAAGCATCAAGGGAACTTTGTTCTCACTACCCCTATCATGGAAAGGGATGCTGTGCGTGTCATACCTGAGGGAATCGAAAGCGATGCCACTCGTCCTCTTGGACATTTTACTGGCTTTCATTTTAAAGGTGGATGTTCACCTTCACGTCTACCCCCCTACGGATGTCATCCAGCTGTGAGCAAACTCCTGTCCATGTCACCCAACCCTCATCGAAACGAACCTGTGAAAGACGAATATTCGTTTCCTGTGCGTTTGTCGGAATACTGCGACTTTGAAAATCGTCTTCAATCGTTCAAAGGAAAATGGCCTAAGTATCTGGGAGGCCCGACCCCCGAAGAATTAGCCAGAGCCGGATTGTTCTACTTGGGCGAAGGAGATAAAGTCAAGTGCTTCAGTTGCGGTGTGTCACTTCACCACTGGGAAGCGCAAGATTCGGCCTACGTAGAACATGCTCGATGGTCACCGAATTGTCACTACTTACCTTTAGTGGGACCGAGACATTGAAGTAACTTACCATGTCGTTGACGAAGAAGAAACCAGATTGGTTAGGAGTCAAATGTTGGACATCACCGAGACCAGTATTTAAACTTCATTTCAAAAACGATATTGAATCATTACCTAAAGAACTGCAAGAGAAGATTTACAAAGAAGTTTGGTAGGGGTTTGCCAGAGTGAAATCTCAATGGGTCACTGTAGAACTTTTGTGCCGAGAAATTCACAAGAGGAAAGTGAAAAAAGTCAACCAGTGTGTTAGATTTCTCTGGGTCAAGTGTGCATTCGTCCTATTATATCACTCTAGACCGTTTACATCAAAAGAGTTCATTGAGATTCTTGGACGTTACCCTGAATGGCAGTGGTCAGAAATTACTTACTATGTGGATTACGTTTGCTCTAGAAGAAGATTGTGAATTGTACGGACTGACCTATTCATGGATACTTTGCTAGAGAACATTCGTGCTTTGCCTGTGGAGTTGAGAGAACGCATTTACCGAGAACTGATCAAAATACAAGTGAAACGCAAACGCAAAGTTATTCATCCGTTTTTAAATTATGCTCTGTTCCAAAGTATTAGAAGACTGATTATAAGTGGATATTACATCACCCACAAAAGTAAACGAGGCTATTGGCCACCACCCAAGGATTCCAAAAACAGTGTATATACTTATGGATACTTTACAAGAGAACATTTTGGGCTTGCCTGTGGAGTTGAGAGAACGCATTTACCAAGAGTTGGTCAAAATACAAGTCAAACGTAAAGAACAGTTGCATCCGTTACGTCACCAGATCTTTAACCACTGGTACCTGAATGGTATAAGAGGACTGATTCGTCAGAAATTGTTTCAGTGGTCAGACCTTGTTGAACACTTTCAGTTAGTGAATGAACTAAACGTTCGTAATTTTGGTTACTTCGAGATTCACCTACTGCAACGTATTGAGGAAGACGAGTTAAAGGATTACCAACATATTTTACGTGGAATCTGCTTAGCGGAAGACGAAACATCTAGACAAACTCTGACGTTTCGGTTACAGTATGCAAGATTTAGATTCCCTACTGGAGAACGAAGATGTCTAGTTAGAAATTACCTTTATTGCTTCCGAAACAAAGAGACTATAAAATCAGGCTGCCATGCAACGGATTATGTCACATGTTATAGAACAGATTCCGTGGAAGGAACTCAATGACCATATTCAAACCGTGGATCATTACCATCGATTATTACAAGAACTGTATCCATTCAATTTGGGTCGACAAGTGGTGTGTGTCTTAGTGACTTGTTTTCTAGGATTTCGTTTACCAGCCGATTCCTTGTGGACTCTTTACGATCAGTACTTACCACACCCCGATGGCCTTAAATGGTCACGAAAGACTCCTTTTGCTCAAAGCCTTGCGGTTTCATCTGGATACTTCTCGACCTCTACGGGAAAAAAAGATTCGTCAACTTTTAGCTACCCAAGACGTGTATGACGATGTGTGTGTAGCTTGTGACTTACACCCCTATTGGACAGATGTCCGTGCCTGGAAATAATGGGATTTTGAGGCTTGGACCCAAGAAGTGGCCCAGTATGCACGAGAGTTGTTCAAGGAAAAAAGTTACTTTTCAACCTGTGTTAGTGACGGTGCCAGAAGAACCCGTCACCCAGGACAGGACTGTCGTGGACAGGCCTGAAAGACCCTTTCGGGAGGACACTTGTGTGACCTTACCCCCTATAGAACTGGTCAGAACTTTACCCAAAACATGTTGTACAGACACTTGTTTTTATTCCACGTTAATGGTTATCATGTGCCTTTTATCGTTGTACTTAAGCCTTTGGCTTTTATGTATTTTTGTCTTTCGTATTCACGTTTAAAACATTCAATAAACGTGTTCTGAAAAAAGTATATAAACTCTTGTCTTGTTTGTTTTCGTGTCACAAGTGACATTCCTAACACTATGGCTACCTCTGCTGTCTCTGCTCCCTCTTCCTCTACTGTCAAAGTCATCGACGAACACTTAGATCGTGCCAGTTGGGAGGCTTTGTATCTTCGCCATCACTTTAACATGCTCATTGCTGGACCTAGCGGTTCAGGCAAAACCGAATTCGTCAAACGTTTGATCGAACATAAACATCATTTGATCGATCGGCCACCTCAGCGGATCGTGTGGTGTTACAAAGAGTGGCAATCGGCGTACAGCCTCTTGCGAGAAAGTCAAGGCGATTCTATCGTGTTTGTGGAAGGCATTCCTAAAGAAGACGACGGCATCGTCTCTGACTCGCGTCAAACCCATTTGGTCATTTTTGACGACATGTTAGGAGAAGACGAAGAAGAAATTAAACTGTGGTTCACGCGCAAAGGGCATCACCGTAATGCCAGTGTCGTTTACATCACCCAAAATTTGTTTCAACAAAGTAAAGCCCATCGCACCATCAGTCTCAATGCGCATTACGTGGTCTTGTTTAAAAGGCCTCGAGATAAATCGCAAGTGCAAGTCTTAGCCACACAGTTAGGAACGCCTTGGCTGACTCAGGCGTACGACGATGCCACTCAAACTCCACACGCCTATTTACTCGTCGATTTGAAACCTACGACCCCCGATTATTTGCGATTTCGTACCCACTTGTTTCACCACTGGTGCCAAGACGGAGGGCCTGTCCTGTACACGTCTCCGTCCTCGACTTAATTTCATTCCACAAAAGAAATCTATCAAATTGATTCGCGCCTTGTATTTCATCAGTCGAAAAGAAAATCCACAAATACGAGCTCGTGTCTTAGAAGCTAGTCTCAAAGAAGTCTTACGATGGTTCACGGTGACGGCACGTCAATTACTCCAAGGGATCATTCAGATTCCTCATCAAACCAAACGCATTTTTGATCGAAACAAAGTCGCTTTGACCCAACTGGCCGATCCCCGCATAGACACTCAAACCAAAAAACAAATCATTTTGAAACCTGGAGGGAGCGGTACTCTAGGAGGGGTCATCATTCGCTCTCTCTTAAGATGGGATCCTAATGCCCCCAAATTTCTCCCCAAGAAAAAAGTCAAACGAAGCCCCAAGAAGAAGAAGAAGAAAAAGACCAGGTCCCCAA
This sequence comes from Sinohyriopsis cumingii, assembly GCA_028554795.2. Lineage (NCBI taxonomy): Eukaryota > Metazoa > Mollusca > Bivalvia > Unionida > Unionidae > Sinohyriopsis > Sinohyriopsis cumingii. The sequence goes on from CM068837.1 coordinate 98,667,317, forward strand.
GGAGAACTTCTCCAGTGGCGGGATCCTCCTCTTACCAGACACCACCCCGGAAAAAGAAAAGAAGCCCCCAGAAAAACAAATAGAGAAAAAGTCCCCAGAAAAAGAAAAGCCCACAGAAGAAAACTAGTCGCAAGAGAGGCACTTCAGCCAGGACGCAACCTTACACTCGCAAACCACGACCTGCAACGGCGGTGACTGTGTCTCCGGCAGCCTCACGTTCATCCACTTCCCCGTTGATGACACCAAGAACTGAAGAGTACTTGGAGACGTTGATCACACCAAGAACTTCTCCGTTGATGACCCCAAGAACTTCCCCAGTGGCAGGACCCTCCAATTTGGTGGCAGTGGCTGCTGCTCACAAAGTACCTGCTCCCAAAATCAAAGTTCAAGAAAGATCGGGCATGTTACAAAGTTTACTGGATTTGTCCAAGCAAGAACTGGCTCGATTTTGTCCGTTGCGTACCCCTGCACGACGTGTCATGCCTGTCCTGAAGTTGATACGACGTAAAGACAATCAGTGGCGACGCGTTCCAGTATAAAAAAGGCCTGTGACCAAGTCGGAGTATCAGTGTTTTTGGTGCTGAAGACTCAAAGATGTCACCCTCCAGAAAACATCCCTCTTCTAAACAACACCAAGGAAAGAAAAGGAAAGGACTGCCTCCTCATTTAGTCAAACATGGGGACATGTTACCTGTCCTGTCCAAAGCTTCTCCACCCCTACGAAAAAAGCTCATTCAATCAGCCTCCAAAGAGGTCATCGATACCGTGTGCGAATGCTGTTTGAACGTCTTGAAAGGCACGATCCTTTGTCCAAACACCAGAAACAATGCTTAGGCAAACATCGTCACGTTGTTCGCCAAATGGTTCAAAAGAAAATTCCCCTTCGTCAAAAGAAGAAGATGTTGGTCCAACGTGGAGGCATTTTACCCCTCTTGTTAGGTCCCTTACTGAAAGGAGTCTTGGGAACCATGTTGGGAGGACTGGTGGGAGCAAGATAAAAAGGCCCTCGGAAGTCCCAAGATCTCAGAATCGACCCCTGACAACCCCATGGAAGGACGAAAACTAGCTTTAGTGCCTTACAAATGATGGATGGAATACCATCGGTGGCAAAAACAACACACCCCGCATTTACCTCCCAATCCCAATTTGAGCGAGATGTCCCAGTTACAACACGAATTGCAGTCCTTGATGGATCGCCAAGATTTGTCCGAAACAGAAAAATCGCAAAAGTACGGTCAACTCTTGCAACAACTGCAACTCTTTCACCAGAAAGCTTTAGACGAAACAGCTCTACCCACTCTGAAAGATTTTAAGACCTTGATGAAAAGTCCAGCACCATCACCAGTACCAGTACCACCACTACCAGTGACCAAGACAGAAAAAGGAGAAGAAGAACAAGGGTTTCAAACTCCACCAGAAAAAGTACGCAAGTTAACAACACCACCTACCTCCAGAACTGGATGGATTAAAAAGATAATGGCCACCCCTTCTTCATCACAAGAGAAAAAGAAAGTGAAGACAGAAGTGAAGACAGAAGTGAAACAAGAACCGATATCCCCCGATCAGACATCCTCCTCCTCGACACCTATTGCCGGTCGCACACGCAAAGCATTGCAATCCAAGAAAATACCCCAAGAGAAAAAGAGTAGCATCCTCCAAGCGTGGGTGACTTATTAACAAACAAACACAAAAAAATGGAAAAAGTGTTAGCCAGCATTTACTATGATCCCTCCCATCCTGCAGGTTACGCAGGAGTTCAAAAATTGTATCGTGCTGCCAAAACTCGACTGAAAAGTCTCCGTTTACCGCAAGTGCAACGATGGTTACAAGAACAAGCTACCTACACTTTACACAAACCCATTCGACGCAAGTTTTCCAGAAGTCGCACCCGAGTGGAAGGCATCGATCATCAATGGCAAGCCGATTTAGCCGATGTCTCTCATTTGGCCAGCTACAATCGTGGCTACAAATATTTGTTTTGTGTCATCGACGTCTTTTCCAAATTTGCCTGGGTCGTGCCTTGACTTCCAAATCGAGCAGCGAGTTAGTGAGAGCCCTGCAACGGGTGTTGAAACAAAGCGGTCGTCACCCTCTTCGATGGCAAACGGACAAAGGTACCGAATTTCTGAACCAAGCTTTCCAAAAAGAATTAAAGAAACGTGACATTCATTTTTTTACCAATCCCGAAACCAAAGCCAGCATCGTGGAACGTTTTCAACGCACTTTGAAAGAACGCATGTGGAAATTTTTTACGCATCACCACACTCTGAAGTACATCGACATCTTACCGCACCTGGTGCAAGCGTACAACCAATCTCACCATCGAAGCATTGGACGTGCTCCGCAAGAAGTGACTCCCGAGAACGAAGTGTTGGTGTTTGAGCGCCTGTTTGGTACGTCCCCGACGAGGGCTGTCCCCAAGAAATGTGGAGAGTTGACCGTAGGAAATTGGGTGCGCATTGGCAAAACCAAACGCACTTTCGACAAAGGTTACTTACCTAACTGGACGACCGAATTGTTTCGTGTCACTGGACGAGTGCATGGCCGTCATCCTGCCGTCTATAAATTGGAAGACATGAACGGAAAAATGCTCAAAGGAACGTTTTATTTGCCCGAGTTACAACGTGTCAACAAAAAAGAAGACGACGTGTACGTCATCGAAAGCATTCTCGAACGCAGAACCCGTAAAGTGGGCAAACGACGTGTCAAAGAAGTCAAAGTACGTTGGAAAGGATATCCACCCAGTTTTGATTTTTGGATCGACACTTCGCAAGTCATCGACTATAAAAAGAAGTGACCATCATGCCCTTTCACACAGACGCAGCTACTACGGCTACCAATCCTTCACCCAGTTCTTCTCTAAAAGATTTGCAAAAACAACCCTTGTGTGTGTGGTGCGGAGAACGTGTGCCTAAAACGCAAATCGTCTTTTTCTGCCAAATCTTCGTGGTGTATTGTGTTATCGGGGCAGCCATTGCCAATTTGAGTTTGCAACAAGGAGACAAACAATTGTGGACCATTTTATTGAGCAGCTGCATCGGTTACCTGCTTCCCAATCCCTCTCTGAAATTCTCCTCGAACGGGAACCACGGGAACCTTGTGTCCAGTGCCAGTGCCAGTCACCACTCCAATAACAACAACAACGACCCCATTTTAGGCGGAGACACGCCTCTGACGTCCAGTAACCCCTCGGACAGCCACAGAACTCTGGAATTATGAGTCACCAAAACCAATTTTACTAAACCTTACCCAGTGACAGTTCCATGGAGGTGTTTCCCCACAACACGTTGTGCTGTTACACGGCCAAATTACCTCAGGCCATCCCATTAGATCACGAAGCCCATTGGGAAGTGGCTTTAGTAGAAATCATTCACCCGACCCAAGTCCTCAATGTCCTTCCCAATCAAAATTTTTTTGATGTGGAAGTTCATGACGAACCATTGCAACAGTACTTGGATACCTATGGCAAATATGACAAGAAAACCCCTGGCAGAAAAAATCAAAAGTACACCACCTATCACTTGTTCATTCCTCCAGGCTATTATTTTAGTGGTCAACATTTGGTGAGCACCATAGCCTCCAGGTTTAATGTCGTGTTTCTTAAAGCTTTGGAAAGTGTCAAAAAAAGTGTCACCATGGAATACCACAAAGCAGCTCGTCGCTTCTTGCTGAAATTTGACGGGTGTAAAATCCTGTCCATTTTATTTTGTCCTGAATTGTTTGACATGTTGGGCGGAGACATGGACATGAGAATGGCCATGATCAAGAAAAAGGAATTACCAATCATTTACAACAACGAGTCTTTTAGCAAGTTATTTCGTGCCCCGGTAGAACTGAACCAAGGACTGAATTTGATGTACGTGTATTCCGATGTGGTGGAGTACAACGTGGTGGGACACACCTCTGTGCCGTTACTGCGTGTCATTCCTTTCAAAGTGGATTCTGCCACGAACGCTGACGAGGAAGGTGGAAACACTTATCACGTCCACCGCGAATTTGTACATCCTCACTATTTGCCTGTCAGGAAGTCGTATTTGGACACGGTCAACATTGCTATAAAAGGAGATCTGGGACAAAATATTCCATTCACCAAAGGAAAAGTTCGGTGAAACTCCATTTTCGAAAACGGTTCTCTCACGATTCGTAAGTCATGTATCCAGTGTACCGAGGGGTTGCTCGACAGCGAGGACACGGTTTAGGAGATATTCTGAAATCGGCCTTTCGTTCGGTGGCTCCAGTCTTGAAACCGATGGTGACACGCGGATTGCACGCCTTGAAAGATGAGGCACTGACGCAAGGCAAAGAATTTCTCCAAAATGTCATCATCGACAAACAAAACCCTAAAGAAGCCTTCATGAGGGCAGGCAAAAATATCTTGCTGCAAACGGACAAAGACCTTTTGGGCCGACGAGAAACACCTATAAATGCCCTGCACGCTACCGAGTCAGGCATTCAGCAAGGACAAGGCAGAAAGAGACGACGAAGAAAACACCCTTTCACCAGACTTCACACGTCTAAAGCTAGAAAGGCAAAGAAAAGAAGAACCGTTCGAGTCTTAGACGTTTTCGATTATTAAAGTATTGAGACACGGAAAAAATGATGCACCGAGAGTCTTGCGCCTGTTCCAAGGCGGAACTGGATCTGTTTGCCATGCCCCCCACGATGATGACGATGCAAGAATCCCAGTGGGTGGAATTTCATCCCGTCTCCTCTTTGACGGATTCCGCTCCCATCGAGTTTGAAATCAAAGGACATCCCGATCTGAATAGCAGTTACTTGTACTTGAAAGTGAAAGTGATCGAACCACCCAACGCTAACATAGACAATGATGATGTAGTAGCTCCCGTCAATAATTTCATGCATTCCTTGTTTAGCGAAGTGGACTTGTACTTGAATAACAAACTGGTCAGCAGCAGCATGGATACTTACCCTTATCGGGCCTACCTGGAAAATCTCTTGACGTACGGAAAAGAAGCCAAGAACACTCATCTGGATGTCTGCGTGGTATGGAAACCTGACAAAGCGACTAAGTTCAAGAGCATTACAGTTGCTGGGGATGCTCAAGATACAACGGGATTTGTAGAACGACGAACGAAAATTCATCTAAGTCGTAGTTTAGAACTGATGGATCGCTTGCATCTAGATATGTGGTTACAAGAAAAGTATTTGCTGAACGGGGTGGATAACCGCTTGAGACTGAATCGTAGCAGTGCCTCTTTCCATTTAATGGCTGCTGCTGATGCCACTTACAAAACTATCAGTCAAGAAGCCAGACTCTACGTGCGTCGTGTGGAAGAGTTACCTAAAGTGGGAAACGACGTCAGTCAGACGTTGAGCAGAACGACTGTCAAGTATCCGATACGAAGAGTGGAAGTGAAAACGTTCACCATTCCTGCTGGACAGCGATCCATGATCGAAGATCATCTGTTCCAAGGACAGTTACCCATGCGTTTAATCCTTGGTATCGTCAAGAATTCAGCCTTCAACGGAGCCTACAACGAAAATCCTTTTGAGTTTCAACATTACAATGTGTCCAAGATCCAAGTCAGTCGCGACGGCAAGACCTTGTGTACCCGACCTTTTGAGCCTAAGTTCGGTCACAGGAATTATTTGAGATCGTACTTTTCCCTGCACGAAGCTACTGGACAGTTAGGAACCAACACCAGTCACGGTATTACGTACGAGGATAATGCGGGAGGCTATGCTTTGTGGGCTTTTGATTTCACTCCAGACCAAGGCAGCGACGAGGGACATTTCCACCCTATAAAATCCGGCCAGATTCGTGTGGAAATTCAGTTTGCGTGTGCACTACCCCCAGAGAACACAGTCAACGTCATCCTCTATGCGGAATTTGACAATACCATAGAAATCAACAGTTTGAGAGAAGTCATTCTAGATTATTAGAAGCTATGGAAGACTGTTATCCCTCTTTACCTAGTGGAGAAACTTTGAAGATGGAATGTGAGGAAACTGTGGAAGAAGAACCCCAAGACAAAGACGAAGAAGTTATCATGATGAAGTCAAGATGGCCAGAACAAGAAGCCCATTTAGTTTCCTGTTTTGCTACATTCCTGACAGATGTAATGAAAGAATTGATCAAGGAAGAGTGCTATGGATGTCACAACGATCATCCCAGTCAAATTCAACACGACAAATGTCTGATGTTGAACCAAGAAGAAAAATTGGACGAATATCTGGACAAAGCTTGGGGTATCATCGAGATAGAATTCGTGTTGAACGAGTGGTATAAAGGCTTGGATAAACATTCTTCTCCTCCATTAACGTCTCTGGAGCGCCGTCGCATCGAATCTCTCTTTGACCAGAATAAGAAGTCGGAGTCAAACGCCTTTTACTTGTCAGACATTTTCAAGCAAAAGGTCAGGATCGAATTGATGACTTATCATTACCTGTGAAGAAGAAAAAAACATGGATACCTGGGAACTTTATTACGTTTTGAACCACAGTTCGTATACGGCTTCTTGGAATCCTCTCGTCTGTGCTAAAGATGAACTCCCTCATCGCAAACCCCAAGACCATCTAGCTTACGTGATCAACACGGACGACAGTCATCTCCCAGGAACCCACTGGGTAGCCGTCTACTTTCCTCAAGAAGGATGTGTGGAATATTTCGATTCGTACGGATTGCCCCCTTTGGAAGACGATATCATTGACTTTATGAGAAGAAAAGCTCAGACCTCCTGATTCAATAATGTGAAATTACAAGGCACAGATTCCTTGGTGTGTGGACAGTACTGTGTGTATTTTCTGCATCATCGCAGCCTGGGCTATTCCTAAGAAAACATTTAGTGACTCATTTTGATCCTCGTTCTTCTTCTAGAAACGATGTGAAAGTAGATCGATGGTTTTGTCACCATTATGCTTATCTTTTGTCTCTAACTAGGAAACGTAGTGTCCATCAATGGCCTAATGACTTCCAACAGTGGAAATCACAATTTCATTCACAACGTTGTCAGCCCTGTTTAAAGTAGAGTGTGAATTAAAAAAATATTTGAGATTTGAAAAAAAAATGTTTGATGTTATATTGTTGGACTATGTTAAAAATGTTATAGTTGTTGGTTAGTGTTAAGTGATTTTGAATAAAAAAATGTTGTGTTTTGAAACAAAATGCCTTTGTCTTTTGTTTGGCTATAAGAATGTTGATTCATGCTCTTTGACTTCTTACTATCCCTCTCATGACACTCATTGAACGTTGCTGCTCGAAAACCGTGGAGGGATGTTTTCCTTCGCGTCCGCGCTTTGCCTTTAAGAACCGGGGTAGTTTCCAGTCTAACCATCCATTGTCGACTCATCCTCCTACGAAGATGTGCTCCAAACTAGCTAAGCTCAACGAAGCCTACGTGAATTTGCATAGGGTCAGACACAGTCTGATACCGAAGCCAGAAGAGATAGAGAATGTGAGAATGTTAAAAGTCACTGAAGACCTGATAGAAGAGCTCTTCAGAGAAGAAGTGAACAGGGAGAAAGAAGAATGGACAGAGAAGTACAGACTTCAGAGACAGCAGCCACAGCAACAACAACAGCAGCAACCTGAACCTGACAGAGGCTTTGTCGATTGTCGTATCGACACCAAAGAGTTCTTCTTCTCTTTCCGAAGAAGCAGACCTATCGTCAGAAAGTCTATCCTCAGAGGACGTCGCATTCTTAGAAACTAAAAGATTGCCATAGCAAACAAAAAAACAGCCCTTTTCAGGGCTACCCAATACTCTAGAAAAGAAATAACAATCCATTTGCCAATGTGTGTAGGTAGAGTAGTGTGAATATAAACACTAACTCTTTTTTATAGTGTGTTGTATGTGTTTGTGTATATGATTGTGTGTTTGTAAGTGCTCACGTACGTTGGTGTGGATAGTAGATTAAGATCATGTTTTTTTGCTGTTTGACGTGTGGGGAGAGTAGATTTGGGGTTTGATTGAATTGCTTTTGCGTATGTGAATAGTATATCGAAGTGATTAATGAAAATTTTTAAATTAGTAATGGGTAGTATAAAAAGTGAGTGAGTGTTTCTTTTAGGTCCGCGCGTTTGTTTGGTACTGATCTAGGTAATATCAATTTTGTTTTAAGGGGATGTTTTCCATCACGTGCGCGCTTTCACTATAAATTGAAACTCGCTGGGCAGTCTAGCTACCCTGTTCATTCGTTAACAAGACAATGAATACCAGAACTGTAAAGCTTCTGGAACTCCAGATGCACCTGGAATATGCCAGGCGCCTGTTAAATGAACTGGCCGCGGAGGCCATTGTCGAAGAGGGAAGGATGAAAGAGGAGGAGGAAAGAAGAAAAAAAGAAGAGGAGGAAAAGGAGAGAAGAAATTTCAGAATCCCAGAGACAGAAAATTGGGATTCTGAAGCCACTTATCCCGCCTCTGCACTCCCAAGAAAAAAGGTAAAAGGAGACTGGGGAAGAAGATGTGTGTGTGGTGCCAGGCCTGGAAGGTGCCATCATTAACCAGGTGTCACTGGAGTTCAAAAAAACAAACAGCCATTTTCTGGGCTACCCAATACTCTAGAAAAGAAATAACAATCCATTTGCCAATGTGTGTAAGTAGAGTAGTGTGAATATAAACACTGACTCTTTTTTTAACAGTGTTTGTGTTTGTGTTTGTAAGCGCTGACGTAGGTTTGTGTGGATAGTAGATTTTGGGTTTCATTTTAATGCTTTGCGTGTGTAAATAGTAGATTAGGGGTTTGTTTATTGATGCTTCACGTATGTGGATAGTAGATCATATGAAATGAGAAAAGTAGTGGATGTTTTCCTTCACGTCCGCGCTTTTTAAGTGATAATCTAGGTAATATCAATTTTGTTTTAGGGGGATGTTTTCCATCACGTCCACGCTTTCACTATAAGAACCCACAGTATTCGTCGTTCAAACCATTCTACAGAGAATAAAAAAGAAGATGGAGGTGACAAAATTATTTAACGATTTGAGACATAGCTATTTTTGGATCATGGATGGGACTTACGTAGTAGAAAGATTGAATAAGGAAGGAAGATTTGAAGGTAGCTTGAACAATGTGAAGAGTCTTGGAGTAGCAAAAGATCAAATAGGGGAAATGATTGAGGAAGAAGTAGAAAGAATCAGAGGATTCATTTTCCAACCTTACGTGAGAGTAGGTACTTTAAAGGAAGCCTTGGATCATATCATAGAAGTCAGGAGCTTCCTAGAAAATAGCTTTCATTGGACTGACTGGTGGTACGTAAAGTGGGGTTGTAACCAGTTGATAAAAGCAGAAGAACTAATTAGATAGGTAATGAAAGTAGAAGTGATGAAGATAAAAGAAAAATGGAGCAAAGAGAGAAAGGAAGAAGAGAATAAGAAGAGGAAATTAGAGTTTGAAAGATTAAATAACAACTGGATGAAGATCCAACAGAAATTTAGAGAGATGGGCCATACTGACTGGATAACAGAGGAGGAGAAGAAGAGGAAGAAGAAAGGAATTTTGGGAAAGATAAGGGGATGGTGGAAGAAGTGGAGGAGTTAGAAGAAGAAGAAAACCAAAGGCCCTTTCCAGGGCCACTCATAGGTCTCGAAAAGAGATTGACTTTCCATTGCCAACCCTCTTTTCTATTTTTTTTATATTTTTTTAAAAATCTCATGTTTCAATTGCCTTTGTCCCTAGAATGGATATTTTTTTCTCCCATTGTTCAATTGCCTTTGTCCCTAGAATGGATATTTCCTTTCTCCCATGTTAAATTCCCTTGTCCCCAGAGTGGATGCCTTTTTTTTCCCATCTTAAATTTATATAGTCCCCAGAGTGGATATTGCTTCCTATGTTAAATTTACGTAGTCCCCAGAGTGGATATTGCCTTTTTAACATGGAACTCCCCTAGTCTCTAGACCGTCCCACCATACTACTGCAGTGACTGAGTACAATTTCGCTAAAGTAGGCCTAGTATGACATTACTCTTGGCGGCCTTATTTGTAAGTCTATCGAACATTAGATTTACAAGAAGAAAATAAACAATTTAGATGTCATATTTTTGCAGGAAAGATTTATTACTACTTCAACCGGTTCAAGCTAGAAAGTGTGTTACTTTTGTTACTCTGAAAATCTGTATACTCAAACTAACGATTACAGCCTGTGTCCGTACGTTTCCTTAAAACAGAACGTGAATGATACTCATATATGTCCGTGCACGTTCCGCGGAGATACTATGTTATATTAGATGTCTACTAATCTGTTGTACATTGGTCTCCATCCACACGCTCATTTTTGTTTTCATCGCTACGTTCTAATCGTGAATCTGAATGTATAAGATAAAACTATTATCTATTTATTTCTTTTTTTCCCGATTCTACTTCTATTGAATGAGTTTCCATGAAACAGTCCGTATAATATCTCAAGCCATAGCCAGATAACAAATAAGATCCCTATCTATTAGTATAAGCTCCAGCAGTCTGGGTTACCGACTTAAATACCACGCTGAACCTACCATTCGATATCCAGTCTTATAAGCTCCTGCAGTCTGGCTTACAAACTTAAATGTCGCTCTTACAAAACAAACATGATAATCTATCCATAATTATGTATGCCGGCAGTTTGGGCTAACGGCTTAAAGATCACGCTGTAATAAACCCAGCTAATCTGTCTAGGAAACGAAAGATCATTCTGAAAAAACGTGATTCTCTTATATTCTCATACACCCAGGAAGCTTGGATTATGAATCCGAAGATCACATGGTTCAACATGATTTTTACTGATTCCTATAACTTCAACAGTCCGGAATAAGAACTTACGATCACACTGAAAAAACAACATTCTCTATACATTCTTTCAAACCTTGGTAGTATGGGCAAAGGATCAAAGGATAACACTAGCAAAACATGACTTTCGGAAGTGTTGCTGCTTGATTTGTCAAAATGGCCTTAAAATAGTGTAAAATGGTATAAAGTGTTGAAGGTAAATTTAAGAATAATCCATTTTATTTACGTCAATGTGAGCAAGCAAGAGTCAAGAGTTATTTCCGCTTGTACCAGTGAAGAATGAATAGTTTCCCGGTATTTACTCTATTGTAGGAAACAAAAATAAACATCAATTTAAAAAATGGACTGATGAGATATTTGAACTGACGAAACCAGTGAAAAGTAAATATTGTCGGCATGCTTACAGGCTGGCCACTATAAATTCAGAAATCCAGATGGTGACTATGGAAATCTTCCAACATTTCACGTAATTGTATATATCATATGAGAGGAAATATTGCATGTCTAGAAGCTAAAAATGTTTGCAAGAAGAACGACATTATTTTAATTGATATAATCACGGGTTATAAAGAAACACCTGGAGATTATTGAAGCATATTGTTTAGAGTAAACCATAATTACTACCTTTGAAATAGCAGTCTAATGAGGACGAGGTATTCTTTATTTCTTTCTTTATTTATTTATTTATATTGGTTCTCAGTTTAGATCATTGACAGAAGCCTTGATGAAATAGTTATCGTTAGTCTATCTAGCATTTCTTAGAGTTTCTCTCTAAGTGTTTTTTTATTGTTTATTAGTGGTGTGTGAGGAAGCATTATCTAAATCTCCTTGAAATTTCTTTTTTTAATTAGTGGTGTGTTAGGAAACATTGTCTCAAATATTTAAATACATACATTCAATTGGCGGAAATAATAACCAGCGTCTCAGCGTCTATGGCTCATAATGATCTATGAAAAGAAGTTCATCTCAAACCTCAGACTTTGAGTAGTACAAACAACATTTTCAGAAAGAAAAACAGCAGTCATAAATCCAAAGGACACGTAACAGCCACATTCAATGATACAGTGCTACCTTTGTAAGTAAAGTTATCATACGATTTTTATCTTTGGGCTGAAAGCCACTTTTGAAAGTCTGCATTTATACTTTTTATCAATTCCACAACCTCCTAGTGACAGAAGATGCATTAGTATTGCCCCTAGATGCAATAATTTCTAAAATTGGAAATCTTTACAAACCTAATCGTAATAGACAAGATTTAAATTTGATAGAAATGACTCATAATGTGAATGCCACCTATCTGCCCATAGTGCCGTCTTATTTTGACCTACTACCGTACATAACAACTAACTACTTCAGTCAAATATTTGAGTCTTTCTTTACATTAGTGTCTCTGAGCAGTTAATCAATCATTTTAATATATTTGTGTGAACTTATTATAAGAAAGCAGTGTCCATATACTCTGCTGTTGTGCTCCCTGCCTAATAAGGTAGCATTCAAAAGTTTATTTGGAACTATGTATCTTTTCGTAGCCAAAAAAGCATACATCAAAAATATGTATACATTTTAAATACTTTTTCCAAATAAAATAGTCTGTCATTATGCAAAACTCCCTTCTTTTCCAGCCCACAATGAAAAGGCACTAGATGCTGTGCTAGTAAACTTCCGTAATGAATCTGAAACTATAGGTTGACTGGCAAATCAAATAAAGTTTCCACTGTGATGTTACAAAATGTTTTAGATGAAGGTGACATGAGGGGTATAACAATTTTTATAATACAAATGTCTTCATGTGTTGATTGAATCGATTGACATGGCCCTGGCTGGCATTGTTTAGTTATTTACATACAGTTATTTTACATATTTCTTGTCACCGGGTGACATATCAATGGCCGGTATTCCATGATTAGTTATTTCAACACAGTTATTTTACACATGTTTTGTTCTTGTTATACTTAGCAAATTAGAGCGTCATGTTTACTGTATTGCAGCATATATGTAAGTCTGTTTGTAAATCAGTTTAGCACTGTCTTAATAGTTATGCTTTTGAAAATTATGGCAGCAAGTAATGGAGAAGAAATTAAAAATAAGACACAAATGCACATTCAAAAGAATAAAATAATTAATCTCATTAAGTAAATGAATTAATTATTTTTACTCATTCAAACGTTTAGGAGGAAAGTCGTTTATGTAAGTGAAAAATCGAAATACGTATAGTCTTAATATTATCCCCTCATACCCAGTCCTCAGTATAATGTACTAGTTGAATGGCAAGTAAATATTCTCTTTTATCTACCCTAATATTACATGGCGCCTGTTAAACAATTTACGTTGCCATACTATAGTGATGCTGCAATATATGTTATAATAAAGTGGCATCATGTATATAATACAAATGTTCGCGTTTTGGTCCCAGTCATAATAAATTAACCCTAAATGATAAGCATTTAGATTTTGTATTTCTAAATGATGTTTCTTTCTTCAAGAATTTAGGAGAATAAGTAAACTGTAAACAATTTAGTTGTCGGCATTTCGTATCAATTACTTATTTGTGCCTGTGAATCCACATATTCCATTCCAACTTGTTCTACATTAAAAGAGTTTTCTTTCTGACAGACAATTAATACAATATTAATAAACCTTTACAAGAAGAGGAACAGACTTATTTTGTAAACGTTATGCAAATAAACTGTGGAATTTTACTTTACAAAGCAAGTCAGATATTTTCAAAAACCCTCACTTAGAAACAAGCAATGTTCAAAAGAATGACGTCTTCATACTGATATTATGTTTATTTAATGTAGTTACACACTTAATAACCGATTTAAAGCAACTGTGTAGTGCAAGAAATTATAAAGTTCTATTCAAAAGAGACGAACAGTTGACAGATAGATCACGTAGTACACAGTTGGATAAATACTGTTTAGATGAATAGTTTCTCGCTCGTTCCTTTTGAACTCATTTGAAGAAAATATTGTGAGTACTGATTCAATATATAAACAAATACGCCAGTAATGAGACAAAAGGATTAAAGATTTACTCTTCAATGTTCAGTGTATAGTGTATCACTATAATTAGTTTCAATTATTTTGTTATTGATTTCATTACACTGGTTCTAATTACCAGATGATGCACACGCTAGAGGGCTATTGCAATACAGTGTCTTACCAAGCATTACCTGCAATGCGAAGGAGGCAGTGTTTTTATACTAAATTTCGTTTATCGTTTCAGATATATTTCCTTTCTACGTCAGGCGGTTAACTGAGTCAGAACAAAAGTTTTAAATGTAATGAATGTGAATGAGATTATGTTTGTAAACAATAAAACATTAACCCAATATGCTTTACATAAGCAGAAAGGTTAGTTATTAAGTTACAATTAACTTAGATTCGATGTACAAAAGGTAGCTTATAGCGCAAAGAAAAGTTTGGTTCTGACTGAATGATGAATGAAACTGAAATACAACTGACGAATCAAGCATTATAAATTTGTTTAATTTTCAGCGCTGACGTAGATGAAACTGGGGCATAGTCAGTTACATATAATTAGACAAATGGATCCCCTGTGTTTCCCAAAATGAACATTATTGTGTGGCCCTATTTCCTAAGAAAAATAAGAGTTAGATGACGAGGAAGAGAGGATCATCTTGATATTCATTTATTAAGAATATGATATATCTCACGAAATTGCAACTGACACAGAAATACACTGATTCTGAAACTTAAGACATAAATGACTAAAATTAGTGCTTTGATAAAGCGGATTTGTCTTTTGTATCGTTCGATATATTACATGAGTTGTAAATCGTACCTGCTGAAATTTTATTGGGGGACAGCATTTGAGTTCAGCAGGTACCATAATTTAAGGTTTTGATTAAAAGAGGCCTTGTATCATTGATGGCTTTTGTCCCACTTTTTCCAGTGACATTCCCAAACTTTATTAGAGTACTTGTTTTAATGCTACCTTTTAGAATTATCAATGTCAATATTAAATCTTCATGGCAAATATTATTGCTTCTTTAAATCTCATTCAGCAGAGCGAGAGACACTTGTCAAAGTCGGTAAAGAGCAATATGGCAATTTTCTGTTCCTACTTTGCCTCAGGAAATTAGCAGTTTAGATTTTTACAATAGCTGTTCATATCACTTCTCTTGTACCAGACGTACAGCTGTTTCTAAAGATATATCCGTCATTCCGTCTTACGAAAGATGTTTTGTTTCCGTTTTACCTATACTCGGTGACTTAGATACATTACTATAATTTTAGCAGATGAATATATATTTTGTTGATAGATATTTGGTCTTGGTTTGATCTGGAATCCATCAACAATGGATGTTGACATAGAAGACAGGTATAATGGGAATACAAATTGAAAGACAAGTATAATCGGATTAAACCTGGAAAGAATAGGTCTCCATCAACAATGAGAATACATTTGAAAAACCGATATAATGGACCTCAGGCAAGACAAAAAAATACTAATTTCCATTGGTTCCTTTTACTCTTTGCACTTCAGGTACTAGACAAATTTCCACCCATTGTTTTTTCTCCTGGCACATCAGATAAAAGACCAATTACCACCCATTCTATTTGTTCTTGGCACTTCAGATAAAATATTAAAAAATGGCACTTGCAATAAGTTAGACATGTTTGAAGGTTGATTTCTTCAGCACACACAGACACTTACACACACACACACACTTACACACACACACACTATTGAATCTTGAATGTACAGAGCAACTGAGGGCTGACTCTGTCAAACAATTACAGCATATGAAAGAATGCAATGGACCGCTCGCTGAACAGATCGCCAATAATATGGGAAACGTTTCATAATCAGTTGACCGGAGATAAGCTGCCCAACCGATTATTGCAAATAGAGACAATTGACTATATAGCATGTACAAAGTCGTCTGGAGACAAGCTACTATATAACATATACAAAGTCATCTAGAGACAATTTACTATGTAACATGTTCAAAGTCATCTTGAGACAATTTACTATATAGCATGTACAAAGCCACCTAGAGATCATTTACTATGTTAGATGTACAAAGTCATCTGGAGACAAGTTACTATATAACATGTACAAAGTCGTCTGGAGACAAGTTACTATATAACGTGTACAAAGTCATCTAGAGACAATTTACTATGTAATATGTTCAAAGTCATCTTGAGACAATTTACTATATAGCATGTACAATGCCATAAAGAGATAATTTAACAGGTAACATGTACAAAGTCATTTGGAGACAAGTTACTATATAGCATGTGCAAAGTCATCTAGAGACAATTTACTATGTAATATGTTCAAAGTCATCTGGAGACAAGCTTCTATATAGCATGTATAGAGTCATCTAGAGATAATGTACTATATAACATGTACAAAGTCATCTGGAGACAAGTTACTATATAACATGTACAAAGTCATTTTGAGCCAATTTACTATGTAACATGTTCAAAGTCATCTGAAGGCAATTTACTATGTAGCATGTATAAAGTCATCTAGAGATAATTTACTATGTAACATGTACAGTCATCTACATACAGTTTACTTTGTAGCATTTACAAAGTCATCTACAGGTTATTTGCTATAAAACATGTACATAGTCATCTAAATACAGTTTACTATCAAACATGTTCAAAATCATCTCGAGACAATTACGACATAACATGTGCAAAGTTATCTAGAGACAATTTACTGTTAAATATGTATCTAGTCATCTAGAGACGATGTACAGTATACCATGTAGAAAATCATCTAGAGACGATGTACAGTATACCATGTAGAAAATCATCTAGAGCCAATTTACAATATAACATGTACAAAGTCATCTAGAGCCAATTTACAGTATACCATGTAGAAAATCATCTAGAGCCAATTTACAATATACCATGTACAAAATCATCTAGAGCCAATTTACAATATAACATGTACAAAATCATCTAGAACCAATTTACAATATAACATGTACAAAATCATTTAGAGCCAGTTTACAATATAACATGTACAAAATCATCTAGAGCCAATTTACAGTATACCTTGTACAAAATCATCTAGAGACAATTTACAGTATAACATGTACAAAGGTATCTAGAGAAAATTTACAGTATACCATGTACAAAATCATCTAGAGGCAATCTACTATTAAACATGTATTTAGTCATCTAAAGACAGCTTACTATAAAACATGTACATAGTCATCTAAAGACAGTTTACTATAAAACATGTACAAAGTCAGCTTTTGGTGCCTTGAACATCTGTGATACAATTTTCAAGAAAAGTTCACAATATATTTACAAATATTGTCTCAATAACGGTGTCCTTCCTCTGTTCCCTTCTCCCCAGTCCACCACGAAATCCCGCCGACTTAAAGAACATGCATATGCAAAATGAGAGGGGGTGGGTGGGCATTGTCCGTTGTTTTCGAAGGTCAATTTTTAAAACATATAGTGTCGCGCTGTATCAGTTGCGTATAGCTGCTTCTTAAATCTTTCCATCCAAATTTATAATAAAATGTTTTTCTCAGGGACAAGATATGAAAAGGTGATAGAAATAAAGTAAATCATAAATTTCACAAATGTTATTAAACCTACAGCTGTACAAATGTAAAAAAGTTCTAATGGACTTCCTTAGTATCTGCATAAAGACTGGACTCATAACAGTATTCCCTATATCGTTCATAAGAAGGAAATCACTGATGTAATCCCTATAAAATGAAAGACAATCATAAGGGCCAACTTAAGTACCGATAACGTAAAATTGAAAGTATTCACAATGGAACTGTAAATTGCATTCATATTCACCAGTATTTAGTGACACATGGAATGTATAGACCCATTTAATGGTAGTATATATCATAATAATAATCCCTGCACACTTGAGATACTTAAATAATGGACCTAAGATTTAAAATACCAAACAGTAGGGCACATTGTCCTCATCTACTGTATCACTGCTAATAGAATCAATGTGCATGCCTAATGGCATCTAACAGATCATACCGTATGAATGCTAATATAATAAAACTGCATGCTTAATGGCACGTAACAGATCATACTGTATTACTGCTATTAAAATCAACATGCATGTTTAATAGCATGTAACAGACTGTAATGTATCACTGCTATTAAAATCGATATGCATGCTAAATGGCATCTAACCAGTCATACTATATCACAATTAATACAACTAATATGCATGCTGAATGGCATCTAACAAATCATACTGTATCACAGTTAATAAAATCAACATGCATGCTGAATGACATCTAACCAATCATACTGTATCACAATTAATACAAATAATATGCATACTTAATGGCATCTAACAGATCATTATATATCACAGCTAATACAACCAATATGCATGCTAAATGGCATATAACAAATCATACCGTACCACGACTAATAACATCGATATGCATTTTTCACCTTACCTTTCGGATACAAAACTATTTTGTGAATGCTCACTCTCGTGATATGATGAAATGTTTTTAAACGCTATTAACTACATCATAGATCAGAAATAATGTAATATAGTTTGTAACACCTTTAATGCTATACATTTGTATTAGATCCTTGTCAAACTTTGCAATAAAACGAGTTTTTAGCCAATGTTGAAATGAAGTCTGATTAACTGATAATGAGCTCCAGCTATATATAAGTCAAGTACGACAAAATCGTTGTATTCGTCAACAACGTCTTGGACTTCTGTTGCCCAGCTGTAAATCCACCATTAGATAAATAATCCTTAAATAAATCATCAAAGATTGCATCAAAAATCACCTACAATGTGAACATGATTCTGAAAAATGGGACTAGTACGTCTTTAAAATTATTTCATGCATAATTTAAATGGATCAAATCCTACTTGAGGAAGAAGTGAGCGTCACATATAATAAACTAACAGTAGTCTTTTTTTCCTTGAAACTGAAGAATAAAAAGCACAGACAGTAATGGCAAATGTGTACAAGACCTTTCGTAATTGATACCTGTTCATCTGGCCATTATATTACAAATCCTGTCATTACTTGAGTGTATATCTATTAATTAGGCAAGTAATTCCGGTTTTGTATAAATTAACCATGTACTGTAAATGCCAATATATGATAAACCGAACGTTTACAACGTTAAATAAGATTTGATGTTTTGAATCAATGCCCAAAAGTTCTGATTCTTGCTAAATGAAATATTCTGTAGTTTGTTTGCTTTAGTATTTCCTGCTGGATCATATTTTCACGTGATCTTTATTCTCTTTTTTCATTTTACGGTAACAATAAACGCAGTAACTAGGTAGCACCAAAAATCATAAATCCTAGATAATGGAGTAAATAGCATAACATTTGATATCAAAGCGTCTTCAGTAAGACCAATCAACCTAATTATACTTATCTGATTAACTGAATCGACAAAAGCAAAGAGTTTTACTCCATTTATAAATAATTGTGTGCAGGCCTATGATTGGAATCGAACGTAAGTTTCTGGAGTAGTCGGGATCTGAACTTACAACAATGACGCCGTTAGATGTTGAATTATTATACATCTAAAACAATGACGCTGTTAGAAGTTTAATTATTATACACCAACACAATGACGTAGTTAAAAGTTGAATTATTATACATCTACACAATGACGCAGTTAGAAGTTGAATTAATATACATCTACACAATGACGCAGTTAGAAATGGAATTGTTATTCTCCAACAACGATGACGCAGTTATAAGTTGAACTGTTATACATCTACAGCAAAGATTCAATTAGAAGTTGAATTAGTATACATCTACACAACGACACAGTTAGAAGTTGAATTTTTATACATCTACAACAATGACGCATTTAGAAGTTGAATTATTATACACATACAACATTGATGCGGTTAGAAGTTGAATTATTATACATATACACAAAAACGCAGTTAAAAGTTGAATTGTTATACATCTACATAATGACGCTGTTAGAACTTAAATTATGATACACCTACAACAATGACGCAGTGAGAAGTTAAATTAGTATACACCTACACAATGACGCAGTTAGAAGCTCAGTTATTATACACCTAGAACAATGACGCACTGAGAAGTTGAATTATTTATACATCTACACAATGACGCAGTTAGAAGTTAAATTGTTATTCACCTACAACAATGACGCAGCTACTAGCTGAAGTGATACGCATCTAAAACAATGACTCAGTTAAAAGCCAGATTACTGCAATTATAAATATCGACCACATAAAGTAAGATATTTAATCTAATTTAATTTTCATTTTAATTACATTTTTAATTTTCATTTTAATTACATTTTTAAGTACATAGTAATATCATATACTTAACTATGTGCATTATTCCAGTTATTTTAACATTCATAGATCTCATTTAAAATGTTTAAAATATTGCATAGCTTGTACTTAATCCACATGATACTCAGACACATGAGATATATAAACACCCAAATCACATAAATCACTGTCTTCAGTACATTGTAAAAAATTAATCGCACAAAATAGGTTTTTCAAAATTATTAAAAATGAAAATATTATTTATTATGCTTTAAAACCAACGTACAATCAGTTTTTAAAACTTTGATGTACTTTGACACGTGTATGTATGTCATAAACCAGATTCGAGGAATTTCGGATATATTCCTTTAAAAACTTAAATTATTGATTCCATATTAACATAATCGCGGTACAAATAAGATCGTTGATTCCATATTAGCATAATCACGTTACAAGTTAGAGACATAACAAACAACGTCTATCAAATGATAACAATTTAAACAGACAATGCAGTTTTAAAAATCATTTGTGTAAATTGAAAGACTGAATAAATTAGGTTTCCTTGCATGATAGCAATATTACAGCCAGACAACCGTATATGTGTAAAAGAGTGTTGAAAAATATTTTGGGATCAGCGACTTTAAAAGAAAGTTTAAACACATAAATACAAATAAAGTTTTAAATGAATTGTGATGCCGCCGCTCGTTTCGAACTCGCGGCCCCTTGTTTGGCAGCCTGGATTTACAGAAAGACAAATGTGGGTGTTTTTATATGACTAGTTTGATTGCCCGTCCTAGGACGTGAATTAAAAAATAAAATAAATAAATAAATAAACTGGGGGAAGTTTGATAATAAATATACAAAAGTAATTAAAAAAAATATATTGCGAATGCCGCTACGAGTTTAACACTCGTGACCTCTTGTTTGGCAGCCGGAACATATAGAAAGACAAATATGTTTTTTTTATTTATAAGATATACCAGGGTTTCTACAATGCCGTGGTGTTTTTTTTTTCTTCTTTCAAGTCGGAAAAGATGTTCTACCACATCTGATCTAGACATCTGCAATGCAATTTATTATTTCTTTGTAGAGCTGTTTGCCATTTGTATCCGTTGTGTAAAGTAGGCTTTCTATCTGAAAGGTACGATGCATAGTTTTTATTTTTGCAGTTAATTTCTTTCTCTCTTTATTTGTTTTTCAATTCAATATCGAATGACTTTTTTGCGTATAAACTTTGTTTTTCAAAAAGTGATATACTGGTAATTTTTAAAAATATCTTCTAAATGCTACATCTCCAGTTAGCCAAACAAATATTTTTCCTCAGTCCATGTTTTCTTGATCTGACCCTATATTTAAGAACTATAGTTTTGATATATCTCATTTTTGTTGGATGTTCTATTAATTTGGTTATATTATTGTTTCTGTATATCCTATGCATTTGTTTCAACGTATACACAAAGAAATATATATCTTTTACACAGACTCCCCTTTATCTAGTTTGTCTTTTAATGCTTTTTCAAATATTTTCCAATTTATAATGTCTAAGATGTTGGATTATTTAGTCATCCCTACTTTATGAATTTCTCTGCGGAGGTAATGTAACTTCCCTCCCTATATGAACAGGATTCTTTCTTTGTCAAAGTTATCTATCAGACTGTCCTTTAAATCTACCTAGTTAAACATATAACATAAGTTAATATACATATGTCTGAGCGATCTGCATTCGATCCATTATATTCAAATTTGCATGTGCCTACATTTGTAAGTTAGTTCGTAGTTTTTCTCAATTGTGTTGAATTTGTATACTCTTATATCCCCCTCTCCCACGCACACACACACGTCACTCCTAAACCTATTACACGTGTCGTTACAAGTTCTGGTTCGAGTCAAGGGTTGTTCCCCCGCCAGTTACTTATTAACAGAATTTAAGCTTTTTGCATGATTAATTTTAGATTCTTTTGCTTTCCCAAACTCCATAAATTCCTTTTCTAAATGTTTGAAGGTGTAGGCATCGGATGTAAAATTTGCATTAGTCACGAACATGCTGTACCATTTTTAGTTCCTTTTTGAGGTTTAGGAGTTAAATTCCCTTTATGTTTTTATTGTTATGTATTTTTATTCGGAGGGCTTCTATTGCTATTACATATAATATCATCGATAAGGAACAATCCTGTCTCGCGGAACGTTCTATATTAAATTTCATCGTGCATATATAAGAAACTATATCTGTGCAACTATACTATATTCTGTCAAAATCCTTTTCTTGATATATAAGATCATGGCCCCCTCCTCTCTTTAGTTTCCAAAAAATCGATCGCTGTTTTTAAAGTTAGAATTTTGTTATGAATATAATGTTAATTATGTTTCCGACACATGTTTTAATTCTGTTAGAAAGGATCTTACTACGTATTTTATAGTCTGTAATTTAAAAACGATATCGATATCCAACTCGTTCTGTCTTTTACATCTCCTTTCCCCTTATAGATAAGTGTTTCTACACTTCTTTCATCGTGGACGTCATTTTGTTATTTAACATATCATATCTTTAATATTGGAATTTAAAGATATTTTAAGGTAATATATAAATCTGTCGTTAAGCCACCAGAACCAGTTGATTTTCCTTTATGGAGTTGCTTGAATGCTGTAATTATTTCATTTGATATTATAAGTTTTTCGCATTGAGACCTAGAGTCCTGTGGGATTTGCGACAATTCTATATTCCCAGTGTATTCTTCTATCACCCCCCACCCCCGTGATATATTTATGTAATGTTTAGTTCTTTTTGAAAGCTGTATATTTTTTCCATTATGTGTTTTGGTTTAGTTATGGTAACGTTATCTTTTTTAGTTTTTCCATATGCCTGCTATTTCCTTTTCTTATTTCTTCCATCATTTGCATCCTTCTTGCTTTATTATAGAAATTGGACAATTCTCCAGCCCTTATTTTGTGCCACTTAATTTGTAATCTTATAAAGCTTCATACTTTCATCACTTTTATTTTATCCTCTTCTTTTTTTATTTAAATATTTATTATTGTATTGCATTCTCTTTGCCTTCCCCGTCTTATGTTTTATTTGACTTGACAATATGTTTTGTTTATTGATTTAATTTTCTTCTTAATTCCCCTCCCCAACTCTTCCATTAGGTTGTAATATTCCCTATTTAAAAAGGTTTCTAACAGTACTTTAAGTAATCCTTTGTATTCTTTGTCTTCTACAACTGAGTTGTTTAATTGCTATAGGTTCTGACCCAATCTTGCCCAGCTTCAGGTCGGAAACAGGTAAATCGTAGCTAAATTAACGGTCGAATAATTCAGTTTTCTTGTATTTCTTTGCAGTTTTGACTGCATTATACGAATCTGTATTTCAGGATGCCTGAAACGGCTGCGATCAGTACACGTACTGATGAAAATAAAATTCAAACTTTCGCTTGCTATTATGGTGTATTTTTGTAACAGCTAGCAAAACAGTATATAAATTGGAAGGTGACGACTACATTTGAAACTATGGATGTCAGCCAAGTCTAAAACTTTCATCAAACTTTGAAAAAAATCATTTATTTATCAGTAAATTGTTTAAAGATAATATATATCCTTTGGGTTGTGCCCATGCCACACAACTTTGGAAATAGTTCAGAGAGCTTCTCCATTTACCATCATGGATATAAAATAAAGGTATGCTGTTTATCGATAGAGAGTATTTGCTTCTATCGAGTGAATAATGTATATATTTCATTTATTTAATTTTTTGTGGATGGAATATATCCGTTATTCACTAAATACAAGCTGGTTTTACTTTATGTTCCGCTCGAACGTATTGGCTAGTAAAATGTATAATAAATTGAAGTAGAAGCTCTCTTACTGGATAATGTCAGCTGATCACCATTTATTTTCTGCTGTTTTTCTTGATATTTGTATAGAAAATAATAGTAGTAACAGAGCCTGCTTTTTGGCCGATTGGACCGATGAGGATCAATTGGGCCTCGCATTCAAGGTGCCCCGCGCGTTAGCAAATTTTAAAAATATATCTCTAGAGAGAAAGTAACTTTAAATCGATGGAAGAAATGTTAAGTTCGATATTGTATAAAACTTGTTTAAAAGTTTATTTCCAAATTCAGTGCTCACAGGAGGCCCCTCGCGTAAATCCAGGGGTCCCGCCAAAATAATCCAATTCCAGCCCCGTGTTTGCTAAGGCCACTGCTTAGTAATAACATAGTTCTCTTTCATAACTCAACGTTGAATACACATAATCAAAAAGAAAAATGAAAAGTAGGTTGCTGGATTCCAACCTGGTACACCTGCGTGATACCTGGATATGTTTACCATTAAACTAAGAATATTACGAAAATACTCTTCGATGTTCTTGGTCATAATGTTATCAACGTTTATTGATTACATTAAAACAAAAGCCAGTTTAATTTGATTGGTTGGTTGGTTGGTTGGTTGGTATGTGTACAAGTATAACACCAATTTACGTGGCTCTACATGGTGGTCAGTATTTGTGGTGGAAGAAAAACCGGGGAACAACCACTGACCCACATGAAGCAACTTGCAAGCTTTCTCCTATGCCCACGTAGGTAGAGTCAAGACTCAAACCCATGCGGACGGAGGGTAGTGACAGTGATATAATAAAGGTGAGCGCATTAGACCACTCGGCCACCCGTGACCCCATTCATAACTGATTCCAGTGAATTATGAAAAAATGTTTTAAATGGAAAATCCACTGATTCGCAGACTAGCATATAACAAAAATACTTATAATCATCTGAAATTCATGTACATAATGATTGCTATATACAGTAAAAACAAAATAAAAAAATAAACAACAATCTCTCCTACAAAATATTTGCAAAATCGGTCTATATCTAAATAACCACGCCTATCTTTAAGATTAAAACTTAATACAGTCCGAATTAAAACCATTAAGCTATTCCGGATTACGGCAAGTTATTCCAGTCCCGTTCAATAAATATACTTAAACAGTCGCCTGATTACGAGAAGTGATCACATAAGCCAATATTTTATGGATGCCGACAGCAGAACCCCGATATTCAGACTGTCCAACGCATGCGATCACTTAATTTCCGTCTCGCTGGTAATCGTAATAGCGAAATACACTGTATATAATACTGTTAGGCGACCGGTCGCCCAAAGGTTGCTTTTTTGCATGAGCGTACATTGTTTTACCTTTCGGCGACAGTAAATGGGCGACAAAAAATGTATGTTTGACATTTATTTTATTTTACCACTTTTTGGTGTATTTTCATATTCCTTTCAGTATTCTATACAGTATTCACTACATAGGCACAATCATGACCCACAAATATTCAGTATACAACGATGTCGCCGAAAGGTTGCAATTTAGACGCTGTCGCCTAAAGGTCGGATTTGTGCATATGTGTGTGTGTGTGTATATATATATATATATATATATATATATATATATATATATATATATATATATATATATATATTTACCTGCGGACCTGCGTTCGGATCTCCGTAGAGTGCGAATTAAAAATTCTCTAACCTGTATGATATTATTAGTCGTATAATTGATATAGTTGATATACAAATAATACTATCATACAGGTTAAAGAGTTTTAATTCGTACTCTAAGGTGACTCGAACCCAGGTCCGCGTGTGAACCGCACCCATCTCCTTCCCTGCACGCACGAACCCATATTCCCTCACACTAAGCACACATCCCCCCAAAAAGATGTCACTCAGTCGGTGTTATATGCACTCGTGTGAAGCAGACACACTCGCATGACGACCCAGTAAATAATTATCATGTATCTACACAGTCATTCCTGATTCCTATGAAAGATCTATAGGAGAATGCTTGACAATATTAGGCAGAAAAAATATTTTGATACCAATAATATTCTTCAGGTTAGAGACATGAGGGAATATGGGCTCGTGTGTACAGGCAAGGCGATGAGCGCCGTTTACCAGCGGACCTGCGTTCGGATCTCCGTAGAGTAGGAATTAAAAATTCTCTAACCTGTATGATATTATTAGTCGTATTAAAATAGTAATTCTGATTACTATTATCAAGCATTCTTCTATAGAATCCAGGTAGAGCACTTTCCGTTCTGTCTGGTGTATATATATATATATATATATATATATATATATATATATATATATATATATATATTACACGCAAATTTTCTCATACCAAGTGAACCAACCTTGGGCGTTAGCGTGGCTCGATATTCCATGTATTCTCTATATTCAAGGTGCTCACGGTAATAGCCGTTGTCAAGCAAAATGTTTATAAATGCTCCAATACTAAGACCATTGTTCTCAAATGAAATAAGAACCACATGTACAAAATTATATGGTGTTTGTTGGTTCCACATTTTGTATAATCCTTCACTAGGCCATTCTGCGTCTAATAGATTTTGGTTGAAAATAATTTACCGCTGATATATTTTTCAAGCCATCTTTCTATGTCAAACGTTTTGAGAATCACGGCTAACAACTTCACTAAGCTTTAGAAGTAAATATACAAACAAATATTATCGGTTCAAAACTCAATCTTGTAATTGGCACTTTATGTTTAGTTTCATATTTTACAGTCTTCTGGCGAGGAGAATAATTTAACAAATAAATTTCATAAAGCTGAAGAAATAGGTGGACATTTTGACTGATTATAGGCTCGTATACATTTTTGCTTGAAGTACAAAATTGGGGAATGGCATAAGCGTGATGAGTCTGAATTTATATTCAAGCTATGAAAATCTGTTATTTTTGCAAGGACAACGTTTTGCATAAGTTGCCATCAAATACGTCACAGTTTTATGGCAACACACGTCTATTTCTTTCATGTATTGCTCTTAAATGTGTTATTTCTGTTGTTTAGATGTTAGGGCTCTTCTCGGAAATATAACAGACCAACCATTCATTTGTAACATTTTTTATCCGTAAATGATGAAACATATGAAATAGATTTAAAAATGTATACCAAAATTCCAAATTCGTCGTATATGTTTATATTTCAGAGTTGATATTCATTTTGATATATGATCGACAAGACAAGAGGGAAAAACTCGTATATATGTATATATATATATATGGTATAACGGTACCAATTGCGCAAGTCCAGGTGGGCGAAGCTTAAGGTGTATGGAACATTGTATTCAGAATTAAAGAACAAAACTAGCTGTGATTGGTGCATTATGTAAGACTTGTACTTTCTGTTTGGCTTAAAAAAAAGTTGAGCCTCTTGGCAACATGTGAGTTTGTGTTAATTTCTATCTAGATCATATTTTGTATTTTTTATGATTTTTTTAAAATATGGTACACATGACTGAAAATGTGCTTGTTGTGACTAGATAACTCTTACCCCTGTCTAGTTCCAGTAGAGTTATCTCTCTTAAATGCAATGGAGTACCTGGTTATGTCATTGTCAAATTGACAATCTAGCATTGTTCTATATGACAACATGTGACATGCATGCCCAAGTAGGACAGAAAGTATATTTATTTCACAAAACATTAGCATTGAGGTATATGGAAAAACAATTGGTACCGTGATACCTAAAGGAAAGAATAGCCTCACAGTGTTTCCATAGAAACGCATACATGTGGGCGGCATTTATGAACTATACTAGTTTGATGTAGGAAAACAAATGTATGCTGAACACTTTTGGTCAAATATTGAAAGTTCTTTAAGAATAAAATGTATGAAATCTTTAGAAAATAGCACAAGATGGCTTTGGATGGGGACTTTTGATAACTATAGCTATGATAGATATAGACTTGTGTTACCTGATGCCTTTATGTATGTGCTGTTACCTCCTAGATTGGAATGCATGCAACAAAATAAGTTATGTAAACATAATATAGTTGATTTTGGCCAAATATTGGCTATTGTACCTGCAAAAGATGAAAAATCATGTGTACAAAAACAACTATCTTGTTCTTGTAAGGCATGCCATAAACCAGGATAGAGAACATTCTAAGTACACTTGTAGATAGATCACTTGTACCATGTGGGATGTTCTGGCATGAGTAATTTTTAGGTAATTTATTAAGGATTTGGTATTCCTTCCCATTTTGATTTGAATTGTCCTGCTCTAATTGTCCCTTTTTTTTTTTACACTCTCCTGCTTTGAAATTGTTCATGTAGTTAGTTCAGTTCTCTTGCATTCCCTTTTGTTGAAGTAGCAGTGAATACCAACAAACAAGAACAGTTTCCTTAAGTCAGCATTTCCCATTGGCACTTGTATAAGCCCAATTATAATCTACTACTGACTTTCAATTAATCCTATTTCTTTCTGTCAAGCTGCTCTTGTGGAATTTCCATGTTTGGTCCAACATTACAGAATGATAACCATTTTAGTCACACAGTGCGTATTCATTCCATTCAAATCCACACTGTTCTTGAAACTTTGCATCCCATCGCAAGAATCCAAATTGGCATGAGATGATATCTGCATGGTTATGGAAGGCTGCACTCTACATGCCGGCATTGTAGAAAATATGAACTATGTGATATGAAAGAGCTGCGTCATCTTAGAAATTAAAATTACATGACTCTTGAGGTCTCCACTAAACATAGGAGTCTAAATGTTAGGTTCTCACTTCGTCAGTAATGTATTTTGAGATAATTTAATTGCAATGAAGTTAATACAGGTTGTTGATGAACTCATCTATATTACATGGATAATGTATTCAAGGTTACCACACCTTATGTATATCATTCAGTTATCTCCCTTACACCAGTCATAACATTTCAAGGAAATAAAATCTCACATTTTCAGTGACTGATTATGAAAATAAAGAGAAGATTTGTGAAGTATTATATTAGCCCTCAATCTTGATGCAAATGTAAGTAGAAGCAATTTGATAATTTCTCACAGTAAAGTTTACAAGTTTAAAAACTGATAAGGTATGTTCTGCTTGGCTCTGAGATAAGTTTCTCTCTATCTTATGCCAATTATTATTAAATTCTTATGTAGAAGAAATATACTTTATATGTATCTATATTATCTAAATTATTCACCCTTTTATATTAGATGGAAATGAACACAACTT
The DNA here is from genome assembly GCA_028554795.2 of Sinohyriopsis cumingii. Taxonomy (NCBI): domain Eukaryota; kingdom Metazoa; phylum Mollusca; class Bivalvia; order Unionida; family Unionidae; genus Sinohyriopsis; species Sinohyriopsis cumingii. Next base: position 98,696,363 of record CM068837.1, read on the forward strand.
CACTTGAAATTTGGGTCCTGTAAGGGATGTTATAGCACAGTTGCCTTTGGGCTGTCCTTGGACCTGTTGGGCCCTGCCCCATATATTTGTCCAAGGTAAGGTCATCAAACTTTCACTTCTCATTTTTCGCATTGCTGATTTTGCCACCTTTAATTCCTTTATCATAAGCTACCTCTCCCTTTTAGATAAACACTTTCCTCCTGTTTTTAACTCCATTTGATGTGCTATACTTAGTGTTTATATTTGGCATTTTTCTGTATTTTATTCCCCTAATTTCACCTCCCAATCCAAACATAACCACTTAGAAGCTGCGATTTACTATATTTGGTGACTGACTGGCTTATTGAAACAATTTTATTCACATTACAAAGGAGGAAAGCTTACTATTTGTGTTACAAAGAGGATGGGTAGGTGGACCTTTGTGTGAGGACTGGTGGTTAGTGACCTCTTGTATCTGTAGATAGTGTAAAGTGGTCAAAGCTTATACTTTATAATAAGATTGGGTCATGTCCACCTGTCTCTGATGTTAAGTTCTGCACCTACCAAACAAATATAAATTCCTTTCTTTTAGGTGAATTGTACATTTTGAAGTAGGACAGGTGCATACTATTTGGTACATTGACCTTTGACCTAGTTATTACATAATATGATATAATGTGATTTATCCCATATCACCTATGTGAAGTTCAATAATTGCTGAGATGAATAAGATACAACTCATAGTTGAAAGAATTCATTTTATTTCAAAAGATGATTTTGATGGTGAAGCAAAAGTATGAAAACAATAGTTCAAACAGCTCAATGACATTTCTATACACATTCATATAAGACATAGGTTAGTACCTCATCAAATTGTTTTTCACAAGTGAGACTAAGTATATTTGTTACTTATACAGTCCCGAACTATTTCACAGATTATTGGAAAAATTAAGGTTTGCTATAGGTATAACGGTACCAATTGCGCAAGTCCAGGTGGGCGGAGCTTAAGGTGTATGGAACATTGTATTCAGAATTAAAGAACAAAACTAGCTGTGATTGGTGCATTATGTAAGACTTGTACTTTCTGTTTGGCTTAAAAAAAAGTTGAGCCTCTTGGCAACATGTGAGTTTGTGTTAATTTCTATCTAGATCATATTTTGTATTTTTTATGATTTTTTTAAAATATGGTACACATGACTGAAAATGTGCTTGTTGTGACTAGATAACTCTTACCCCTGTCTAGTTCCAGTAGAGTTATCTCTCTTAAATGCAATGGAGTACCTGGTTATGTCATTGTCAAATTGACAATCTAGCATTGTTCTATATGACAACATGTGACATGCATGCCCAAGTAGGACAGAAAGTATATTTATTTCACAAAACATTAGCATTGAGGTATATGGAAAAACAATTGGTACCGTGATACCTAATATATATATATATATATATATATATATATATATATATATATATATATATATATATATATATATATATATATATATATATATATATATATATATATATATATATATATACAACGATATAATCGTTGCTACACGTAATGTCTAGAGATTAACTCAGTCTTTAAAACCAGAATATAGTGTAGCAGAGATGAACTTTATTCAATTAAGATTTTTTCTGCTACCGCCTTCATATAGATCATGAGTAGTGAAAGGGGCCACCCTACGTACAATGGGAATTAGCATTACAGGGACCCCTGGGCCACTCTACGTACAATGGAAATTTAACATGGCGAAAAATTGTGGGCCACTCTACGTACAAGGGGAATTTAACATGGCAATAAATCGTGGGCCACTCTACGTACAAGGGGAATTTAACATGGGGAATAGAGTTTGGGCTTGTTTAGGGACAAAGGGAATGGAACATGGGATTTTTTTTTTTAAATTTAAAAATTTAAAAAAAGCGGTAGGCAATGGAAAGGCTATCTCTTTTCGAGATATATGGGGGCCCTGAAAAGGGCCTTTGGGTTTTCTTCTGCTTCTAATTTCTTCTTTTCCTCCACCAACTTCTTATTTTATCTCCAACACTCTTTCTCTTCTTTTTTTTCTCCTCCTCTTCTTTCTTCTCTTCCTCCTCCTCTTCTTTCTTCCTCTTCTCATTTTCCTCTTCTTTTTCAATTTTTTCGTTCCATGTTCTTATTCTTATCTTTTCCTCTTCATCCTCTTTCTCCTCCTTTATTTCCTTCATCACACCACTAATCTTGTCCTTTGCTTTTCTTAAATTGTTAATTTCCATCTTTACACGATGGGGACTATAGGAATAATGGTCTTCAACCAGTCTTATTAGCATCTGTTCCATTATTCCTAAGTTGTCTAAAACGTCTTGCAAGGTTTGTATTTTGTCCATTTGGTTTGACGCCATCTTCTTTTTATTCTTTGCAGAATGGTTTGAACAACTAATACTGTGGGTTCTTATACGAAAAGCGCGTACGTGAAGGAAAATATCCCCCTAAAACATAAAATGGATCTTACCTAGATCATGACCCAACAACGCGCGGACGTGAAGGAAAACATCCCCCCTACTTTCTCATTTCATATAATATAACCCTAACTATACTCTCTACATACTCTAAGAATCAATAAAGAAATCCATAATCTACTATTCACACAAACTTACTTCAACATTTACAAACACACTAACACACAAACACATACACTTCCACTATTAATAAAGAGTTAGTGTTTATATTCACACTACTCTACCTACACACATTGGCAAATTAATAGTTATTTCTTTTCTAGAGTATTGGGTAGCCCTGAAAAGGGCTGTTTTGTTTGGAACTTCATGGACACCTGGTTAATGGTGGCACCTTCCAGGCCTGGCGCCACATACACATCTTATCCCCCAGTTACTTTTTACCTTTTGGGGGGAGAGAGCAGAGGCAGGATATGTCGCTTCAGAATCCCAATTTTCACTCTCTGGGATTCTGAAATTTTTTCTTCTCTCCTTTTCCTCCTCCTCTTCTTTATATCTTCTCTCCACCTCTTCTTTTTTTCTTCTTTCCTCCTCTCTTATCCTTCCCTCCTCGACAATGGCTTCCGCGGCCAGTTCATTTAATATGCGCCTGGCATATTCCAGATGCACATGAAGTTCCAACAGTTTCTCCAGTCTCGTGTTCATTTTTGGTGTTGATCAATCAACAAGGGTAGCTGGACTGCCGAACGAGTTTCAATTTATACTGAAAGCGCGGACGTGAAGGAAAACATCCCCTAAAAACATAAAATTCATCTTACCTAGATCATGACCAAAAAACAACAACAACGCGCGGACCTAAAAGAAACACTCACTCACTTTTTTATGCTACCCATCACTATTGTAAAATTTTTATAAATCACTTCAATAGACTATCCACATACGCAAAGCAATCCAATCTAACCCAAAATATATACCTCTAACAGCCAAAAAAACTAACATCATTTTAATCTACTATCCACTATCCACACCAACCTATTTTATCACTTACAAACACAATCACACAAACACACAAACACATACCCTCACATTTTTTAAGAAAGATTTAGTGTTTATTTTCACACTACCTACACACACTGGCAAATCGATCGTTATATCTTTTCTAGAGTATTGGATAGCCCTGAAAAGGGCTGTTTTTTTGTTTTGCTATGGCATTCTTTTTTAGTTTCTAAGAATGCGATGTCCTCTGAGGATAGACTTTCTGGCGATAGGTCTGCTTCTTCGGAAAGAGAAGAAGAATTCTTTGGTGTCGATACGACAATCGACAAAGCCTCTGTCAGCTTCAGGTTGCTGCTGCTGCTGCTGTTGCTGTTGTTGCTGCTGCTGCTGCTGTCTCTGAAGTCTGTACTTCTCTGTCCATTCTTCTTTCTCCCTGTTCATTTCTTCTCTGAAGAGCTCTTCTATCAGGTCTTCAGTGATTTTTAACATTCTCACATTCTCTATTTCTTCTGGCTTCGGTATCAGACTGTGTCTGACCCTATGCAAATTCACGTAGGCTTCGTTGAGCTTAGCTAGTTTGGAGCACATCTTCTTAGGAGGATGAGTCGACAATGGATGGATAGACTGGGAACAACCCGGTTCTTAAAGTTAAAGCGCGGACGTGAAGGAAAACATCCCCCACACGGTTTTCGAGCCGCAACGTTCATGAGAGGGATAGTAAGAAATGAAAGAGCATCAATCCAACATTCTTATAGCTAAACAAACCACAAAGGCATTTTTTTTCAAAACACAACATTTTTTATTCAAAAATCACTTAACACTAACTAACAACAACTCTAACAATAATCCAACATGATAACATCAAACAATTTTTTTCAAATGACAAACAATTTTTTCTTCAATTACTAACTACTTTGAACAGGGCGGACAACGTTGTGAATGAAATTGTGATTTCCACTGTTGGAAATCATTAGGCCATTGATGGACACTACGTTTCCTAGCTTGAGACAAAAGATAAGCATAATGGTCACAAAACCATCGATCTACTTTCACATCGTTTCTAGCAGAAGAACGAGGATCGAAATGAGTCACTAAATGTTCTAAGGAATAGCCCAGGCTGCGATGATGCAGAAAATACACACAGTACTGTCCACACACCAAGGAATCTGTGCCTTGTAATTTCACATTATTGAATCGGGTGGTTTGAGCATTTCTTCTCATAAAGTCGATGATATCGTCTTCCAAAGGGGGCAATCCGTACGAATCGAAATATTCCACACATCCTTCTTGAGGAAAGTAGACGGCTACCCAGTGGGTTCCTGGGAGATGACTGTCGTCCGTGTTGATCACGTAAGCTTGATGGTCTTTAGGTTTGCGATGAGGGAGTTCATCTTTAGCACAGACGACAGGATTCCAAGAAGACGTATACGAACTGTGGTTCAAAAGGTAATAAAGTTCCCAGGTATCCATTGTTTTGTGTTTTTTCTTCACAGGTAATAATAAGTCGTCAATTCGATCCTGACTTTTTGCTTGAAAATGTCTGACGAATAAACGGTTATTCGTTCTGTTTCCTCACTCTGATTCAGAAGAGCTTCGATACGATGGATCTCTTGAGTGGTTAATGCTGGACAAGAATGTTCACGCAAGTCTTTATACCACTGGTGCAACACGTCTTTGTTCGAGATGAGACTCCAAGCTTCGTCCAGATACTCGTCCAATTTTTCTTCTTGACTTAACATTAGGCATTTATCGTGTTGAATTTGACTGGGATGATCGTTTTGACATCCATAGCAATTTTTCTTGATCAATTCCGTTATTTTGTCGACCAAGTGTTTGGCAAAACAGGAGACTAAATGGGCTTCTTGTTCTGGCCATCTCGATTTCATCATGATCACTTCTTCTTCCACAGTCTCCTCACATTTCATCTCCAAAGTTTCTCCACTAGGTAAAGAGGGATAACAGTCTTCCATGGCTTTCTAATAATCTAGAATGACTTCTCTCAAACTGTTGATTTCTATGGTATTATCGAATTCGGCATACAGGATGACGTTCACTGTCTGTTTCAGTTCTGCTGCAAACTGAAGTTCCACACGAATCTGGCCAGATTTTATAGGGTGGAAATGTCCCTCGTCGCTGCCTTGGTCTGGAGTGAAATCGAAAACCCACAAAGCATAGCCTCCTGCATATTTGTTGTAATCAATGCCGTGACTGGTGTTGGTTCCTAACTGGCCGGTGGCTTCGTACAGGGACAAGTACGATCTCAAGTAATTGTTGTTGGCAAAGTCAGGTTCGAAAGGTCGGGTACACAAGGTCTTGCCATCGCGACTGACTTCGATTTTCTTCACGTCGAAGTGATGAAAGTTGAAAGGATTTTCAGTGAAGGCTCCGTTGAAGGCTGCATTCGAGACCATACCAAGGATCAAACGTTTGGGTAACTGTCCTTGGAACAGATGATCTTCGGTTATGGATTGCAGTCCAGCAGAAATGGTGAACGTTTTCACTTCCACACGTCGTATGGGATACTTGGCGGTCGTTCTGCTCAACGTCTGACTGATGTCGTTTCCCACTTTAGGTAACACTTCCACGCGCCGTACGTAGAGTCTGGCCACCATGATTTGGCTTTTAGGATTGCCACCCTTAGTAGCAGTTTCATCAGCCAACAAATGGAAAGTGGCACTGCTGCGATTCAGTCTCAGGCGCACATTGACGCCGTTCAGCAAATATTTCTCTTGCAACCACATGTCCAAATGCAAACGATCCATCAGTTCTAAACTCTTTTTACCTGTGATTCTGCTTCGTCTTGCCGCAAAGCCGTCATTGTCATCTGCGTCAGTTATCTTAAACTTGCTCGCTTCGTCATCTACCCACAGCACACAGGCATTGAGATGGGTGTTTTTGGCATCTGTTCCGTACGTCAAGAGATTTTCCAGGTAGGCACGGTAAGGGTAAGTATCCATGCTGCTGCTAACCAGTTTGTTGTTCAAGTACAAGTCCACTGAGCTGAACAAGGAATGCATGAAATTGTTGACGGGAGCTATAATCTCAGTGGCATCTACTGCACCATCCTCCTTATCTAGAACTTGGACTTTCAAGTACAAGTAACTGCTATTCAGATCGATGTAATCTTCGGGCTGTCCTTTGATTTCAAACTCGATGGGAGCTGAGGCTGTCAATGAGGAGACGGGATGAAATTCCACCCATTGGGATTCTTGCATCGTCATCATGGTGGGGGGCATGGCAAACAGATCCAGTTCCGTCTTGGAACAGGCGCAAGACTCTCGGTGCATCATTTTTTGTTGTTGCTGTGTCTCAATAATCGAAAACGTCTAAGTCTCGAACGGTTCTTCTTTTTTTGGCCTTTCTCGCTTGAAGTCTGGTGAAAGGGTGTTTTCTTCTTCGTCGTCTCTTTCTGCCTTGTCCTTGCTGAATGCTTGACTCGGTAGCGTGCAGGGCATTTATAGGTGTGTCTCGTCGGCCTAAAATGTCTTTGCCCGTTTGCAGCAAGACATTTTTGCCTGCCCTCATGAAGGCTTCTTTAGGGTTTTGTTTGTCGATGATGACATTTTGGAGAAATTCTTTGCCTTGTGTCAGTGCCGCATCTTTCAAGGCGTGCAATCCTCGTGTCACCATCGGTTTCAAGACTGGGGCCACCGAACGAAAGGCCGATTTTAACATGTCTCCTAAACCGTGTCCTCGCTGTCGAGCAACCCCTCGGTACACTGGATACATGACTTACTTACTTACGAGTCGTGAGAGAACCGTTTTCGAAAATGGAGTTTCACCGTGACTTTTCCTTTGGTGAATGGAATATTTTGTCCCAAATCTCCTTTTATAGTAATGTTGACCGTGTCCAAATACGACTTGCTGACCGGCAAATAGTGAGGATGGACAAATTCGCGGTGGACGTGGTAAGTGTTTCCACCTTCCTTGTCAGCGATTGTGGCAGAGTCCACTTTGAAAGGAATGACACGCAGTAACGGCACGGAGGTGTGTCCCACCACGTTGTATTCCACCACATCGGAATACACAAAGATCAAATTCAGTCCATGGTTCAGTTCTACCGGGGTATGAAAATACTGGCTAAAAGACTCGTTGCTGTAAATGACGGTTTTTTGTTTTAGTGTTTGTTCTACTTTCTTCCTCATCTTTACGTTACCACCCAACATGTCAAACAATTCATCACAGAAATAGAAACCCAAGATTTTTTCATCAGGAAATTTCATCAGGAAGCGACGAGCTGTTTTGTGGTATTCCAGGGTGACAGCTTTGGACTTGAAAGTCTTAAAAGCTTCCCCAAACACGCCATTAAACTTGGAGGCTATGGAGCTGACCAAATGTTGACCACTAAAATAACAGCCTGAGGGAATGAACAACTCATAGTCGGTCCAATTTGGATTGACTTTGTTTTTTGTTTTATGGGGATATTTGTTATTGTCATTCATCCACTTTTGCAATGGTTCGTCATAAACTTCCACCGTAAATTTACTTTGATCGTCAATGACATTGAGGACTTGGGTCGGGTGAATCATTTCTACCAAAGCCACTTCCCAATGGGCTTCGTGATCTAAGGGGATGGCCTGAGGTAATTTGGCCGTGTAACAGCACAAAGTGTTGTTGGGAAACACCTCCATGGAACTGTCACTGGGTAAGGTTAAGTAAAATTGGTTTTGGTGACTCATAATTCCAGAGTTCTGTGGCTGTCCGAGGGGATATTACTGGACGTCAGAGGCGTGTCTCCGCCCAAAATGGGGTTCTGGTTGTGGTTGTTGTAGTGGTGACTGGCACTGGCACTGGACACAACGTTCCCGTTCGAGGAGAATTTCAGGGAGGGATTGGGAAGCAGGTAACCAATGCAACTGCTCAATTAAATGGTCCACAATTGTTTGTCTCCTTGTTGCAATCTCAAATTGGCGATGGCTGCCCCGATGACACAATACACCACGAAGATTTGGCAGAAAAAGACGATTTGCGTTTTAGGCACACGTTCTCCACACCACACCCACAAGGGTTGTTTTTGTAAATCTTGCACAGAAGAACTAGGGGAAGAAGGACTGGTCGACGTAGCTGCGTCTGATGTGTGAAAGGGCATGATGGTCACTTCTTCTTTTTATAGTCGATGACTTGCGAAGCGTCGATCCAAGAATCGAAACTGGGTGGATATCCTTTCCAACGTACTTTGACTTCTTTGACACGTCGTTTCCCCACTTTACGGGTTCTGCGTTCGAGAATGCTTTCGATGTCGTACACGTCGTCTTCTTTTTTGGTGACACGTTGTAACTCGTAAACGTTCCTTTGAGTACTTCTCCGTTCATGTCTTCCAATTTATAGACGGCAGGATGACGGCCATGTACTCGTCCAGTGACGCGAAACAGTTCGGTCGTCCAGTTAGGTAAGTAACCTTTGTCGAAAGTGCGTTTGGTTTTGCCAATGCGCACCCAATCTCCTACGGTCAACTCTCCACTTTTCTTGGGGACAGCCCTCGTCGGGGACGTACCGAACAGACGCTCAAACACCAGCACTTCGTTGTCGGGAGTCACGTCTTGCGGGGCACGTCCGATGCTTCGATGGTAAGATTGGTTGTACGCTTGCACCAGGTGCGGTAAGATGTCGATGTACTTCAGAGTGTGGTGATGCGTAAAATATTTCCACATGCGTTCTTTCAAAGTGCGTTGAAAACGTTCCACGATGCTGGCATTGGTTTCGGGATTCTCGGTGGTAAAAAAATGAATGTCACGTTTCTTTAATTCTTTTTGGAAAGCTTGGTTCAGAAATTCGGTGCCTTTGTCCGTTTGCCATCGAAGAGGGTGACGACCGCTTTGTTTCAACACCCGTTGCAGGGCTCGCACTAACTCGCTGCTCGATTTGGAAGTCAAAGGCACGACCCAGGCAAATTTGGAAAAGACGTCGATGACACAAAACAAATATTTGTAGCCACGATTGTAGCTGGCCAAATGAGAGACATCGGCTAAATTGGCTTGCCATTGATGATCGATGCCTTCCACTCGGCTGCGACTTCTGGCAAACTTGCGTCGAATGGGTTTGTGTAAAGTGTAGGTAGCTTGTTCTTGTAACCATCGTTGCACTTGAGGTAAACGGAGACTTTTCAGTCGCGTTTTGGCAGCACGATACAATTTTTGAACTCCTGCGTAACCTGCAGGATGCGAGGGATCGTAGTAAATGCTAGCTAAGACTTTTTCCATTTTTTTGTGTTGATTGGTGTCTTAATAAGGCACCCACTCTTGGAAGAGGCTACTCTTTTTCTCTTGGGGTATTTTCTTGGATTGCAATGCTTTGCGTGTGCGGCCAGCAATAGGTGTCGAAGAGGAGGAGGAGGATGTCTGAGCAGGGGATATCGGTTCTTGTTTCACTTCTGTCTTCACTTCTGTCTTCACTTTCTTTTTCTCTTGTGAGGAAGAAGGGGTGGCCATCATCTTTTTAATCCATCCAATTCTGGAGGTAGGTGGTGTTGTTAACTTGCGTACTTTTTCTGGTGGAGTTTGAAACCCTTCTTCTTCTTCTTCTTTTCCTTTTTCTGTCTCGGTCACTGGTAGTGGTGGTACTGGTACTGGTACTGGTGATGGTGCTGGACTTTTCATCAAGGTCTTAAAATCTTTCAAAGTGGGTAGAGCTGTTTCGTCTAAAGCTTTCTGGTGAAAGAGTTGTAGTCGTTGCAAGAGTTGACCGTACTTTTGCGATTTTTCTGTTTCGGACAAATCTTGGCGATCCATCAAGGACTGCAATTCGTGTTGTAACTGGGACATTTCGCTCAAATTGGGATTGGGAGGTAAATGCGGGGTGCGTTGTTCTTGCCACCGATGGTATTCCATCCATCGTTTGTAAGGCACTAAAGCTAGTTTTCGTCCTTCCATGGGGTTGTCAGGGGTCGATTCTGAGATCTTGGGACTTCCGAAGGCCTTTTTATCTTGCTCCCATCAGTCCTCCCAACATGGTTCCCAAGACTCCTTTCAGTATGGGGCCTAACAAGAGAGGTAAAATACCTCCACGTTGGACCAACATCTTCTTTTTCTGACGAATGGGAACTTTCTTTTGAACCATTTTCCGAAGAACGTGACGATGTTTGCCTAAGCATTGTTTCTGGTGTTTGGACAAAGGGATCGTGCCTTTCAAAACGTTCAAACAACATTCGCACACGGTATCGATGACCTCTTTGGAGGCCGTTTGAATGAGTTTTTTTCGTAGGGGTGGAGAAGCTTTGGACAGGACAGATAACAGGTCCCCATGTTTGGCTAAACGTGGTGGCAGTCCTTTCCTTTTCTTTCCTTGGGGTTTTCTGGAGGGTGACATCTTTGAGTCTTTAGAAGCACCTAAAAACACTGATACCCTACTCGGTCACAGGCCTTTTTTATACTGGAACGCGTCGCCACTGATTGTCTTTACGTTTTATCAGTTTGAGGACAGGCATGACACGTCGTGCAGGGGTACGTAACGGACTAAATCGAGCCAGTTCTTGCTTGGACAAATCCAGTAAACTTTGTAACATGCCCGATCTTTCATGGACTTTGATTTTGGGAGAAGGTATTTTGTGAGCAGCAGCCACTGCCGCTAAATTGGAAGGTCCTGCCACTGGGGAAGTTCTTTTGGGGGTCATCAACGGAGAAGTTCTTGGTGTGATCAACGTCTCCAAGTACTCTTCAGTTCCTGGTGACATCAACGGAGAAGTGGACAAACGTGAGGCTGCCGGAGACGCTGTGGCAGGTCGTGGTTTGCGAGTGTAAGGTTGCGTCCTGGCCGAAGTGCCTCTCTTGCGACTAGTTTTCTTCTGTGGACTTTTCTTTTTCTGAGGACTTTTTCTCTGTTTCTTTTTCTGGGGGCTTCTTTTCTCTTTCCGGGGTGGTGTCTGGTAAGAGGAGGGTCCTGCCACTGGAGAAGTTATTCTTCTTGGGGACTTGGTCTTTTTCTTTTTCTTCTTGGGGCTTCGTTGGACTTTTGTCTTGGGGATAACTTTGGGGGCATTAGGATCCCATCTTAAGAGTGAGCGAATGATGACCCCTCCTAGAGTACCACTCCCTCCAGGTTTCAAAATGATTTGTTTTTTGGTTTGAGTGTCGATGCGGGGATCGGCCAGTTGGACCAAAGCGACTTTGTTTCGATCGAAAAAGCGTTGGGTTTGATGAGGAATCTGAATGATTCCTTGGAGTAATTGACGTGCCGTCACCGTGAACCATCGTAAGACTTCTTTGAGACTAGCTTCTAAGACACGGGCTCGTGTTTGTGGATCTTTTTCTCGACTGATGCCATACAAGGCACGAATCAATTTGACGGGAAGATGCGACTGAAGGGACGTCATGTTCACACTGTGTGAGACAGACGAAAAAGGGTCTGAGGTTTTTATAGATTTTTTTCATGGGGAGTGAAATGAAGTCGAGGACGGAGACGTGTACAGGACAGGCCCTCCGTCTTGGCACCAGTGGTGAAACAAGTGGGTACGAAATCGCAAATCCTCGGGAGTCGTAGGTTTCAAATCGACGAGTAAATAGGCGTGTGGAGTTTGAGTGGCATCGTCGTACGCCTGAGTCAGTCAAGGCGTTCCTAACTGTTTGGCTAAGACTTGCACTTGCGATTTATCTCGAGGGCTTTTAAACAAGACCACGTAATGCGCATTGAGACTGATGGTGCGATGGGCTTTACTTTGTTGAAACAAATTTTGGGTGATGTAAACGACACTGGCATTACGGTGATGCCCTTTGCGCGTGAACCACAATTTAATTTCTTCTTCGTCTTCTCCTAACATGTCGTCGAAAATGACCAAATGGGTTAGACGGGAGTCAGAGACGATGCCGTCGTCTTCTTTAGGAATGCCTTCCACAAACACGATGGAATCGCCTTGACTTTCTCGCAAGAGGCTGTACGCCGATTGCCACTCTTTGTAACACCACACGATCCGTTGAGGGGGCCGATCGATCAAATGATGTTTATGTTCGATCAAACGTTTGACGAATTCGGTTTTGCCTGAACCGCTAGGTCCAGCAATGAGCATGTTAAAGGGATGGCGAAGATACAAAGCCTCCCAACTGGCACGATCTAAGTGTTCGTCGATGACTTTGACAGTAGAAGAAGAGGGAGCAGAGACAGTAGAGGTAGCCATGGTGTGAGAAATGTCACTTGTGACACGAAAAACAAACAAGACAAGAGTTTATATACTTTTTCAGAACACGTTTATTGAATGTTTTTTTTCAAACATGAATACGAAAGACAAAAATACATAAAAGCCAAAGGCTTAAGTACAAGGATAAAAGGCACATGATAACGATGAATGTGGAATAAACACAAGTGTCTTTACAACAACCACATGTTTTGGGTAATGTTCTAACCAGTTCAACAGGGGGTAAGGTCACACAAGTGTCCTCCCGAAAGGGTCTTTCAGGCCTGTCCACGACAGTCCTGTCCTGGGTGACGGGTTCTTCTGGCACCGTCACTAACACGGGTTGAAAAGTAACTTTTTTCCTTGAACAACTCTCGTGCATACTGGGCCACTTCTTGGGTCCAAGCCTCAAAATCCCATTCTTTCCAGGCACGGACATCTGTCCAATGGGGATGTAAGTCACAGGCTACACACACATCGTCATACACGTCTTGGGTAGCTAAAAGTTGACGAATCTTTTTTTCCTGTTGAGGTCGAGAAGTATCCAGATGAAAACGCAAGGCTTTGAGCAAAAGGAGTTTTTCGTGACCATTTAAGGCCATGGAGGTGGTAAGTACTGATCGTAAAGAGTCCACAAAGAATCGGCTGGTAAACGAAATCCCAGAAAACAAGTCACTAAAACACACACCACTTGTCGTCCCAAATTGAATGGATACAATTCTTGTAATAATCGATGGTAATGATCCACAGTTTGAATATGGTCATTGAGTTCCTTCCACGGAATCTGTTGGATGACATACGACAGAAGTGGTGGCATAGCAGCCTGTTTTTATAGTCTCTTTGTTTCGAAAAGAATACACGTACTTTCTAGCCAGTGATCTTCGTTCTCCAGTTGGGAATGTAAATCTTGCATACTGCAACCGAATCGTCAGAGTTCTTTTAGAAGTTTCCTCTTCCGCTAAGTAGATTCCACGTAACAAATGTTGGTAATCCTTTACCTCGTCTTCCTCAATGGGTTGCTCTAGGTGAATCTCGAAGTAACCAAAATGATCAACACGTGAATCATCGGGGGCCTGGAAGTATTGAACAAGGTCTGACCACTGAAACAATTTCTGACGAATCAGTTCTCTTATACCATTCAGGTACCAGTGGTTAAAGATCTGGTGACGTAACGGATGCAGTTGTTCTTTACGTTTCACTTGTATTTTCACCAGCTCTCGGTAAATGCGTTCTCTCAACTCCACAGGCAAAGCACGAATGTTCTCTAGCAAAGTATCCATGAATAGGTCATACTAAATCCTCTTTGGTCTGACACAAGAAATGTACTCTTTGCACAAACATGGTTTCACTTCAGTGTCGAATTTAAATCGTTGAGTCACTAATCTACACATTACAATTCGTTCAGAAGTTTCCTCTTTCACTAAGTTGACATTGTGTTCAAGATGTTGGTAATTCGTTAACTCTTCCTCTGGAATTCGATGCAGTACGTTTACAATGATGTAACTACAATCGTCCATACCAAACCAATCCTTTTTAAAACTAGAGGATCGTTGATCAATGTCTGTCCGATGGAACACTTTCAATTGAATCAATCCTTGTATAGCCTTCAGGTACCAATGGTTCAAACACCGGTGACGTAACGGATGCAATTGTTCTTTACGTTTCACTTGTATTTTGACCAGTTCTCGATAAATGCGTTCTCTCAACTCCACAGGCAAAGCACGAATGTTCTCTTGTAAAGTATCCATGAACAGATTATTATGGTAAAAAGTTACTTCAATGTCTCGGTCCCACTAAAGGTAAGTAATGACAATTCGGTGACCATCGAGCATGTTCAACGTAGGCCGAATCTTGCGGTTCCCAGTGGTGAAGTGACACACCGCAACTGAAGCACTTGACTTTATCTCCTTCGCCCAAGTAGAAAAATCCGGCTCTGGCTAATTCTTCAGGGGTCGGTCCTCCCAGATACTTTGGCCATTTTCCTTTGAACGATTGAAGACGATTTTCAAAGTCGCAGTATTCCGACAAACGCACAGGGAACGAATATTCGTTTTTCACAGGTTCGTTTCGATGAGGGTTGGGTGACAGGAACAGGAGTTTGCTCAGGGCTGGATGACATCCGTAGGGGGGTAGACGTGAAGGTGAACATTCCCCTTTAAACCCGGTAAAATGTCTAAGAGGACGAGCGGCATCGCTTTCGCATCCCTCAGGTTTGACACGCACAGCATCACTTTCCATGACAGGGGCAGTGAGAACAAAGTTCCCATGATGCTTTACGGCATCGCTCAGGTCACAACGTACAGCATCGGTCCCATCGCAAGGCTCACAATCGCACTCGTCTGCAAACTCCGTTACGCAATTACAATGGTAACCACATGGACAATCGCAGTTTCCTTCCGGACATTTTCCGTCGCAATGCCTGGGTCTTATCCATCCAATATTAGTCACACTAGAGGAAGATACAACTTTTTTACAATCCCCAAACTGAAACGATGTCTTTTTCAAAGTATTCATCTTGTTCGCTCGGTCTTGGTAGTCACAATGAACTATCGATCTTGACCATAGCCCCCTTTTTATACTAGTCTCAATGCAGTCTCCAGCTTGTACATCTTTCCTTTTTTACGTTTTTTATGTCTTGTTTCGGAAGGTACCGTCTCTAAGGTACCGTCAACATTGTACCGTAGTGTAATGGGTGGAAAGGCCATAGAAAGGTAAGGGCAGTGCGGAGACCATCGAGTATGTTCCAGAATAGCTGAATCTTTATAGATACATAGATCCATTCGTAACTTCAGTCCGCAAGCGAAACACTGTACCTCGTATCCCAATCCTGACTCAGGTCCCAAGTAGACAAATCCTGTTCTAGCTAAAACATGCGAAGAAGGTAATCCTTCCCTATCCGTAGGCCATTTCTGAAACGTGTCCAATCGACGGGTACAATCACAATAGTCAGGTAAGAAGACTGGAAAATGGTAGGGTTTGAACTTGGAGTTCTCATCGGGTTTCTCACTCGATTCTTGCTGTGGCGAAGTCATCTTTCTGGTGGGTGGCTATCCTCTTACAACCAATGTTTTATACCAACGTGTCCATACGGTAAGGTGAAATGATTGGGAAGTCGAACTCGCTTCTGGTACACGATTTGATAGACTTTTTCCAAGGGTCGACTGACGATGTGGTGAGTGGGTAAACGTACAATTTTGTTCGGTTGGTAGGTGGTCACTTTAAAGTTTCCATCCTCTCCCGATTGCAAGGCTTCTTTCAATACCCCAAAGTTGACCACTCGACTGGTACGATAATTCAGAGTCAGTCCTTTCACTTTGCACGTCGTGTGCACTTCTCCTTGTTTGTCACGGTATTCGTAGCCGTAATTTTTGGGACCGCCACTGACAAAACTTAGAATCTTGTCGTCGGGATGCTCGTCTGTCCAGGCTCCTAAACGGTCTCCTTCGATGTTAGTGTGATGTTGAATCGGGTGATGGATGTAAATGCAACTGTCTGTGTCAAAGTACAGGACGCGTTCTTCTAACAGTTCTAAAGCTTCGTACAATTTTAAGCGAGCATGGGCTGTCACGTAAGCCGCAATGATGACATTTCCAAAAGGGTCGTCTTGTACAAAGTCCAGATCTTCTTCGTAATTGACCAAGATCAAATCCTCACGAACGACGTCCACGTGTTTCATGTATTTGGTTTTGTCGTGAATCATCTGGAAGTAGCGGGAAGGTTCTGTCAAATATTCCGTCTTGGGTAAACACGGTCGTTGTGCCATTTTACCCCACAAGCAATTTAACATCACTTTGGCAAACAAATCTCCTGCCTTCGTTTTTCTCGATGTGGTCTAAAGTGATGCCTTCTTGTTCGTAGTATTTCTCTTTGAATTGTATTTGGTCTTCGGGAGTGTGACACCAGGAAGGATAGCCGCTGGCTTCTTGCTTCAGTTTCAAAAAGGCATCCACGTAGTCTGCGAAAATGCCTTTCTGACTGGGATCACCCTTGTGGTACTGTTGTGTCTTGGGAAAGTGGCAAATTTCGTACACTTCTAACAGTTGGTATCCCATGTCCAGAGCTTTGAACAATTCTACGCTGACCCAGGTTCCCGTCAAGGCCCGTTCTTCCTGGCTGTGCTGACAAGGTTGATCTTGGTTGCACGTTTCGGCACAAGTACGGCACAAGGGAAACATCAATTTGCCTTGACAATGGTGAGGTAAGACGGGATGGTATAGGTTGGTGGGAGGCAAAACTTTGCACTTGATCAAGCCTTCGTATTGTCGAATGTTTTTCAGGTCGATGTGTTCCGTTAACAATTGCGGGTGCCCTACAGGAAAGCGACAATATTTGCACACGTAGGGATACAGCGAACACACGTCCAAGTATTTGATTTCTTCTCCTTTCTCTTCGTCGGCTTGGTACAGCAAACAGGTGGCATTGGTCCTTCCTCCGTACAAACTATCCCTCGGGTTCAGCGGGTCCATGAACTGGTAACTTTCCACGGCACGTTTAAACTCGGGATCGGTTTTCATACGGTGATCGTACTCGTGTTCCCACATTTCCACCACTTGGTATCCTTGCTGTTCTAACTTTAGGCGTCGCTGACAAGTGTCCTGGTACAAGTCTTCCATGGTTCGTTGCAAAAACTGATTTTTAGTGCCACGGTCAGGGTAACAGACGGGACATCCGTGAAATAAGCAACCGTTAAACTCGTACACGATCTTGGGGTTTTCTAAGTCCCAGCCATCTACCGAATACGTTCCGATGCTCTTTTCGCCCCCTCCGTTGCGGGCATGCTGAATCCACTTGTCTTCCTTGTCGCACAAGTAATGTAACCAACGTAGGGCTTTGACCGAGTATTGACGTTTGACAAAGTGGGTCGTTTGAGGACTGATGACAGCCACGGTCTTTTCAGGCATGAATCGTTGTCGATACACTAAGGAACACGCTTTGGCAATGGTGCAAGCTTCTTTCAAAGGATCGACCCCTCCGTGTTCCATGAACAGTTCTCGAAATTTTCCACAGCAACGCCGTAAAATGTCCACGTCGGAACGACAATACTTTAGCATTTCTTCCTGAAAGTCGAAAGGGTCCGAGGCGTGAATCTGGTACCAAGCGTAGAAAGCTTCTCGTTGTTCGGTACGCATGTTGTCGGGGTCGTAATAGTGAGCCTCTGGTAAATGGGGTAGAACGGCGTGTTGATTGGCTTCCGTATTGAAAAAGTGTGGAAAGTACCCTTTAGCCATTTCTGTCATTCCAAACGTTTTAGGCATTCGACTCAAAGGCATGGCCAAATAGCTCATCGAATCTTTAAACTGTACTTGTCCCACTTGCATGAAAATGATTTTGGCTCCGTTCAAAGTCACTTTAGGACGCTCGGTGCCTTGTTCCGTATAGTATCTGAGAAGAAACTGTCCATCGTATCCGGAGAAATTGTGAGCCATCACCGTGGCATGACGATGACAATCTCCGTAACGTTCGATGTCCTCTTGGCTCCACGTCTTGTCGATGGGGTCTAAGACCCATTGGGCAAAATCGGCTAACGTGTTTGGTCCCCGAAAGATTTTTTCACGCCCTCCGGGAATCTTGCTACAGTGAGGGCAATGACTGAAGATAGGTTCTTGAATGCACTTCTCGCACGCTCGATGAGCCACGCAAAAATTAGGAATGTGAATGCCGGTCTCTTGCATGCATTCGAAATCGAAAAAGATGAAATTGCCTTTCTTCTTGTGACCGTTCTCTTTCTCTGGTGGTTGTTGGTATCTTTGCACGTAACATTCGTGTTCCAAGTCCACGATGTGGTGACAAATGTGACATTTTTTCTTTCCTGAACATACGTGTGCCTTGGTATTATTGGTACGTATGCCTTGTCCACTCGTAGGGCACAATCTCAGGAGTTGACAAGCGCATTTCTTCTGTGAACCTTGCGTCTTCAGATGTTGTTGGTAACAGGTAGGGCTGACAAACGTGCGCAGACAAGTTGAACAAGGCACTGGTTCTTCGCTCAGACAGGGTGGAGAGGCCAAACATCCTGAGCATTTCCATCCACAATGTTTGTGTTGCTCTCGATTATTATAACCATAGTCACATTTCTCACAGTAATATCTGTATCCCAGGAATCCAGTGATACTGGTAATGGTATCGAAATGGTCATCTTGATGATAAAGGTGAATGTATTTTCCGTCCTTAAAATGTTGGCCTCGAAACAACAGAGGCCCGCGCATTTCTTGAGGGTGCACTTTCAAGGTGTATCGTGGAGCTAGGACATCTTGCAATTTTTGCATCTCGGGAATGCCACAGGGTGTGTCTTTGGACAGTCCGGCTTGTTGTAACAGGAGTTCTGCTTCGTTTCGTTGTTTGGCTCGGTCGGAACGTTGAATAGTGTTCCAGGTTCTTTTCCATTCTACCGTGTCGTTCTTGTTGGCATAGGTTCGTCCCACCACGATGGCACGGGCTAAACACATCTGGTCATGAGGGTTGTTAATTCGGACGAGACTCGTTTTGGTGTTGCGAAGGTCGTCCACCAATAACATCTTTTTGCGTCCTGTCCCTTGAGGAGGAGAGACGTGGGTCATGTCCAGTGTGGCTTTACCATCGGTGATGTCAAACTGATCATTAGATTGTTGTACGTGTTGAATCTTGTCCATGACTTTGGAAGCAGTCAATTCTGCAGGGGTGCTAAACTCGATCCAAACAGGGGATTTCAAACCGTCGTGTTGTATGGAAAGTCTCAAGCGATCGTCTTCTTTGGGTTGACATTGTCGCTTGAGTGCAGTGAGCAAAGAATCCCACACCTCAGTGATGAACACTTCTGCTTTCTCTAACGGCACTTCAGCCTTGAAATCTTTAAACTTCACCGTGTATTTGTAAGCCGTGGTTCTAAATTTTCTAGAGGAGCGCTTTTCCGTCTCTCGAATGGAATAGTACTTTTCAGGGTTAACTAAGGGTGATGAACTTGGTTTAGAGGGTTCGGATTCTGGTTCACTCATGTCCTCTTCAAAATCACTGGCATGAATTTGTGCCAAGATTTCAGCCCTGGTACGAGGCGATAGATCACGTTTCTGCCTCTTACTTTCTTCTTCTTTCTTCTCATATGAATGGGATCGTTTCATCTTGAAAACAAAAAGTCAAATGACTCAAGTTCAAACACCATAAACTACTTTATAGTCATAGCAGACCAGCGTATATAAAAGGGTGTGTGTCTTGTCCTTTCACTATTCATTTCACTCTCAAGCCGAGCACAACGATGGAAGAGACTAACCAGATGGAACGTTTCGTCAGAGCTTTGCGAGGGGTCATTAGAAAATTCTCTTCAGACCAGCCTACGGACTACTCTCCTTCCTTTAGAGATAAAAGTCAAGATACTTGCTATATCTGTCAGAAGAAAGGGCATTGGTCTTCAGAGTGTCCAGACCGTCAAAAAAGAACAAAAACAGGGACTAAAAAAGACAAAAGTCAAGATACCTGTTATTATTGTAAAGAAAAAGGACATTGGTCTCCAGATTGCCCAAAAAAGAAACAAGAGCAGTCAGAAGAAAAGAGGAATTCTTCAGAAGAAGAGAGGGATTCTTCGGAGGAAGAGAGGGATTCTTCTGAGGAAGAAAGAAGACAGGTGAAGAAAAAGAAACAGGAGAAAAAAAGAAGAAGGGAAGAAAGCGAGGAGGAAGAAGAAGAGGAAAAGAGTGTGACGGTGAAGAAATTCAAAAAACAGAGAGACTAAACAAGGAGAAAAGAAGAAATCAATGAACTTTTAATTAAAGTGCTGTGTTGTGAATTGTGAATTGGATTGTAAAAAAATGGAGAAAAGAATAAATGAATGATATAAGGTAAGAGTCTTTGAGTTTTGATTTTAAAATAAGAAGCTAGACTCACGCACTCATACACAGACACGTACTATAAGGGTAAAATGGGTGAGTTTTTTTTTTTTTTTGAGTTATTGGCAAATTGAAATTGTATTTCTTTTCGAGAAATGTGGGTGGCCCTGAAAAGGGCCTTTTTTCTTTATGGTGCAGGGGTGAGTTTAAGCAATCAATTTTAACTGCCTTAAGCCTTTGCCACGGCCAAGGCCTACTTCCGGACTGCGTAATGTTGATGATGATTGGGTTGAAATCACTAAGGGTGGTACGGTAGGCTTAGTCACAGGGTTGACATGTTTGGCTCGGGAAGGTCGTATTCTCTTCGGTCGTGATAAAGAAGTCTGATACATTTGTTTCAGACTTCTTAACTCCGCTAAAATGTCCAACAGTACCGTGACCGTTTGATTTTCACCCTCTTGTTTCTTTGCTGCTACTTCTTCTTGCTGTTGTTTTTTTCTTACCTCTTCTTCTTGTTGCTGTTGCTGTAGGAGAAAAGCCTGTTCCGCTTCCTTTTGTCGTTGTATAGGAGAAAAGCCTGTTCCGCTTCCTTTTGTCGTTGTATAAATTTCTCCAATTCTTCTTTCTGTCTCTGTCTAAAATTCTCCACTTGCGGTAATGAAGAAGGTAACGAAGGTTCCGGAACAAATTCTTGCGAGGAGAGAAAATCCACAAAATCCCAATTCACCTCTTCTGAAAGTAAGTCCGGGTTCCCTTGGGCGGTCTCCCCTGCTGGTGCACCCCACTGGATCGTTTTCTGAGTTTCCGTCATGTTGAATCACTATCGCATAGATTGACTGCACACAAGCGCTAGCGAATCTATATTGACTACGTGACGTCACAGACTGCTCTCTTCGGATTGGATGCGGGCTGACTGAATTCTGTAACGCGTGTTCGGATTGGTGAATGAACTCAATCCGTTTCAATCCTTTCTGTCCCTATAAATAAGCGCAGTTCACTGCATTGATTCACCTATTCTCGGAACCTCAACATGTGGACCGACGTTGAATCTTCAACCCTTGTGTCAACAATGATGTTCAGGACGGACATGCTCATGTATGTCCGATCCAAGTGGACCGTTGTCCACAGGACCAACAGCAGCCTGTGGATAAGAAGAGTCTATATAGAGAGACAAGGTTGCCTCAAGAGGACTCTGATGTATGGCCCTGCTGTAAGACGAAGTTTGAGGAAAAGAAGATGTCCCAAATGCCCTTTATGTTAAGGGAATATTAACATAAACCAAAGGCCCTTTTCAGGGCCAGCCATATATCTCGAAAAAAATTTAAAAAAAAAATCCCATGTTCCATTCCCTTTGTCCCTAAACAAGCCCAAACTCTATTCCCCATGTTAAATTCCCCTTGTACGTAGAGTGGCCCACGATTTATTGCCATGTTAAATTCCCCTTGTACGTAGAGTGGCCCACAATTTTTCGCCATGTTAAATTTCCATTGTACGTAGAGTGGCCCAGGGGTCCCTGTAATGCTAATTCCCATTGTACGTAGGGTGGCCCCTTTCACTACTATCATGTTAACACACACACACACACACACACAGATATATATATATATATATATATATATATATATATATATATATATATATATATATATATATATATAACAATTTTAATTTTCATTCATAACTGTAAATAATAGTGACAGTGTATAGGTACAAATTTGTATACTGGTATAGGTTATATGTATAGACATTAAGAATGTAAGACTGCTTAGGATCTATAAATTTCTACGTAGGTGTTTACAATTATCAATAATAATATTAATTGTTAAACCCGAACTTATTTAGAGGTTCAGGTTGTTTCCCGATATATAGCTTGATAAGGTAGGTTCTCTGAAAAATTACTTTAGGACAGGTAGGTTCTTTGAAGATGTGGAGTATTTGCAAATTGTCGCTTGGAATAGTAGCAAAATGCATTCTCATCTCTTACACTTGACAATAAATCTCTTGGTTTGGACAATAAATTCGTTCCTTTTTCTTATAGTATGTTTGTATTAAGTACAAAGAATCTATTTGGGTTGTATTTTGATAGTATTTCAGAGAAAAACATTTGTTTGGATTATTCGTTGGAACTACAAGTGCTCAATGTACTAAAATTATATTATGTTACTATGGTGAATAATACAAAGGAGCTATTGAATTATGCCACATTGAAAAGGTTGGTGGACCAGTACATTCCAATATACTTTAATATAGCTCTTTTGTATTATTCTGGATTTGCATCATAATACTGTAAGAGCCTCCTACATATTGAAATGATAAGGTTGCTAATTAAATTGTTTGTTCAGTTCTACAACACTTGGTGGTTTCGCTTCTTTATGTTATATATAATTGCTGTTTCTATCGGAGACCTAGAAGGCAGGCTAGAACTCCAATAGAGGACAACTTACATGGCCACAACTCAACATAGGTTTTGTCAGGCAGCTGTCCACTTTACGGTTGGCTTCCTGTTTCAAAAAAGCCTGCGAGGCGAAATACCTTAGAGCGGGATCTGCACAATAAAACCAATCATTGACTGTATATTAAGAAGTACATACACCAATAACGTCAAACGATCTGTGTCAGGAAGATGTCCTCATTACTGATGGCTAACTGACCAAACTAAAATACCTTACAGTCGGATCTGCCAAACCAGGGTATTTATTGATTCTTTGTTGAGAAATACATACATGAAAATAATTAAACCAGTAAGATATCGTGTTAATTACACGTAATATAGTATGACGAAAAAGAGTGAACATAGCATACACTCAGAATATTTTTATTAAATTAGACAATTACATAATATATTGACAATTTGTTATGAACATTACTATATCGTCCTCAAAAACTCTGTTCTGGGCAGCAAGGAATACTGAAGTAAAGTGAGTAGTGTTGGGCAGGCTGATTTCGCAGGTCATCTTGATTCTGCTGGTGCGATATCTACGCAGGTTACACACGTATACGTTCATTAGATTAGATTTATTTGACTTTCGTCCCTAACATACGAGACAAGATGAAATGTTGAAAGGTTACGTTAGAAAATAATTGAAGAGAAGTCGTCCAAAGCTAGTTCACTATACTGTATATAATAAATTGTACAAGATGTCTTGAGTAGAAGATCTGAGTGGTTATGACTTTGTTAGCTCATTTTTTGCCCCATCGCCATCTGATCCAGAGCCTGCGTTCAGGGTTACTAGCGGCATCTTTGTGCAGTCTGGGGAGAAAGAAAACCTTTATTCAGTAAACTTCTGAAGGCTAATAATTTTCTCTAAGATATATATATATATATATATATATATATATATATATATATATATATATATATATATATATATATATATATATATATATATATATATATATATATATATATATGTGTGTGTGTGTGTGTGTGTGTGTGTGTGTGTGTGTGTGTGTATGCCTGTAAGTTAATATAACATATATCGTATATGTCTGTCTTTGGAGTTATTGTTCTTTATGTCAGGCTTTATTAGTTCTATATTGGTTTTTTTGCTCCCTACCTTTTTCTCCTTCTGATTATAAATCAGTTAGTCTATCAAAACATGAATGTACATTCTTACTAACCGACTCACCTACAACCTGTCTTCAATGCTCAAGACCGCCCATCTATCTATCTTGCCAGCCAGTCACCTACCTTGTAGCTATTTTCTTCTTTCTGTTTTATTTATTGCTAGTATAGAAGTCATTGCATAATCAATAAGACCTAAAAGTATATTGAGCGAATTATGATCAAAATGTTTCTGTTCAGAGACCCTGAAACATGCGCAATTTCAACCATTGATTTTCTGACGTTTCTTATAGATTCATAAAATATAAATATGGAAGAGTTTACAGAAAAAGTACAGTATTTGCAGAGATTTACTCATTAAGGTCAACTTTTCCATCCTCGATGTCCTTTAATAGAGATTCCAACACAGCAACATCCTCGGTCGAGTAACTTCTCTGTTTTCCAAGATCTGTGGATGAAGCAAATTTATTGGTGCCACACGCATTATAATAATTAATATAGAGATTAATTTCAAAAGGATTATTAAAATGTGAACACTAAATTTGGGCCTCGATTTGTCAGTTCCAAGCAAAGTCCGTTTCTTGTGCAAGTGAGCTAATTATGTACAGGAGTATGACAGCTTTTTAAAATTTTCATTTGATTTCAAAGATAAAAGTGATATTGTATTGGTATAAGGTTCGATTTCTTCTAAACTTCAATATGGTTTGATAATGTCTAAAACGTAATTATACGTCATACTCATGATGTCTTATTCAATTCCACGAATGTGTCAGCTTATACATAATCGGCTGACATAGACTAATTTGAAATACCGCATCATTATTAACGGACTATAAATAGCAGGTATCATATTATTCCGGAACAAAAATGTGCCAGAAAGACTAGTTTCCAAAAAATGTTTAATGAAGAGAGGATTATGTCTCGAAAGTAAATGAGGCATTCGGTGCATGATAATAGTGATGAACCTTTTTATACCCATTGTATCTGACTTGAAAATTCCGTAACGCATTTTAGAGGAAGCAAATTAACATCGATGAGGTTAGAAATTAATATATTTCGATCATCATGATTGTGCATGTGAAAAGAATGAGTCAGCTCTTTCTGTGACATAGGTTCTTTTTTACATTTGGGCAAGCTATCATGTCTCTAATTTTCTGTGTGTTTGTCTCTCCACACAACCCTTAACATTTAGCCCACCAGGATTTCCGTTAAAGCAATAATTGCACGAGAGCAACTATATTCCGGCAAGAAATCGCCATGCCACTACAACTATGTTATAGATAGCGTGATGCGTTGTCCCATCTTCATTTTCAATGCACAATAGTTTCAACAATGTTTTGCGCCAAAATGTACAATAATCAGTGGATTTTGATTTCGAATATCGGTCTTTAAGTTTATTTAAAGATCTGGGGTTGCAATATTTTTAGAAATACTTTTGAATGCATAATTCATAGAGAAAGATGTGACAGTCAAGGGAGATTTATTATTTTAGATATTACAATTAATGGCAACAGAATAACCCTCGTGAATTTGTATGGTTATAATGTTGATAATCCTAGCGTTTTTAAAACGTTAAAGGAGGAGATCTTTTTTATTGAGAACTCATCAATTATAACGTGCAGAAACTGGAACACTTTTCAAGACTTAGATTTGGATACTTATAACATTTTATATGACAAACACCAACACTCTAGGGCAGCGATTCGAGACATGAAAACAAATTGGAATTAATTGATCCCTGGCAAAATTCCAATCAAAACTTAAAGATGTATACCTGGAGGCAAATATCTCCCTTGAAACAAAGTAGATTAGATTACTTCCTTGTATCAAATGGCATTCATATGAATACAGCTGATGCCTGTATCTTACCAGGTATAAGACGGATCATTCAGCTATTGTTTTGAGTGTGGCATTTTTAACGTGTCCAAGGGGAAAAGGATATTGGAAATTTAATGCCCAACTGTTGAGGAACATTGCGTATGCTGATTATGTCAGAAAGTGTATAACTGACACTGAAAATGAATCTTGTGTAGGGGGAAATAAAGATGATTCTCTCCATGTTTCTCTTTCCTGTAATGATCAAATGTTCTTTGAAATTTTGAAAATGAAAATAAGATCTGAAACTATATGTTATTCTATTAGGAAAACAAAAAAGAAGGGGAAAAAATAAAGAAAATTATTCAGGAAATAATAGAAATCGGGGTGGGTGGTGGGGGTGGTGGTGGCTGTCGAATAACATAGATGGGAAAACTCTGAAACATTTAGAGAAAATAAAAGCAGAATTAGAGGAATCTAGGAAAAAATACATAGGTGTTATATTAAGATCTAAATCTAGATGGTATGAATTTGGGGAGAAAAAGCACAAAGTACTTTTTAAATCTTGATAAAAGGAACTATGTGAATAAGACAATAAAAGAAATTATTTTAGATGATGGGACAAATATATCTGATCAAATAGATATTTTAGAAGCTCAAAAAGAGTTTGATATGGAACTGTAAAAAATTAGAATTGCTCAGCTTGATGATGAGGCTACTCAAGGAAGTCCTAATATATTTCTTAATCACAATATTAAACTTAGTCAAGAGGAAAGAGAATCATGCGAGGGCCTGCTTACAATCAATGAACTAGGTATGTCTCTAAAACGGAAGGAAAATGGAAAAAGTCCTGGCTCGGATGGATCCACTGTAGAGTTAAAAATTCTTTTGAAACTCTCTTGGGGGATTTACATGTAGATCAATAAAATATGGATATACTGTAGGAAAACTTTCAGATTTTCAGACTCAAGGAGTCATCACATGTCTACCAAAGGAAGAAAATGACAGAAGATATTTTAAAAACTGGAGACCTATATCACTTTTAAATATTGACAATAAGATTGCATCGGGAGCCATTACAGCTAGGATTAAAAAGGTTCCCCCATCAATAATTAGTGATACTCAAAAGGGATATATGAAGGGTAGATTCATTGGAGAAAATACCAGGCTATTATCCGATATCATGGACGAACTGGAGAATGAAAACAAATATGGTTTATTACTGTTAATAGACTTTGAAAAAGACTTTGACCCAATTAACTGGATCTTTGTTGAAGAAGCTTTACGATCTTTTAATTTTGGTGATTCCGTTTGTAAGTGGTTTAAACTGTTTTGTAATGACTTTAAAAGTTGTGTTATAAATAATGGGCATATGTCATCGTTTTTAGACTTGAAAGAGGATGTCGTCAAGGAGGTCCCCTTGCCCCTTATTTGTTTATCATTGGGGTTGAGATTTTAGCTATAATTTTAAAGCAAAATGTGGATATATGGGGACTTAATCTTTGACGAGAGTGAATATAAATTGGGTCAGTATGCCGATGACGCTTTTATTCTTCTTGATGTATCTCAACTTTCTCTTGAAGAAGCTATGAATATCTTGCAAGTTTTTTTCTATCATCTGGACTTAAATGTAACATAACAAAAACAAAAGCTATTTGGATTGGAAACAGGAATTTTCTAATGATAGAATATGTCCCGAAATGGACCTACTTTGGTCTTCTTCTAACTTTACAAATCTTGGCGTAGAATTGTCTCTAGATTTACACGAAATAGTGGAAATTAATTATATGAAGAAACTAACAAAAGCAAAACGAATACTTGCAAGCTGGAGTGAAAGACATCTGTCAATAGTTGGAAAAGTAATTGTTGTAAAAACTCTTGTTCTGCCTATATTCATATATCTTTTTTCTGCACTTCAAATCCCATCAGCAACAGTTAAAGCAGAACTAAATCGCACATTATTTAAGTTTGTATGGGGTGGACAAGTAGAGAGAATAAAACGTGATATATTAGTTTCCCCAGAAAACGAGGGAGGACTAAATATGATGCACATATTTACATTCATTAGATATATTAAGATAAGATGGGTTAAAAGATTGCTGGAAAAGGAAAATGGAACGTGGCAGAACTTAGCCAAAAAGACTATACTCAGAAATAAAAAGAACATTCAGATTTTAGGGAGAAGGAAATTACAAGAATTTAGTAAGTTCATTAAGACAGTTTTTGGAGAGATGTAATTGGAAAGATTAACCGCAAAGTCCTATCCAAGAGTATTTAAAATTTTGTCTCTCCCAAAAATGTCCTATGAATACAAATCCTGGACAGAAACCGGTTTTGAAATTCTGAATGATCTAGTAGATGATCACGGTAATTTAATACCTTTTGAAATAATACAACAAAAAACTACAAGCGATGATTTCTTGAAATACTTCTCCTTAATATTCAAAATTCCAAAAGCATGGAAAGACGCCATAAAGAAAACATTTAGTACATAATAATTTTGATAAGCAGGAGGATGAAATAATGAACTTGCAAAAACAAAATTCACCCAAATTTGTTTACAAGGGTCTTTTAAAAAAGCGAAAAGGCAACACACTGCGAAGCAAGAAACTTGGATGCAAGTATTTAATAAAAATATAAGTAGTGAGGAGTGGTCTGAGATTTATAGCCGGGCGAAATGCTGTACCAAGGATACCAAGTTGATCTCTTTTTACTTTAAATTAATCCATAGAATAATCGCTGCTAATGATTTTCTGAAATGAATTAACATATTAGATGACAACAAATGTATTTTCTGTAAGAGTGAACATGAAAGTATTGGGAATCTCCTTTATGACTGCAGTATTACTTCACATTTTTGGTACCGTGTTATTGAAGTTTTTGCACCATTTTACCCAAATATTGTACATTTGTCCAAAAGAGAAACATTCTTAGGAAGTGAACAACTGGACAGTTTGTGTAATTTTCTGCTGCTTTTGGCAAAATATTATATTTAAACTTGCAGATTCAATATGAAAAATCCTTCTATTTTACCTTTTAAACAAATAGTTGCAATGCATAAGAACATTGAAAAATACACTGATAAGGTAGATAAAAAAAGAGAACCAATTTCTTCAAAAATGGACCTCAATAATGAAAGTGTAACTTGTCTCTGACTAGATGGTAAACAGGAACAAAATAATGTAATATCACAAAGTCCACGTCACCTAGATTGTGTGCCATATGCATGTGTGCATGTGTTTGTGTTTTCTTTTTCTGCAGATTATATTGATTATCCCTAGATTATCTGATAACCAGAAATGTTTGATTGTAAGGTGACCATGGGATGGTTCCCCAACCCAGTGGTTAACCTATTACGGGGTTAATAAAAAAAGTTTATTCAAAGATATCTCCATCTAATCAAATAACTGTATTCTCTACAAGCACGACATTTAAGCGCATTGTTATGTAACTTTTACACCGAGGTTTGGCAATGATTTTACATTCATACATACATAAGGGACTTTATCCTGCAAACGTTGATCATAATTAGGCCTAGATACGTTATTGATACTTGAATTGATTGTACTCTCTCATATTTAACTTAGGTGACCCATATCAAAGATCCGTAGTCTTAAAATTTTACACGTTTAGTCCATCATCTTTATTTGCATTCATTAACGTGATATTGGTCTCATGTAAGTCATATTGAATCTATAACCTTTCGTTTCCTTCATTATAATCTAGTGACCATCAATCTTCAAGAAATATTCGTGCCTCTAGTACTGCGATGTAACATATCATGATGCGCCTTGCCAACAGCATTTTAAGTATTTTATTGTGTTCTCAATGATTTGCGCAACAATGCACAATAATCACTGAATTTTTAATTTGGTAAATCGGTCTTTATGTTCCATTAAGGACACCTCCATCTAATCAAACAACTATAATCTCAACGAGAATGAATTCTCAGTTAAAGGGCGTCGTTCTGTAGTATTTACACCACTGTTTGGAAATGATTTTATTGATGTACGTCATATTGAAAAATGACCCAATACGAAAAGGACACATAGAGTACGCTTTAAGAAAATATTATATTGTAAGTCAAAGAAAACAAAATGTCTCGGTTTTGTTTGCACATTTTTGAGTTTATTTATAGCTAAGGTTGACCGATATATTATGTAGACGAAGCGGTCAGTCACACAATATTATCGGAAGGCGCAAGGTGGGAGACTGCTTTGAATAGAGTTTGAATACAAAATAATTCGAATGCATTTCATGCTTCCAACAAATAAGTTTAAAGAAAATAACTCGGAGAGAAAGAGATAGATACAGATTAACTATTACATCTTCTGTATACTCATATACGTAGAGACAACACATTCTGGAACAGTGAAGAAATGAAAAAGTAAA
This sequence comes from Sinohyriopsis cumingii, assembly GCA_028554795.2. NCBI lineage: Eukaryota > Metazoa > Mollusca > Bivalvia > Unionida > Unionidae > Sinohyriopsis > Sinohyriopsis cumingii. Next base: position 98,726,448 of record CM068837.1, read on the forward strand.
GAAAAGAAAGATAGAATGAGCAACAGAAAGAAAGAAAGACAGAAATAAAGAAAATAGAATGGCAAAATAAAACAAATGCATACCTTCAGAAAACACCACAGCACACAGAACCAGAAGAAGCAGCAACAAGGTGAGATTTCTCATTTTTGGAAAATGACACTCTACCAGTTCGCAGCTTGTAGTCGCATTGTTGGGTAGGTCAAACCTTCACTATTTATACGTGTTCTCAGGTGAAGTAGGTATCAGTTGTCACAGCGGACCAATAGGAGAATATTTTATAGATATTGCAATCAAAACACATACCCCAAAGTACTTGAACGGAATCATGGCTGACGAGATGTATGCTCAGGAAAAAAATTATTAGGATTCAAGGTACTTAATATGTAATTTGTAACGTCACGCACCTGGTAAAGTTGCGCTCGATAACACTATTTTAGAAGAGCTACAGTTAAGTTATCAAGGATCTTCAAACGAACTGATTTGCAAGGAGTGTTTCTTTTCAAGGAGAGTAAAGACAAATCAGTAATAACACATGAACGTATTTGTTTTGTTGCGATGATTCTATCTTTAGTATAATAATAGTCCATCGATTGCCGAGTAAATTACTTCTCCGCGCCATTGAAGGAAGCTGTATTGAACATGCCTTCGGTGTAATCTCTAATGTAGATATAAAATCTCTAATTGAGTCTCTAGGCAAAGTGACGTTTTTAGAAACGTTAAAACGGTCTTGCGTACTTACCGCTATTTCTACATAAAACGCTAGTTCTACAATATTTGGCACTGCTAGAAAGACTCGGTAAATCCCATGTTCAGTTTTATTTTCTTCGACAAATCAAAGCACTCAAAATAAGCAGCGAATTTGCTGCATACAGTAAAGCATCTTGTTTTAAGGATGGCCAACTCAATCATATGAAACTGGATAGAGAGGCAGGGGATGATGTGCCCACAGTGAATAGTGGACTTCAACTCATACTGGTATATTTTCCACCCAATCTAGTGGATATACATTCAATCTAGTAGAAGTCCATTACGGATTATATTGAAGCTGTAGTGGGTTTCCTTTTATCCCTCATTGATTCCATTGCATTCTCTTTGCAAGTTGACAATTATACAAACAGATGTGAGACACACCGAGAGCGGAAACCAAACCATGGCTGATCCCAAGTAATACCTTTGGCAGTACAAACTCTGGAGTGGTAACATTTCGTTATATATAGTGGTCTAGCTAGGGATACATAACAACAAACCCGAGTAACGTAGCAAAATGAGGATGTAGATTTCATCGATATCTTCCTACCATTATGTCACGTACGCCAGAAGAAAATGCTTAGTTACATACTATTCTGCATCAAGTAGTAAATTTGATTTTCATTCTCAATAAATCACATTTCATAAATATGTTTTTTGCGCTAGTTAGAAATTTTTCATAGGTTCTCTTTTAGTTCCAAACTATTTTCAAAACCCACTGTGAAGAAATTAATGGATGCAGAAATAAACATATAATTCCATAGGAGACAACGAACGAATGCCGTTATTATTTATATCGGACATGTACGATCACGAACACTGGATCATCATGACATATATGTACATACATGTCATACATCTTTTCGTTGTTCATACTGCAATAATAAAATCGTATCTGTATTATATATTTAAAAAAGCGATACACGAGATATACTACTAAAAGTGTTTTTTTTTTGCCCTTTTTCCCTTACACTTTGAAACCAGGATTGATTTGGAGACAGAACGATATTTATATTCAACAGACGGAATTGTGTAAACAATATTGACTGTTTCACTCTAACTGATACCAACGAAGTATGCAAAGTTATTTATGCCCTTACATTTTCCATGAAATCTACATGTGTCTCTATGAGCTGGCTTAAGATGCCATAGTCTGAAATCTGCCCCTAGCCTGTAGCTGTAACTTCCTGTATCCCGTCAACAGCAGTCAATCAGGACAGGTCGAACATGAACAAGCTACTAATGCTGCGCTTCGAAGGTTCAAGATGTACATTAACTGTTGAACCGAAATATTCCAAAACCACGCACCATAAAATAAGCAGATGTTAGTTGTTAAGAAATTGGACTGAGAAACACGTTTGATGTTAAGTTCTCGTATTGTCACGTAAAACGGGTCCCTAGCATTATATTATATTAACGGTCCCTAGCATTATATTATATTAAGGGGTCCCATGCATTATATTATATTAAGGGGTCCCTAGCATTATATTATATTAACGGGTCCCTAGCATTATATTATATTAACAAATAAATATAATGGCTGAATGGAGGGGTCCAAGACGTTCCCCTCAGAGCATAGCGTACACACTCATGCACTCAAACGTACAGACACTTGTCACTTGAAATTTGACCAGCATCTTACTGTTGTGCAAGTTTACTGCACATGAGACTAGTCGTTAAACTTGTATTCACATAAAAAGGTCTAATGACCATGATGAACATCTAATGTTTGCAGTATATGTCTGATGATTTGAGAGTATGATATTTTAATGCACCTAATTCGTCTACAATGCATTGAAGTCTGCTCTCTATCAATAGCTGTTCATGCAATAAGCGAAGTGAATTTTATGAAAAAGGTAACTGTCTTCGTCACTTTTTCATGAATCTATAATCAATTATCATTCGAGAAGCGACATTTTACTTTGAAGTATGCAGCTACGATTCTTAATAATGGCTAATCAGGAAGGTATTGGGCATCGCAGTTGTTTTTTTAGCCACGATTTTTCAAAAGAAACATTAACTTCTGAATGCAAATGTTTTATGTTGGTTGTGTTGAAAAGAATATTGAACTTATAGCATGGACTGAGAAACACGTTGTGGTTGAAGTGTGTAATTTTCGCGTATTAGTGTCCTTTTCATACTGTCCATTTTCTCAGTTGTCGAACTTGGACATGATAAACATGTAAAACCTTAAAGCACAAGACATGTAATAGATTGAAAGACGAACGAATGATCCTTACTTCACTAATCACAGTGAATCCAGTGACAATTTTAGTGTCTACCTTATAATATATATGAAATTTTCCACGATAAACAGAAAATGATAGATCTTCACAAACGTTGCAGCTACAACCTCCTCGATTTCCAGTCTGGGGGTACCTGTAGTTGACGAAGTTTTACCAGGGATTTATATATTTAAAGCCGTAACAAATAAGAAATGCACCATTTTAATAGCAATCAGTGCAATTAGAGATCTTTTAGCCTTGCCAATTATATGGCTTTGCCATTTCGGGCATTATTGACAGCTATGATGTTTTAAGCTTATGCCTAACACCTTCCAAGATAAACAACGGGATGGGGCGGTGGAGAGTGGAGTGGGGGGGGGGGGGACAAGACATTTGGAGGTTAAGAAGAAATTCCACTTTGATAAACCAAACCTACGTAAGAAAGTTTGGGGATATTTTTAATTGTACATCAGTGAAATTCGTATTCACCGCAGATACCAATATCTCTACTAAATGTAGGGGGCCCCGAGTGGCCGAATGGTCTAAAGCGCTCACCGTTCCGGATCACTGCCATCTCACCTCTGCGTGGGTTCGAGTCCAAAGCTCGGCTAGCATGGGTACGTGGGAAAGCCTGCCACTAGCTTCTCGTGGTTCAGTAATTCTTCCTTGGGTTTTCCAGGGTTCTTCCTCAACCATTTATATTGGCCGCCATATATAGCCTATCTTGTGCTGAATAATGCCGTTAAACATTAGAACAACAACAACAACAACAATCTACTAAATTTTAATAATAATAGGCATTTCTGCTGAATTGCTTATGATGATGATATGATTGACGTATGTAGAAACTGACTGTTGCTGTAACACTGGGGAACATATTTGTTTCTCACATAAACACATATTTACTCATCCCATCCCTTTTAACTTCCTTTATTATTACCTTTCATTATACTAACCCAATATTTGTTCATGTGACTGGAAGCTAGCTTAGTTTTGGATTCCAAAAATTCAGTGAGAATTGGTTTTACTTGCTCGATTTATTGCTAAACCATGTATAAATATGAACTTGGATACACGTTCCTTAGCAAACATATGCTTTATTTGTATTCACGTCAACTTCTTAATATAGGATAATCGCGTTAAAATATAACAAGTCAGTAGCTACACTGGTACATGGTATTAGTATGACATTCGGGTAGTGTTTGCAATATTTCTCATGTGGATTGAAAGAATTTACTTACCAAATAAATAATATCCCCGTGAACTAAAATTATACATATACTTCCATCCCCTACGGAAACTATTTAAGTGATTACACTTTTTTGTTACACCCCCCCCAGTTTGTAATAATAAATATAATATTGTCAAATGACCGAACCATCAATATTAAGTATATTTATTAAGCGGAAGGTCGTGGAAAGCGGCAAACGTGCTTCGTAGAGCCTTCATACCTTTTGCCGATTAGGGAACACACATTGAAATGCAACACGATGTCATGGTCCTGACGTAAATATGATATTATTAATATATTCTTTCTAAAAGTCGCATCAAATGCAATTTTTGAAAACAAAATTTGATCTACACCAGTAACGCATAGAGAAAATATACCGTCATTGGGAGGATTCAGATGAATTTATCTATTACAATCTGAAAAACCATATGTTACCCGACAAGACCGGCTTTTCTTAAATGAAAAGTGAAATGTGTTTATTAGATGCAAGCACCAGAGTGAGAGGGAGAAAGAGTATGAGAGAGAGAGAGAGGGAAAAATAGAGCGAGAGAGAGAAAGAGGGAGGGAGATTACGCATTATAGCTTTTGGTTGACGTCAACCTTAGCTTATGTCGTCAACCTGGAAACAGCCATTGATAACTAGAGAGTATGATTTTCTAAACGTGATAGATTCATCGTAAATTTAGAATTGGGCTGCTGACAAAAGTTTGAATTTTTTTTTAGTCCTACCTGTGTTCGAAATAATTAAAATGGTAAATTGTTCCGCTGTTGGTCATGCTGTATTCATCAATAATTTTTATAATAAACTGCTAGTATTTTGCTTTTCTTATGTTCGTATTATCTATTGTCGAATCTGGTCTTTACTGACATTTAGGAACTGGATGCTTCAGAAATTTCATAGACGTAAAGTAGAACGAGTGAGCATTACTAGAATAACATTTATCACGACTTTGGAATTAATACGAAATGCTCAAAATTAACAAGAGTGATTTACATCTTTTGAAACAACAATCTCTTACACTTCCAGTATGGAGTGAAATAATGATTACAAGGGATACCTGTTTAAAGCTGTGAAAAATAAGAAGCCACATTAACAGCAACCAGTGCAATTGGAAATATATTTTATAGCCTTATCAAACTCACGGTTTAGCCATTTCGGGCGATTTACAAAACATTATTATCGATATGTGTTCAGCGGAGAAACTAAACAAGGGTAAAATGGATATGAGAAGAAGAAAGGCCCAATAGATATTGTTTTAAAAAAAATAAACGCACAAAACAGAATTTTTGATACTTTATGTACTGTAACTACAATCGTATCTAAAGTAGATTCCCAATTAAGTTTGCATAACAATATGCATTTCCGATGATATGATGTACATGAATACACCGAAGGCATATGCTTTTAATGACATACAGTTTTGGGATTACCAGTATGCATCATTGTCTAGAGTGAAAACAAGCAAACGCTACAATTAAAGTTGTCCTTTATTATAATTATTAATTATCATTGCATTGCTTTAGAAAACCTCTTATTCAATACCTTATAAAGCACAAAATAAAATAGGAAGTGATGAATATAAAGAAAAAACAAATTGTCCTCCTTTATTCATTGTACTAGTATATTTCATTAGATTATTCTATCTTTGTCCACTATAGTATTTTCTACCAATAAGTCAATTATTGAAAGAGAGATACGTTTGCACTGACAGTAAACATACCCTAAAATGCCGAAACGGTGTGACCTTTAGCATGGACGTAATGGTAATAGGTGACAATAAATGTTAAAGACTAGCTTGATTCGTTTGCGTTGCGCATCAAAACAACTTGAATGTATTAACTGCATCATTGAGAGTAATTGTATCCTACTTTGTGATTTCTTTACTCATACTTCTCTATACATTTTCTCTATATTTATAGGTTACTGCATTTGTATGGGAAAATATGAACGAGTTTTTCGGATGTAAAATCTGTACGACCTTGGGAGTGCAGTATATCCATCCAACAAAACGAGTTCATATTTTCCTATACAAATGCAGTAACCTTTTTATTATATGCTCATTTTCTTATTCTACCTAATGCTTACTTATATTAACAAAATACACTACAAGAAAAAAAACTGAATGTATGCCGTATTCCAAACTAAATACACAAGCACAGATTCATCATTACACATCAACAACCATAGTACTGCGCACAATACTCCTCCCAGATAAATTTGGGCTTAGTTGCGCGCTCGAGACAACTTTCAAAAGAAAATGGCGTGTCTAGTTAAAATTGAAATTTGGAGTCATATTGTGAATGAATGTGCATTGCAACAACTTTTCCATTTGATCAGGAATGAATAGATTTTGGTATTTTTTTCGATTGTCGCAAATGTTGTGATTATGGACTGGATTTGTATGTGACAATTCCACATGAAATACATGAGATTGAAGAAGCTAGGGAGAAGCGTTCTGACATCTGCAAATATGTTTCTGTTTTTGTCAGTGAATATTTGAAATCATAAAGTGGGAAAAATATGACGTTTTTCAATTGCACTTATCAAAAAGACGCTATGGAATTTAATGCTTATTTCATTTTGAGTGCAGTAAGGAGGATATAATTGCACTTATCATCGAAATTACAGTACAATTTCGAAATGTGTAATTCAGATTGAGAACCTATGACATGGCTCATTTAATTCGGATTTGCAGAACTAAGAAAGTACATTTTAAAGAAATTCAGGATGTAAAACTGTAAGTATGTTTTAGACATTCTTATCCCCAGCTAGAGAATAGAGTATATGACTTGTCATTTGTATGTTATTTGTAAGGACCTTATCCTGCGTATGTTATATACTGTTGCTAGCCTAAATCCGAAACATTTTATCAACACGGAATGTGCCAAAGCAGCGGGGATGTGGCAGTCCACGAAATATCGGTTTTAGTTCATTCAGAAACAAATTTAAACAACCACATTGTAAAACGCCTCTTTCGCGAGTGTAGATGATTTGTGTACAAATCAAAAGTGCTGGTTTCTACGTCAATTGTTTGTTTACAATAGAAAGTAGTTCCTTTATGCACGTGAATGCTATATGTGTATTGTCGCGTGGGTTCAATATCGGGTAATACTGCACGATTCTGACAATGTAAAGTTAACCGGGGAAAAATGAGCATATAATAACATTGCTTACGTCATTAAATATGTTGTTTCTAGGTGATCGATGAAATAAACAATATTACATAAATAAGATGACGTCATAACTTACATTTTTAACCTAATTGTCTTATACTTTAACGAAAAATTGACACGGAGATATGCATATACAGCACAGATTAATGACATTTTAATACACAAAAGTATATAAAACTGGATCTTAAAGATACACATATCTCTATTCATAACTATCTCTAAAATGTATGACTAAATATAGATAAACAAATTTATTAATAGTTTTATTATGTATAATGCACACTTGCTAAAGATATAGAAAATAAATAAATATAAAATATAATCAGACATTGGTCTATGCACAGTAAAGTCATCGTGTTAGTAGTGAAATCGATAAGTACATGTGTCCAAAATAGATATCAACTGCAAATGAATGCTAAAGAAGAAACTTAAACATGATGAGAACTAATATTTACTGGCCATCCTATATCCACTATATATATATATATATATATATATATATATATATATATATATATATATATATATATATATATATATATATATATATATCCAGAACATTTGTAACGGGAAAAATGTTTTAAACAGTTTTCCAACGTTTCGTGCTAAGCAAGCTGTTCGACAGGAGAGACAACATAATACAAAAACGAACAATGTTCTCAAAATATACACAAAATTAACGAAACATTCTGGAATTCTACATGTTGGAATCACTAGAGGCAACTTACAAGAAGAGGTATAAGAATACAAATATGTGCAGGAATAATGGACGAGTGTCTTGTGTCTATCACATAACAAACCAGGCAGTATGCTTTGACCTAAGTTCTGAACAGAGGATGAGACAAAGTTTGGTGAGAGATAGACGCCAGAAATCATATACATGTAAAATAATTGTGTGTCGGGATAATTGACAAGAACATGAACAAGAACAAGATCAACAATATTAATACTACTACAACTATTACTACTACTACTACTACTACTACTACTACTACTACTACGAATAATAATTATAATTATAATGATAATAATAAAGACATTAAATGAACAAAATGTAAAGATGTAAATACTTCGGTTGATATTTTCTTAAAGATTGCATCTTGTGCACCTACCTAACATCAACTCAACCATTCTGTACACAAGCCCATACGAAAAATATTATGCAGATTGACATTTTTACACCTACCTAATATGAACTCAACCATTGTGTACACAAGCCCATACGAAATGCTATGCAGATTGACATTTTTACACCTACCTAACATGAACTCAACCCTTGTGTACACAAGCCCATACGAAATATTATGCAGATTGACATTTTTACACCTACCTAACATGAACTCAAAATCGTGTACACAAGCCCATACGAAATGCTATGCAGATTGACATTTTTACACCTACCTAACATGAACTCAACCATTGTGTACACAAGCCCATACGAAATGCTATGCAGATTGACATTTTTACACCTACCTAACATGAACTCAACCATTCTGTACACAAGCCCATACGAAATGCTATGCAGACTGGTATCTTTACACTTACCTAATAGGGTATGGGTTCAAGCACTGTAACTTTAGATCCATGAGTCATGCAGAAACATGTAATCATTATTACGATAAAACAAAAGACATGCGTCCTGCAAAATGATTCGTAAGTACTTAGAGACTTTGTAATACCTTGTATGTCTGTTGATTACAAATCAATTCAAAGCTTATGTCCAAGTTTATGGCTTTCAGAATTCCATACCTTTTGGGAAAACACGATTGTCAGGTTGACATAGGAAACAAAGAAAATAAAACTTTTCACCTTTGTTGAAAACAAGGTTCTCCTCTTGGCTGGCCAAAATCTTGTACTTCCCTGGAAAAAGAGCCTTCCAAATAAATTTGAAATAAAAAGGACAGTCACAGTTTTCATTGACTGAACTTGCAATGGTCCAATTTCGAAATATTTAATTGAGAAACTTTTATTATTGAACCAAACTTTATAAGCATCTGTAAAATGTGACCAAATTAGTTCGAAAGTTATTTATTTGTAATTATCTTGATGTACCTGGATTGAGTTAATGTGCTGTTTTTCCACAATTGCTGCAACGGGATGTATCTCTCTTATTTCGCCTCAGATAAAGTGTTTACAGAGACATATTTCTCTAAGGCTTTGAAATCCCATTGCAAACTCTGCAATATTTGACTACTGTATAAATACCTATAAGAGATTTCAGTACCGATTAAATAATATTTTTGCTCAAATCGTCTTGGCATATCTGAAACCTTCTTAGATCTATGCTTCAGCACATGAGGGGATTAGTTAAACACGAGTACAGTGTATTTTACAAGTTTTGTTGAAATTATCTGATTGAGATTTTCACATATACAGACATGAACATTAAGTGTATATCCTATCAAAACACTATAACTTTCAATGTGTATATAAATCAAACTCTAGAACAGGTTTCGTTGAAGAGAGCTTCCCACCCACCTTTTTATCCCGCCAGTGGCGATAAATGACCCGACACCCACAAAGGCGGCTCATCTCTTTCTCTATAAGGTATAACGGTACCAATTGCGCAAGTCCAGGTGGGCGGAGCTTAAGGTGTATGGAACATTGTATTCAGAATTAAAGAACAAAACTAGCTGTGATTGGTCCATTATGTAAGACTTGTACTTTCTGTTTGGCTTAAAAAAAAGTTGAGCCTCTTGGCAACATGTGAGTTTGTGTTAATTTCTATCTAGATCATATTTTGTATTTTTTATGATTTTTTTAAAATATGGTACACATGACTGAAAATGTGCTTGTTGTGACTAGATAACTCTTACCCCTGTCTAGTTCCAGTAGAGTTATCTCTCTTAAATGCAATGGAGTACCTGGTTATGTCATTGTCAAATTGACAATCTAGCATTGTTCTATATGACAGCGTGTGACATGCATGCCCAAGTAGGACAGAAAGTATATTTATTTCACAAAACATTAGCATTGAGGTATATGGAAAAACAATTGGTACCGTGATACCTAAAGGAAAGAATAGCCTCACAGTGTTTCCATAGAAACGCATACATGTGGGCGGCATTTATGAACTATACTAGTTTGATGTAGGAAAACAAATGTATGCTGAACACTTTTGGTCAAATATTGAAAGTTCTTTAAGAATAAAATGTATGAAATCTTTAGAAAATAGCACAAGATGGCTTTGGATGGGGACTTTTGATAACTATAGCTATGATAGATATAGACTTGTGTTACCTGATGCCTTTATGTATGTGCTGTTACCTCCTAGATTGGAATGCATGCAACAAAATAAGTTATGTAAACATAATATAGTTGATTTTGGCCAAATATTGGCTATTGTACCTGCAAAAGATGAAAAATCATGTGTACAAAAACAACTATCTTGTTCTTGTAAGGCATGCCATAAACCAGGATAGAGAACATTCTAAGTACACTTGTAGATAGATCACTTGTACCATGTGGGATGTTCTGGCATGAGTAATTTTTAGGTAATTTATTAAGGATTTGGTATTCCTTCCCATTTTGATTTGAATTGTCCTGCTCTAATTGTCCCTTTTTTTTTTTACACTCTCCTGCTTTGAAATTGTTCATGTAGTTAGTTCAGTTCTCTTGCATTCCCTTTTGTTGAAGTAGCAGTGAATACCAACAAACAAGAACAGTTTCCTTAAGTCAGCATTTCCCATTGGCACTTGTATAAGCCCAATTATAATCTACTATTGACTTTCAATTAATCCTATTTCTTTCTGTCAAGCTGCTCCTGTGGAATTTCCATGTTTGGTCCAACATTACAGAATGATAACCATTTTAGTCACACAGTGCATATTCATTCCATTCAAATCCACACTGTTCTTGAAACTTTGCATCCCATCGCAAGAATCCAAATTGGCATGAGATGATATCTGCATGGTTATGGAAGGCTGCACTCTACATGCCGGCATTGTAGAAAATATGAACTATGTGATATGAAAGAGCTGCGTCATCTTAGAAATTAAAATTACATGACTCTTGAGGTCTCCACTAAACATAGGAGTCTAAATGTTAGGTTCTCACTTTGTCAGTAATGTATTTTGAGATAATTTAATTGCAATGAAGTTAATACAGGTTGTTGATGAACTCATCTATATTACATGGATAATGTATTCAAGGTTACCACACCTTATGTATATCATTCAGTTATCTCCCTTACACCAGTCATAACATTTCAAGGAAATAAAATCTCACATTTTCAGTGACTGATTATGAAAATAAAGAGAAGATTTGTGAAGTATTATATTAGCCCTCAATCTTGATGCAAATGTAAGTAGAAGCAATTTGATAATTTCTCACAGTAAAGTTTACAAGTTTAAAAACTGATAAGGTATGTTCTGCTTGGCTCTGAGATAAGTTTCTCTCTATCTTATGCCAATTATTATTAAATTCTTATGTAGAAGAAATATACTTTATATGTATCTATATTATCTAAATTATTCACCCTTTTATATTAGATGGAAATGAACACAACTTCACTTGAAATTTGGGTCCTGTAAGGGATGTTATAGCACAGTTGCCTTTGGGCTGTCCTTGGACCTGTTGGGCCCTGCCCCATATATTTGTCCAAGGTAAGGTCATCAAACTTTCACTTCTCATTTTTCGCATTGCTGATTTTGCCACCTTTAATTCCTTTATCATAAGCTACCTCTCCCTTTTAGATAAACACTTTCCTCCTGTTTTTAACTCCATTTGATGTGCTATACTTAGTGTTTATATTTGGCATTTTTCTGTATTTTATTCCCCTAATTTCATCTCCCAATCCAAACATAACCACTTAGAAGCTGCGATTTACTATATTTGGTGACTGACTGGCTTATTGAAACAATTTTATTCACATTACAAAGGAGGAAAGCTTACTATTTGTGTTACAAAGAGGATGGGTAGGTGGACCTTTGTGTGAGGACTGGTGGTTAGTGACCTCTTGTATCTGTAGATAGTGTAAAGTGGTCAAAGCTTATACTTTATAATAAGATTGGGTCATGTCCACCTGTCTCTGATGTTAAGTTCTGCACCTACCAAACAAATATAAATTCCTTTCTTTTAGGTGAATTGTACATTTTGAAGTAGGACAGGTGCATACTATTTGGTACATTGACCTTTGACCTAGTTATTACATAATATGATATAATGTGATTTATCCCATATCACCTATGTGAAGTTCAATAATTGCTGATATGAATAAGATACAACTCATAGTTGAAAGAATTCATTTTATTTCAAAAGATGATTTTGATGGTGAAGCAAAAGTATGAAAACAATAGTTCAAACAGCTCAATGACATTTCTATACACATTCATATAAGACATAGGTTAGTACCTCATCAAATTGTTTTTCACAAGTGAGACTAAGTATATTTGTTACTTATACAGTCCCGAACTATTTCACAGATTATTGGAAAAATTAAGGTTTGCTATAGGTATAACGGTACCAATTGCGCAAGTCCAGGTGGGCGGAGCTTAAGGTGTATGGAACATTGTATTCAGAATTAAAGAACAAAACTAGCTGTGATTGGTGCATTATGTAAGACTTGTACTTTCTGTTTGGCTTAAAAAAAAGTTGAGCCTCTTGGCAACATGTGAGTTTGTGTTAATTTCTATCTAGATCATATTTTGTATTTTTTATGATTTTTTTAAAATATGGTACACATGACTGAAAATGTGCTTGTTGTGACTAGATAACTCTTACCCCTGTCTAGTTCCAGTAGAGTTATCTCTCTTAAATGCAATGGAGTACCTGGTTATGTCATTGTCAAATTGACAATCTAGCATTGTTCTATATGACAGCGTGTGACATGCATGCCCAAGTAGGACAGAAAGTATATTTATTTCACAAAACATTAGCATTGAGGTATATGGAAAAACAATTGGTACCGTGATACCATAAGGTCAAATCGTTTCTTGAACGAATCGTTCAGCTTCTGTAGTGCTTGAACCTGTTTTCCATTTAAATTGGTATGCATCTGGTTCCTCTTCATCATTAAATGCAGAAGTTAAGCTCAGCAGTTTCTAGAGCAAAACAAAGGTGGCTGACAAGAGCTTAATGTTTAAAAATCAATAACTTACAGAATAAAAATCATCCAGAGTGACAAAATTACCCGAGATTACCAACATGACTCATTCTGACGCCATACAATGAAAGAGGCAAGATCGAACACGCACACTTGGCGAACTTGATGTTAAGGATTTCATTTAATTTATAATAATAATACACTAATACTATAAATTACATATAGATATAAAATATAGATGTAAAAGATGAAAAAATAATTTAAGAATTTAACTAATTTATATATAAAATATAAATTATTTATAATTCGAATGTTCATAATTAGACCATCGTGGGTCATTCAGCAAAAAAGGGTTATTTTAATTTTAAAAAATGAAGCAGTCTTAAAATATGAGTAAATGTTTAGATCAGAAAGGAGATTAATTGAAACAAAAGACGTTTTTATTAACGACCTATATAAGGAATAATATCGAAAAATCAGTTATTGAATAGACGGATGAGGCTTAATTAAAAAGTCATGAAATATATCAAAGTCACACAAGACCTTTTTCCCCATGTATTTCTTTTTCCTGGATAAGATTAACCATGCATAAGCATCCCAACGCTTTTTCTGACAATCTAATCACTCATGAGTCCCAATGTTATTGCATAGGATGAAATGGAGGGGGGAATCCCAATGTTATTATATAGGACTAAATGGGGTAAGAGGAGAATCCCAAGCAGACTATACAAAAATTTCGGGGTGCCATTGACACTTCCTACTCTATCAAAGATAATTAATATTTGTAACTTTAGTATTAAAATCAATTTAGGAAACATAGGTATGTATTACAAGATGTTGGTAGATGATGAGTGTACATAAAATTTAAATGAGAGAGCAAGGTCCACAACGGAACTTTCCATGGTGCAGTTCATTTCAGGTTACGAAGATATTAGCATGAGTTACTTGAGCACATGATAACATTTGTATTGGAGTAGGATATCACCTTTCTGATACCTTTATTCTTAAGGATATATTCACGATTATTTTCAACATTATGCTTGATGTATTCTGCTTTATGCATTGGCATTAAGTATAACAAAGCTTCGCAACTTTTTTCGCAAACTTATGCCGCATGATAAAGGTAAATAAATATCCATTCCGTGTAGTGTCTAATAACCTGCCATTATATTAATTCCGGACGTGCAGTACAGGAATGTGGAGTGGTTTGATATTACAGGGGCTCAGACTAATCTACGATAGAACATGAATGCATATATTAGTAGCTGAGGATTATTGTCTAATACATACTTACAAACAGTTTATCCTGCTGCAATGAGAAAGACACACTTAAATGTTGTACTTTCAAGTTTCACATTCAAATTTTAATTCAGTTATAAAATTCGGCAATTTAAATTACGTTGTAAAGGTGTCACGTATCTTTAAATGCTATTGGATAGAAAACTGGAAGAAACTGTTAAACAGTTTTCGGATCGCAAGGTCGAATTTGTGTAAAAGGTATCTAAAAGAGACTCAATGAGTTTGAATATTAATGTCTCATACAGTTTTCAAGAAATGTGCACTTCTAAGTTATGGTATATAGGCTGGTCCTGGAAAAAGGCTAGAACTTCTTTTCTTAGCTCCAGGATCCAGTTTAGGCACTTCTTTTCTATAATAAAACACTGTTTTTCAATGCAACTGTACAGATAAATTGAACTTTGCAAATAGATAAAGCTGCTCTGCCTATAAACCTAACAATTTTGATGCCATCAACCATAATATGCATGTTCGAGTGGTTGCTTTTTTGTTGCTGACTACTTACGAGCTTGGCTGATTGATTGGTTGAACGGATGCATAGATCGATCAATGAACCAATTTTTGTACGCATTTATGTATTAGCATATCTGTATATATATATATATATATATATATATATATATATATATATATATATATATATATATATATATATATATATATATATATATATATGTGTGTGTGTGTGTGTGTGTGTGTGTGTGTATAAATATATATATATATATATATATATATATATATATATATATATATATATATATATATATATATATATATATATATATATATATATATATATATGAGTGCATGCCATCTAATGCTAAAAGACTAAAGCGCTGAGGAACTGCAACAAAATATAATCCAACATATATATGAGCAATCGCCATTTAAATATACCTCATACGATGTGCTTAACGGGCAAATTAAACAGCGTGCTTTAATGAAATACCTCATACAACGCTCTTTTTTGACACATACCTCATAGAAAGCTCTTCACTGACATATTGCACAGCGTGCTTAATGACTTATGCCTCATACAATGCGACTTATTAACAAGTACTTCATACAATGCGCTTTACGGACTGATACCTTATCCATCAGACTTTATTGACTTCTAACTCATATAACTCACTTTATTAACTGCAATGTAAATCGTTTAGGGTGCGTAAAACAAAGAAAACATAGTTTCATATATTCGAACTTATTTCCGGATGAGCACAAAGATTAAGAGAGAGAGAGAGAGAGAGAGAGTGTTCAGATGTGCGTGTCGGATTGCCCTATCATAGAAAAACCCCAAGCTCACAGCCTTGAAGGAAATAAGGCATCATAACTAGCTTTAATTTTATCCTGTTATGATAGAATCATAAAGTTATGTGTGTTTGTGTGTTTGTGTGTGTGTGTGTGTGTGTGTTTGTGTGTGACGTAATCGTATAACTCTGGTTATTTATTAAGAACACGTACTCGGATTTCGTTTTTTGTGTACAACAATACCCGAGGGTGATTTATGTATATTCTATAAAGATTTCGATATAGTGAGTTCGGTTCATCCTACACCGCACGTGCGAAGTGCTTTCGATGGGATGTACTGATTACCTCCAGCGCATAGACATGTATTGCGGCATCGCATGTTTATAATTGTCTCACCGTAAGACACACTCTTTACATTACGAAACGTCTTGTCAGTGAGCGGACTACTTTAAAGACTTGCACATCTTCAGCTGTAGAGGTATATGAGTTATGTATTAATTACTTGTGTGTAAGTTATAACTCTTGCACTACCACGAATTATTTTTTAGAAACGTTTAGTACCGTATGATTCTTGCGGCACGGTGAGGTTAACTTCTTAAGTTGTGTAGTTTGTAATTATTGTGCCGATAATGTAATCTATGAGCTTAACGTATATAACGTCATTACGTTTAATCGTACATGAGTGTGTCATGCATAGTACACGGTGTTAGATATATTTTCAGCTGACCAGAGTGACCAGAGTAAACTGAGTTGTCGGAGTCGTCGGACTTACCAGAGTGACCAGAATGATCGGAGTGGTCTGAATGGTGGGACTGACCAGAGTGATCAAAGTGTTCAGTGTAATCATACTTATCGGAGTGATCGGAGTCGTCGTGGTACGGGCTGTAGAGTTAACCATTGGAAGTGACCGTATCAGCTTGGAAGCTGAACCATAGCAGCCGTAGAACTGAGTAAAGTGTTGCTGGTCGAGTAGCAGGTGATCGGGCGTTGCTGACCAAGAATGGTGGGTGCTGATTGCTTGATTGACCAACCTGGAATATTGTCTGATTGATTGACCAGTGTGACTGGTAGCCAAGTGTGTTGGTGACGGAGTGTGTAAATCCATATATGTAATCTTTCAGCCGCGGGCTAATCTTTGGGGTTTGTAATACTCAGTGTGTTTTTGGGACTGAAAATATATTTTGTACATCATTCCCTTTGTTTTCATCATTTTCACTTTTTGAGTGCAAACAATTTTGCTATATGAGTAAAGTACCAGTTTTTACTACTTGAGTAAAACACATCATTCCTTTGTTGTGAAATCACTGTGAATCATATCCTCTTGTGCTTGTACCATGTACAGTCATTTATTTGTATTTTTAGTATTTAGTTCGTGCGGATTATGTTAACTGATTTAATATTTGGATATTATAAGCACGTATTAATTATAATTCTTTTCTCATTCATCATTAAACATTGTATTTGTATCACAGTCAAAAGTTTTATATATATATATATATATATATATATATATATATATATATATATATATATATATATATATATATATATGATATACAGATAATACTATCATACAGGTTAAAGAGTTTAAATTCGTACTCTACGGTGATTCGAACCCAGGTCCGCGTGTGAACGGCACCCATCTCCTTGCTTGCACGCACGAGGTCATATTCCCTCACAACTAAGCATACATCCCCCAAAAAATGATGTTACTCAGTCGGTGTTATATGCACTCTTGTAAGGCAGACACACTGGCAAGACGACCCAGTAAATAATTATCGTGTATCTACACAGTAATTCCAGATTCCTATGAAAGATCTATAGGAGAATGCTTGATAATATTAGGCAGACAAAATATTTTAATACCAAAAATATTCTTCAGGTTAGAGACATGAGGGAATATGGGCTCATGTGTACAGGCAAGGCGATGAACGTCGTTTACCAGCGGACCTGCGTTAGGATCTCCGTTGAGTACGAATTAAAAATTCTCTAACCTGTATGATATTATTAGTCGTATTAAAATGGTAATTCTCATTACCATTATCAAACATTCTTCTATAGAATCCAGGTTGAGCACTTTCCGTTATGTCTGGTGTATATATATATATATATATATATATATATATATATATATATATATATATATATATATATATATATATATTACACGCAAGTTTTCTCATGCCAAGTAAATCAAACTTGGGCGTTAGCGTGGCTCGATATTCCGTGTATTCTCTATATTCAAGGTGCTCACGGCAATAGCCGTTGTCATGCAAATTGTTTATAAATGCAAAAATACTAAGACCATTGTTCTTAAATGAAATAAGAACCACATAGTACAAAATTATATGGTGTTTGTTGGTTCCACATTTTGTATAATCCTTCACTAGGCCATTCTGCGTCTAATAGCTTTTGGTTGAAAATAATTTACCGCTGACATATTTTTCAAGCTATCTTTGTATGTCAAACGTTTTGAGAAACACGGCTAAAAACTTCATTAAGCTTTAGAAATAAATTTACAAACAAATATTATCGGTTTCAAAACTCAATCCTGCAATTGACATTTTATGTTTAGTTTCATATTTTACAACCTTCTGGGGAGGGGAATAATTTAACAAATAAATTTCATAAAGCTGAAGAAACAGGAGGACATTTTGACTGATTATAGGCTCGCATACATTTTTGCTTGAAGTACAAAATTTATATTCAAGTTATGAAAATATGTTATTTTTGCAAGGACAACGTTTTGCATAACTTGCCATCAAATAAGTCACAGTTTTATGGCAACACACATGTCTATTTCTTTCATGTATTGCTGTTAAATGTGTTATTTCTGTTGTTTGGATGTTTGGGCTCTTCCCGGAAATATAACAGACCAACCATTCATTTATAACATTTTTTATTCGTAAATTATGAAACATATGAAAGAGATTCCAAATTTGTCGTATATGTTTAGATTTCAGAGTTGATATTCATTTTGATATGATCGACAAGACAAGCGGGTAAACTCGTATATATATATATATATATATATATATATATATATATATATATATATATATATATATATATATATATATATATATATATATATATATATATAATCGTTGCTTCTCGTAATGTCTAGACATTAACTCAGTCTTTAAAACCAGAATATAGTGTAGAAGAGATGTGCTTTGTTCATTTGAGATTTTTTCTGCAACTGCCTTCGTACAGAACACGTTTACCTATATGTAAATAATAGTGACTGTGTTTAGGTCAAAATTTTTATACTGCTATAGGTTATATGAACAGACATTAAGAATGTAAGACTGCTTAGGATCTATAAATTTCTACGTAGGTGTTTACAATTATTAGTAATAATATTAATTGTAAAACCTGAACTTATTTAGAGGTTCAGGTTGTTTCCCGATATATGGCTTGATAAGGTAGATTCTCTGAAAAATTACTTTAGGACAGGTAGGTTCTTTGAGGATGTGGAATATTTGCAAATTGTCGCTTGGAATAGTAGCAAAATGCATTCTCATCTCTTACACTTGACAATAAATCTCTTGGTTTGGACAATTAATTCGTTCCTTTTTCTTATAGCATGTGTGTACTAAGTATAAAAAACTATTTAGGTTGTATTTAGATAGTATTTGTGAGAAAAACATTTGTTTGGATTGTTCGTTGGAACTACAAGTGCTCAATGGACTAAATTTATATTATGTTAGTCTGGTGAATAATACAAAGGAGCCATGGAATTATGCCACATTTTAACGGTTGGTGGACCAATACATTCCAATATACTTTAATATAGCTCTTTTGTATTATTCTGGATTTGCATCATAATACTGTAAGAGCCTCCTACATATTCAATTGATAAGGTTGCTAATTAAAATTTTTGTTTCAGTTCTACAACACTCATTGGTTTCGCTTCTTTATGTTATATATAATTGCTGTTTCTATCAGAGACCTAGAAGGCATGAACTCCAATAGAGGACAGCTTACATGGCCACAACTCAACTTTGTCAGGCAGCTGTCCACTTTACGGCTGTCTCCTGTTTCAAAAAATCCTGTAAGACGAAATTGTTTAGAGCGGGCTCTGCACAATGAAACCAATCATTGATTGTATATTAAGAAGTACATACACCAATAACTTCAAGCGATCTGTGTCAGGAAGATGTCCATATTACTGATGGTTAACTGACCAAACTAAAAATACCTTACAGTCGGATCTGCCAAACCAGGGTATTTAGTGAATCTTTGTTGAGAAATACATACACAAAAATAATAAAACCAGTAAGATATCGTGTTAATTACACGTAATATAGTATGACGAAAAAGAGTGGACTTAGCATAAACATAGGATATTTTTATTAAATTAGACAATTACAAAATATATTGACAATTTTGTATGAACAGAACTATATCGTCCTCAAAAACTCTGTTCTGGGCAGCAAGGAATACTAGAGTAAAGTGAGTAGGGTTGGGTAGGCTGATTTTGCAGGTCATCTTGATTCTGTTGGTGTGATATCTACGCAGGTTACTCACGTACACGTTCATTATAATAGATTTTTTTTACTTTCATCCCTAACATACGAGACAAGATAAAATGTTGAAAGGTTACATAAGAAAATAATTAAAGAGAAGTCGTCCAAAGCTAGTTCACTACACTGTATATAATAAATTATACAAGATGTCAAGAATAGAAGATTTAAGTGGGTATGAATTTGTTAGCTCATTTTTTGCACCATCGCCATCGACATCTGATCCAGAGCCTGCGATCAGGGTTACTGGCGTCATCTTTGTGCAGTCTGTGGAAAAAGAAAAACTTTATTCATTGAAGTTCTGAAGGCTAATTATTTTCTCTAAGATCTATCTATCTATCTATCTATCTATCTATCTATCTATCTATCTATCTATCTATCTCTCTGTGTGCATGCCTGTAGGCTATTATATCATATATCGTGTATGTCTGTCTTTGGAGTTATTGTTCTTTATGTCAGGCTTTATTATTTCTATATTGGTGTTTCTCTCCCTACGTTTTTCTCCTTCTGTTTATAAATCAGTTAGTCTATCAAAACATGAATGTACATTCTTACTATTAGACTCACCTACAACCTATCTTCAATGCTCAAGACCGCCCATCTATCTATCTTGCCAGCCAATCACCTACCTTGTAGCTATTTTCCTCTCTCTGTTGTATTTATTGCTGGTATAGAAGTCATTGCATAATCAATATGACCTCAAAGTACATTGAGCGAATTATGATCAAAATGTTTCTGTTCAGAGACCCTGAAACATGCACAATTTCAACCATTGATTTTCTGCTGTTTCTTATAGATCCGTAAAATATAAATATGGAAGAGTTTACAGAAAAAGTACAGTATTTGCAGAGATTTACTCATTAAGGTCAACTTTTCCATCCTCGATGTCCTTTAATAGAGATTCCAACACAGCAACATCCTCGGTCGAGTAACTTCTCTGTTTTCCAAGATCTGTGGATAAAGCAAAATTATTGGTGCCCGCACGCATTATAATAATTAATATAGAGATTAATTTCAAAAGGATGATTAAAATGTGAACACTAAATATGGGCCTCGATTTGTCAGTTCCAAACAAAGTCCGTTTCTTGTGCAAGTGAGCTAATTATGTACAGGAGTATGACAGCTTTACATAATTTTCATTTGATTTCAAAGATAAAAATGATATTGTATTGATATAAGGTTCGAGTTCTTCTAAACTTCAATATGGTTTGATAATGTTGTCTAAAACGTAATTATACGTCATATTCATTATGTCTTATTCAATTCCACGAATGTGTCAGCTTATACATAATCGGCTGACATAGACTAATTTGAAATACCGCATCATTATAAACGGACTATAAATAGCAGGTATGTTATTATTCAGAAAACAAATGTGCCAGAAAGATTAGTTTCCAAAAAATGTTTAATGAAGAGAGGATTATGTCTGGAAAGTAACTGAGGCATTCGGTGCATGATAATAGTGATGAACCTTTTTATACCCATTGTATCTGACTTGAAAATTCCGTAACACATTTTAGAGGAAACAAAATAACATCGATGAGGTTAGAAATGAATATCTTTCGATCATCATGATTGTGCATGTGAAAAGAATGAGTCAGCTCTTTCTGTGACTTAGGTTCTTTTTTACATTTGGGCAAACTATCATGTCTCTAATTTTCTGTGTGTTTGTCTCTCCACACAACCCTTAACATTTAGCCCACCAGGATTTCCGTTAAAGCAATAATTGCACGAGAGCGACTATATTCCGGCAAAAAATCGCCATGCCACTATAACTATGTGATAGATAGCGTGATGCGTTGTCCCATCTTCATTTATAATGCCCAATAGTTTCCACAATGTTTTGCGCCAAAATGTGCAATAATCAGTGGATTTTGTTTTCGAATATCGGTCTTTAAGTTTATTCAAAGATCTGGTGTTGCAATATGTTTTAGAAATACTTTTGAATTTATAATTCACAGACAAAGATGTGACAATCAAGGGAGATTTATTATTTTAGATATTACAATTAACGGCAACAGAATAACCCTCGTGAATTTGTATGGTTATAATGATGATAATCCTAAAACGTTAAAGGAGGAGATCTTATTTTTTGATAACTCATCTTTTATAACGTGCGAAGACTGGAACACTGTTCAAGACTTAGATTTGGATACTTATAACATTTTATATGACAAACACCAGCACTCTAGGGCAGCGATTCAAGACCTGAAAAACAAATTGGAATTAATTGATCCCTGGCGAAATTCCAATCAAAACTTAAAGATGTATACCTGGAGGCAAAAACCTCCCTTGAAACAAAGTAGATTAGATTACTTCCTTGTATCGGATGTCATTCATATGAATACAGCTGATGCCTGTATCTTACCAGGGTATAAGACTGATCAATCAGGAATTGTTTTGAGTGTGGCGTTTTCAACGTGTCTAAGGGGAAAAAGATATTGGAAATTTAATGCCTAACTGGTGAGGAACATTGAGTATACTGATTTTGTCAAAAGTGTATAACTGACACTGTAAATGAATATTGTGTAGGGGGAAATAAAGATGATTCTCTCCATGTTTCTCTTTCCTGTAATGATCAAATGTTCTTTGAAATTTTGAAAATGAAAATAAGGTCTGAAACTATATGTTATTCTATTGGGAAAACAAAAAATAGGGGGAAAAAATAAAGAAAATTGAGCAGGGAGTAATAGAAATTCGGGGTGGGGTGGGGGCGCTGTCGAATAACATAGATTGGGAAACTCTGAAACATTTAGAGAAAATAAAAGCAGAATTAGAGGAATCTAGGAAAATATACATAGAAGGTGTTATATTAAGATCCAAAGCTAGATCGTATGCATTTGGGAAAAAAGCACAAAGTACTTTTTAAATCTTGAAAAAGGAACTATGTCAATAAGACAATAAAGGAAATTATTTTAGATGATTGGACAAATATATCTGATCAAACAGATATTTTAGAAGCTCAAAACGAGTTTTATATGGAACTGTAAAATAGCAGAATTGCTCAGCCTGATGATGAGGCTACTTAAGAAAGTCCTAATAGATTTCTTAATCACAATATTAAACTTAGTCAAGAGGAAAGAGAATCATGCTAGGGCCTGCTTATAATCAATGAACTCGGAATGTCTCTAAAACGGATGGAAAATGGAAAAAGTCCTGGCTCGGATGGATTCACTGTAGAATTAAAATATTTCTTTGGAACTCTCTTGGGTGATTTATATGTAGATCAATAAAATATGGATATACTGTAGTAAAACTTTCAGATTTTCAGACTCAAGGAGTCATCACATGTCTACCAAAGGAAGAAAAAGACAGAAGATATTTTAAAAACTGGAGACCTGTATCACTTTTAAATATTGACTATAAGATTACTTCTGGAGCCATTGCAGCTAGGATTAAAAAGGTTCTCCCATCAATAATTAGTGATAGCCAAAAAGTATATAAGAAGGGTAGATTCATTGGAGAAAATGCCAGGCTATTATCCGATATCATGGACGAACTTGAGAATGAAAACAAATATGGTTTATTACTGTTAATAGACTTTGAAAAAGCCTTTAACTCAATCAAATGGATCTTTGTGGAAGAAACTTTACAATCTTTTGATTTTGGTGATTCCGTTTGTAAGTGGTTTAAACTGTTTTGTAATGACTTTAAAAGTTGTGTTATCAATGATGGGCATATGTATTTTTTTAGACTTGAAAGAGGATGTCGTCAAGGAGGTCCCCTTGCCCCTTATTTGTTTATCATTGGGGATGAGATTGTCGCTATAATTTTAAAGCAAAATGTGGATGTATGGGGACTTAATCTTTGACGAGAGTGAATATAAATTGGGTCAGTATGCCGATGACGCTTTTATTCTTCTTGATGTATCTCAACTTTCTTTTGAAGCAACTATGAATATCTTGCAAGGTTTTTTCTTTTACCTGGATTTAAATGTAACATAACAAAAACAAAAGCTATTTGGATTAGAAACAGGAATTTTCTAATGAAAGAATATGTTCCGAAATGGGCCTACTTTGGTTTTCTTCTAAATTTACACACCTTGGCACAGAATTGTCTCTAGATTGATAATAAATGGTGGAAATTAAGTATATAAAGACACTAACAAAGGCAAAACGAATACTGGCAAGCTGGAGTCAAAGACATCTGTCAATAGTTGGTAAAGTCATCGTTGTAAAAGCTTTTGTTCTGCCCATATTTATATATTGTTTGTTCTTCCCATATTT
Organism: Sinohyriopsis cumingii; assembly: GCA_028554795.2. Classification (NCBI taxonomy): domain Eukaryota; kingdom Metazoa; phylum Mollusca; class Bivalvia; order Unionida; family Unionidae; genus Sinohyriopsis; species Sinohyriopsis cumingii. The sequence continues at coordinate 98,751,167 of CM068837.1, forward strand.
ATACATCTTTTTTCAGGACTTCCAATCCCATCAGCAACAGTTGAAGCAGAACTAAATCGCACATTATTTAAGTTTGTATGGGGTGGAAAAGTAGAGAGAATAAAACTTGATATATTAGTTTCCCCAGAAAACGAGGGAGGACTAAATATAATACACATATTTTCATTCATTAGGTATATTAAGATAAGATGGGTTAAAAGATTGCTGGAAAAGGAAAATGGAACGTGTCAGAACTTAGCCAATAAAACTATACTCCGAAATAAAAAGGATATTTGGATTTTAGGGAGAAGGAAATTAGAAGAATTTAGTAAGTTCATTAAAACGGTTTTTGGAGAGATGTAATTTTGGCAGTATCTAATTGGAAAGAGGAACCGCAAAGTCCTAACGAGTATCTATCCAAGAGTATTTAAAATTTTGTCTCTCCCAAAAATGTCCTATCAATACAAAATCCTGGACAGAAGCCGGTTTTGAAATTCTGAATGATCTAGTAGATGATCACGGTAATTTAAGACCTTTTGAAATAATACAACAAAAAAACTAGAAGCGATGATTTCTTGAAATACTTGGATGCAAGTATTTAATAAAAATATAAGTAGCAAGGAATGGTTTGAGATTTATAGCCGGGCGAAATGCTGTACCAAGGATACCAAGTTGATCTCTTTTAACTTTAAATTAATCCATAGAATAATCGCCACTAATGATTTTCTGAAACGAATTAACATATAAGATGACAATAAATGTATTTTCTGAAAGAGTGAAAATGAAAGTATTGAGCATCTCCTTTATGATTGAAGTTTTTGCACCTTTTTACCCAAATATTGTACATTTGTCCAAAAAAGAAATATCCTTAGGAAGTGAACAACTGTACAGTTTGTGTAATTTCCTGCTTATTTTGGCAAAATATTATATTTATACTTGCAGATTCAATATGAAAAATTCTTCTATTTTTGCTTTTAAGCAAATAGTTGCAATGCACATTGAAAAATACACTTCTAAGATAAATAAAAAAGAGGACCAATTTCTTCAAAAATGGACCTCAATAATGAAAGTGTAACTTGTCTTTGACTTGATGGTAAACAGAAACAAAATACTGTAATATCACAAAGTCCATGTTACCTAGATTGTGTGCCATATGCATTTTTGCATGTGTGTGTGTGTGTGTGTGTGTGTGTGTGTGTGTGTGTTTGCTTTTTCTGTAGATAATATTGATTATCTCTAGATTATCTGATAACCAGAAATGTTTGATTGTAAGGTGACCATGGGATGGTTCCCCGAGCCAGTGGTTAACGTATCACGGGGTTAATAAAAACAAAAGTTTATTCAAATATATCTCCATCTAATCAAATAACTGTTTTCTCTACAAGCACGACATTTAAGCGCATTATTATGTAACTTTTACACCGAGGTTTGGCAATGATTTTACATTCATACATACATAAGGGACTTTATCCTGCAAACGTTGATCATAATTAGGCCTAGATACGTTATTGATACTTGAATTGATTGTACTCTCTCATATTTAACTTAGGTGACCCATATCAAAGATCCATAGTCTTAAAATTTTACATGTTTAGTCCATCATCTTTATTTGCATTCATTAACGTGATATTGGTCTCATGTAAGTCATACTGAATCTATAACCTTTCGTTTCCTTCATTATAACCTAGTGACCATCAATCTTCAAGAAATCTTCGTGCCTCTAGTACTGCGATGCAACATATCATGATGCGCCTTGTCCAAAGCATTTAAATACCTTAATGTGTTCTCAATGATTTGCGCAACAATGCACACTAATCACTGGGTTTTTTATTGGTATATCTGTCTTTATGTTCCATTAAGGACATCTCCATCTAATCAAACAACTATAATCTCAACGAGAATGAATTCTCAGTTCACGGGCATCGTTCTGTAGTATTTACACCACTGTTTGGAAATGATTTTACTGATGTTCGTCATATTGAAAAATGACCCAATATGAAAAAGACACAGAGTACGCGTTAAGAAAATATTATATTGTAAGTCAAAGAACACAATACGTCTCGGTTTTGTTTGGACATATTTGAGTTTATTTATAGCTAAGGTTGACCGATATATTATGTAGACGAAGCGGTCAACCACACAATATTACCGGAAGGCGCAAGGTGGGAGACTGCATTGAATATAGTTTGAATACGAAATAATTCGAATGCACTTCATACTTCCAATGAATAAGTTTAAAGAAAATAACTCGGAGAGAAAGAGATAGATACACATTAACTGTTACATCTTCTGTATACTCATATACGTAGAGACAACAAATTCTGGAACAGAGAAGAAATGAAAAAGTAAAGAAAAGAAAGATAGAATGAGCAACAGAAAGAAAGAAATAAAGAAAATAGAATGGCAAAACAAAACAAATACATACCTTCAGAAAATGCCACAGCACACAGAACCAGAAGAAGCAGCAACAAGGTGAGATTTCTCATTTTTGGAAAAAGACGCTCTACCAGTTCGCAGCTTGTAGTCGCAATGTTGAGTGGATCAAACCTTCACTATTTATACATGTTCTCAGGTGAAGTAGGTATCAGTTGTCACAGCGGACCAATAGGAGAATATTTTATTGATATTGCAATCAAAACACATACCCAAAGCACTTGAACGGAATCATGGCTGACGAGATGTATGCTCGGGAAAAAATTTATTCGGATTCAAAGTACTTTATATGTAATTTGTAACGTCACGCACCTGGTAATGTTGCGCTCGATAACACTATTTTAGACTAGCTACTGTTAAATTATCAAGGCTCTTCAAACGAACTGATTTGTAAGGAGTGTTTCTTTTCAAGGAGAGTAAAAACAAATCAGTAATAACACGTGAACGTATTTGTTTTTTTGCGATGATTCTATCTTCAGTATAATAATAATCCATCCATTGCCGAGCACATTACTTGTCAGCACCATTGAAGGAAGCTGTATTGAACATGCCTTCGGTGTAATCTCTAGTGTAGATATAAAATCTCTAATTGAGTCTCTAGGCAAAGTGACGTTTTTAGAAACGTTAAAAAGGTCTTGCTTACTTACCGCTATTTCTACATAAAACGCTAGTTCTACAATATTTGGCACTGCTAGAAAGACTCGGTGAATCCCATGTTTAGTATTATTTTCTTTGACAAATGGAAGCACTCAAAATAAGCAACGAATTTGCTCCATACAGTAAAGCATCTTGTTTTAAGGATGGCCAACTCAATCATATGAAACTGGATAGAGAGGCAGGGGATGATGTGCCCACAGTGAATAGTGGACTTCAACTCATACTGGTGTATTTTCCACCCAATCTAGTGGAAATACACTCAATCTAGTAGAAGTCCATTACGGATTGCATTGAAAATGTAGTGGGTTTCCTTTTATCCCTCATTGATTCCATTGTATTCTCTTTGCGTTTTGACACATTATACAAACAGATGTGAGACACACCGAGAGCGGAAACCAAACCATGGCTGATCCCAATTAATGCTTTTGGCTGTACAAACTCTAGACTGGTAACATTTCGTTATATATAGTGGTCTAGCTAGGGATACATAACAACAAACCCGAGTAACGTAGCAAAATGAGGATGTAGATTTCATCGATATCTTCCTACCCTGTCCATTATGTAACGTACGCCAGAAGAAAATGCTTAATTACATACTATTCTGCATCAAGTAGTAAATTTGATTTTCATTCTCAATAAATCACATTTCAAAAATATGTTTTGTGCGCTAGTTAGAAATTTTTCATATGTTCTCTTTTAGTTCCAAACTATTTTCAAAACCCACTGTGAAGAAATTAATGGATGCAGAAATAAACATATAATTCCATAGGAGACAACGAACGAATGCCGTTATTATTTATATCGGACATGTACGATCACGAACACTGGATCATCATGACATATATGTACATACATGTCATACATCTTTTCAGTGTTCATACTGCAATAATAAGATCGTATCTGTATTATATATTTAAAAAAGCGATACACGAGATATGCTATTAAAAGTGGGGTGTTTTGCCCTTTTTCCCTTACACTTTGAAACCAGTATTGATTTGGAGACAGAACATTTATATTCAACAGATGGAATTGTGTAAACAATATTGACTGTTTCACTCTAACTGATACCAACGAAGAATACAGTTATTTATGCCCTCACATTTTCCATGAAATCTACATACGTATCTATGAGCTGGCTTAAAGTGTCTTAGTCTGAAATCTGCCCCTAGCCTGTATCTGTAACGTCCTGTGTCCAGTCAACAGCAGTCAATCAGGACAGGTCGAACATGAACAAGCTACTAATGCTGCGCTTCGAAGGTTCAAGATGTACATTAACTATTGAACCGAAATATTCCAAAACCACGCACCATAAAATAAGCAGATGTTAGTTGTTAAGAAATTGGACTGAGAAACACGTTTGATGTTAAATTCTCATATTATCACGTAAAACGGGTCCCTAGCATTATATTATATTAAGGGGTCCCTAGCATTATATTATATTAAGGGGTCCCTAGCATTATATTATATTAACGGGTCCCTAGCATTATATTATATTAACAAATAGATATAATGGCTGGATGGGGGTCCCAGACCCTCTCCTCAGAGCATAGCGTACACACACATACACTCAAACGTACAGACGCTTGTCACTTGAAATTTGACCAGCATCTTATTGTTGTGCACGTTTACTGCATATGAGACTTGTCGTTAAACTTGTATTTACACAAAAGGTCTAATGACCATGATGAACATCTAACGTTTGCAGTATATGTCTGATGATTTGAGAGTATGATATTTTTAATGCACCCAAATCGTCTACAATGCATTGAAGTCTGCTCTGTTCGTGCAATAAGCGAAGTGAATTTTATGAAAAAGGTAACTGTCTTCGTCACTTTTTCATGAATCTATAATCAAGCACCAGCAGAGAAGCGACGTTTTACTTTGAAGTATGCAGCTACGATTCTTAGTAATGGCTAATCAGGAAGGTATTGAGCATCGCAGTTGTTTTTTAGCCACGATTTTTCAAAAGAAACATTAACTTCTGAATGCAAATGTTTTATGTTGGTTGTGTTGAAAAGAATATTGAACTTATAACATGGACTGAGAAACACGTTGTGGTTGAAGTGTGTAATTTTCGCTTATTAATGTCCTTTTCATACTGTCCATTTTCTCAGTTGTCTAACCTGGACATGATAAACATGTAAAAACTTAAAGCACAAGAAATGTAATAGATTGAAAGACGAACGAATGATCCTTAATTCACTAATCACAGTGAATCCAGTGACAATATTAGCGTATACCTTATTATATATATATATATATATATATATATATATATATATATATATATATATATATATATATATGAATTTTTCTAAGATAAACAGGAAATGATAGATCTTCACAAACTTTGCAGATACAACCTCCTCGATTTCCAGTCTGGGGGTACCTGTAGTTGACGAAGTTTTACCAGGGATGTATATATTTAAAGCCGTAACAAATAAGAAATGCACCATTTTATTAGCAATCAGTGCAATTAGAGATCTTTTAGCCTTGCCAGTTATATGGCTTTGCCATTTCGGGCATTATAGACAGCTATGATGTTTTAAGCTTATGCCTAACACCTTCCAAGATAAACAACGGGATGGGTCGGTGGAGAGTGGGGGGAGGGACGAGACATTTGGAGGTAAATAAGAAATTCCACTTTGATAAACCAAACCTACGTAAGAAAATTTGGGGATATTTTTAATTGTAGATCAGTTAAAATCGTATTCACCGCAGATACCAACATCTCTACTAAATTTAGGGGGCCCCGAGTGGCCGAATGGTCTAAAGCGCTCACCGTTCCGGATCACTGCCATCTCACCTCTGTCTGCGTGGGTTCGAGTCCAAGGCTCGGCTAGCGTGGGTAAGTGGGAAAGCCTGCCAGTAGCTTCTCGTGGGTCGGTGGTTCTTCCCTTGGTTTTCCAGGTTTCTTCCTTTAAGGGGCGCCGAGGGGCCGAGTGGTCTAAAGCGCTCACCGTCCCGGATCACTGCCATCTCACCTCTGTCTGCGTGGGTTCGAGTCCAAGGCTCGGCTAGCGTGGGTACGTGGGAAAGCCTGCAAGTAGCTTCTCGTGGGTCGGTGGTTCTTCCCTGGGTTTTCCAGGGTTCTTCCTCCACCAGTTATACTGGCCGCCATGTATAGCCTATCTTGAGCTGAAAAATCGCGTTAAACCCTAGATCAACAACAACAACATCTTCCTTTAAACTTCTGAAGGATGATATGTCACATTACCAGACAGACGCTCGTTTGAGCTGATTTTTAACGACTTCGGCATGGTAATCTAGAGCACTTATAGCCATTCGAGTTCTCCCTGGAGTCTGATGTTGTGACCCACTCGGAACTTCGCAAATGATCAAGCCACAGTACATGGGAAAGGCGGTTAATTTTGCCACCGAGTCTTGCGCAGTTGAAAAATTGTTTTAATGAATAGCGACTAAGTGTATTGAATACATCTCGATATACCTGCGAAAAGCTTGAAGGCTATACCTTTGCTCTTCAAGGATGCTACAAAGAGCGCGGAGTTCTAGCTTTATACGGAGAATTTCTACAACCCTTTAAACAGCAATCGTAAGTGACGATCAAGGACGTCCCAAACCACATCCACGTCCAGGGTGAGCCAAGGTACCAGAATTGATAATGGTGGCGGAGTGTTTTAAGGACGCAGTAATCGTTTCTTGATAATGCCACATTTTACAAAAACAGGTTTGTCATCGTCCTCGACAAGACATCGACGCTAGATCGGAAGCCTTACTAGCTGAAAAGAGGCATAGAATACGAGAGCGAAGGTGTAAGAATGCAGAAAAAGATAGTCCAGGTCGTAGGTGTGTTCAACTCGGTGAATTGAATAACTTAAGCCCACATTTGAAATTAAAGGGCCACTTTCATTTCAGCGACATCATTTTCGTACTTTTCTCTTGTACTATGCATACTATATGCCCTATGCTGAAAAGACGCAAATGAATTTGTAGTGAACCATTATGGCTATTTGAAGGACTTCATTTGTGCACTTGCTAGAACGTTTTTAGACACCACCGCGCATTTTCTACTTAACGACTGCATTTCATCCTGGCATCCAAAGAAGCTACCCTTAGTAAGCTTGCCTATACAATCCTCCTCGCATAAATACGCAGGCATATGGTATGTTAAAGTTCGACGATGTTGCTCTGGAGTAAATCTCGTAACTTGCCTACTTTAACTGTAAATAACTGAGTCAAAGACTCAGTTATGGATGCAATGGATGAAATATATATATTTGAGTCTGAGCGGCAAGCAGAGACCTATGAATGTTCAGCAAGGATAGGTTTTGCTACCTACTCCAGCGCACAGACCACGACTGTCCTACCAGATTGTTTAACGTGGTGGATTCATATTTTGTACGCCACAAGTCACACTATACTACTAGAGGCCTTAATCTATTTAATCTATAAGTTCCTTAGAGTCAGACTCTCAATCATCTATATCCAGAATTCGAATAATATGGTAGTTGCAGTGGATGTCAACTAGATATTTTATGAGTTAACTGCTCAAGAGCGAGAAACGTACAAGCAAGCAATCTGAACGACAGCTATTCAAACCTAGTTCCTCTACCGATCTCCCGCTTATTGGTGATGCGGCAAAGCTTTCTGACTTTTATAGATAATCTGATTAGCATCAAAACTTTGAAATATTGTTTCACTTTTCGTGAAATACCACCACAACTTGGACAAATCCCAGATCAATCCCAACACCAACACCACACTGCCAGGTTTCCTTAATTTGACACCCTCGCTTTCCCTGTGCTGAGTGAATGGCTTAGTACATTTATACATTTTTTTCCCCCACTCAACGGTTTGCTCCCTTGTTTTATCTAGGCGTAATTATTTTCAGCAATACCTGGCATAGTGCAAACATATATAGCATGTCTTTAGGCTGTAGATCAAATTAGCTGTATATAAAGTGCATGGAGTGTAATATCCACTTTGCGACTGCCTCGACGAAGGGGGGGGGGGGGCTTGGCTTTCTTAACAGCTAACAACTAGGCGTGTTCCCTAGCGTTCCAGCAAGTTCAACAAGTTACACATCAGCTCCTCAAGGGACAATGAAATAGTATTAAGTCATCTTTAAAGCCTCGAAATGCCGAATTATAAATAATTTACGGACATTTCATTAATCATCTTTATAAAAAATAGAATTATTTATGATCTTTAGACACACACGCACACATAAATAAATATATTTATTAAAATAAGTAAGAGGAAAGTGTCAACAAGTGTAACGTAGTCGAGCTGACCCTTTGAGACCGGACAGGGTTTTAAAGAAACAATAAACACGTTCGTGGATGACAAATGACAATATATTAAACACTGGTACTAATGATATGAAAATAACACAGAAAAGCATTTAAAATTAATATAAAACACATGTAATATACTTTGACTACTATGTCACATTCATGTAGTCAAAAAGTTCTAGCAACTCCATATAAACTTCATGTATATAAATATCTCTAGCAAACTTTCATATAAACAAATACTTGTTGCAAACCTATATAATCAACTACTGGTTGCAAACATTTATGTAGTCAGACACTACTGTCACAATTCACATGTAGTCAAACCACTACTTATTATGCTTTTACTTGTAGTCAGTACACTACATGTTATTGTGCTTTACTTGTAGTCATTACATCACTTGTTATTGTGCTTTACTTGTAGTCATTACATCACTTGTTATTGTGCTTTACTTGTAGTCAATACACTACTTGTTATCGTGTTTTACTTGTAGTCAATACACTACTTCTTATTGTGCTTTACTTGTAGTCAAAACACTACTTGATTGGAAAATACATGTTGACACGGCCCTCTCTCTGGCACGGTCACTTTCCCCTCCGCACTTGTACCCGTACGTTGGCGCTGAATTGGTGGATTATACTAGTAATGGTACACCAGACGTCACGGTAACCACAAGCCCATCCGGCTGCTCATAACCGGCGAGCTGAATATGGAAAATAAATGCACCTTTCCAATAGTCTAGTTTAATTGGAATCGGTTTTGTTGCAACTACTTTAAGAGTATACGATAGGTACGAAGTATGACCTAGGAATGTTATGCAATAAAAATAAATATACGTAATGCTATGACATTAATACATACATAATATGTTTTCGAAATTAGTCGTGATAGCGACTAGATGAAATTAACTCGCTACCACATTGCCTAGGTTATATCTTAATAAATTGAATTGCAAATACGATAAACGATGTGACCACATAATACAACAATGAATGTGCTTTTACGAAACTGAATAATTATTGTAAATAATAAAAAGAGTTGACTAAAAAACATTCGACTCACCCAACTGTTTGGCTCTAACTAAATTACAATGGCACCTGCCCGACAGCTGAATATGTTTAGAGCTTCCCTCTATATTGGCTGTGCCCTTCAATATCTCTACCCGATATATATAGTAGTGCGCAATAATACATTATTTCGCACGTGCCGCGCGAGCAATAAAAGCGTCACGCGATACGACGAAAAATTACATTTATACAGAAATATTACGGCGCGTGAAACAAGACAACCTGAGTATATGAAAAGTATGGAAGACTAAATGAGCCATATCGGGCATTTCGTAACAACAAGCAAGCTTTAAAAAAATTCAGGAAACAATTTATTTCACTAGAATAAAAAGTGAAAATGAAAAAGGAACTTATGGTCTTGCCATTTAAATACCAAACTGATCATAGAATTACAGACAAAAGTCCGGAATATAAACGTTCTGAATAAACATTAGTTGAAATCCAAATCAAATTCAATGATGAAATTGTTGATGTAACTGTGATACACTGCATGCTGCATATGTGCCAAAAGTCTTATGTTGGATCACAATCATGCAATAAGAGAATATACCTTTTTGTATGTATTCCACTATAAATCCAAGTCTTTATTTACAAGAGTGTTTTCAGAACAGTTTTGTATTTCCAGAGAAATATCACTTAAGTTGAACAATTTGAAGGAATAAATTCCAGCCCAAATGAACTTCTGGACAAAACAATAATACAAATTGATTCTGCTGGACATTAAAGCAAGAATGGGTAATCTTTCCAGTAACAAGATTACATAATCTTCCACTTGACCTTAGGTCACAATAAACATTAAAAATAAAACAAAATCATTACCTAATGGAAAATAACCCTCAAGAAAATTCTTAATGTTTAGTCATAATTAGAAAGCTTGTCGCTAAAAGTATAATATACAACCTGGACTATATCAGGTACACCAGGTAAATTGTAGTGGAATTCCAATAACCTAGATCCAGATCCAAATAAACAAGTTCACGTCTAATATTAATGGTCCTGATATTAATCCCATACACATAATTGAGCTACTTACTAGTTATTTACAGAATTAAAAACATCATTAATTTAGGACAAGTGGAAATTAAGATTGATTCTGGACGAGGTTATGTCCAAAAGACATGCTACATTACAATAGCATATAATGAAATAAAAATAATTTACAAAAACTTACTAACAGACAATGCAAATTAAATATGCGTAACTATATATATATATATATATATATATATATATATATATATATATATATATATATATATATATATATATACACACACATTTAACTGGATCATACATTAGGTCTTTCTTACTTATTAAACTAGTTTTGATGCGTTCAATCCCAGATGTTGAAATAACTATGCAGAGACTACGTAGCCAGAAGCACGATCTATGTTAAAATCAATACAGAGTAAAGAAAAGAAAGAGAAGCAAGTCATGCCAACTTTCCCATGCAGTATATCTTTATAGATAATGTGCATGAAAACTGATTTCATTAAAGTTTGCTTCATAGGAGGAAAATATAGATAGAAATTGTTTTTGAAGCTTCTTCATTGACAAATACATTCATTCTCTAAACAGGGAAATACATGTTAGTAAATGAATAACGACTTCTACATCAGCTTTCAAACGTATAGTAATAAGGCAATCCTGCAGAACGTGGATCAACAAGGTGGGATAATTATTTATTGTCAACCAATAGGAAAATTATATCAACTTTGTTACCGCGAAACAGATTAATTTGATAGAATGCATTCAGTTGGAAAACAGACATATTCAAAAGAGAAACAAATTCAAATAAACTATGAGCTCTCCGTCCCTTTTTATGCATTTTGTCGCCACACAGTCCTATTTTCTTTACATTTTTGTGATATTAAAAGGTAAGTACATCATTATATATATATATATATATATATATATATATATATATATATATATATATATATATATATATATATATATATATATATATATATATATATATATATATATATATATATATATATATATATATATATATATATATATATATATATATATATATATATATATATATATATATATATATATATATATATATAAATGAATATATCCTTGTAACAGATAATACATAAAAAAATTAGTTAATGTAACAGAAGATCAGAAATATATATATATGAAGGTGAATCAATGCATTGATGCAGTGTAAAATGTGATCCATAAAAATTAAAACAATTAAAAACTTATTTAGTCATCATAATATGAAAACATATTAGTGTGCTGATATAATGTACCAATAATCATGTTTTAATTTTTATAAAGAATTATCTTGAGTTAATAAGCTCTGGGTGTACGTATGAAATAGAGTTGCGTTTCTCCGATTAAAGATTCATTATTAGTTAATACTTAATATAAGATAAATACTTTCAAGTTAACAGTTACGTATACGTTTATTGACTTTTAATAGCCCAATTTCTGTTTTTGTTTGCTGTCAATGTACTATCATTTCATGCAGATCTTTGGCCCAGTGTCACGTTTGCCTGCCCGTGGTTACGTAAGTCAGGAACAAAGGAATGGGTTAGCGCAGTGGGTTTGTCGACCCTGCACTGTTATGGCGATTTTTGTTTGTACAAAAGCCGCCTCGTTAGGTGTTAACACTAGCATATAGATGCTAGAAGCTTTGTTCTGAGAACAAAGGACCCTCAACGCTATTGTAAATCTCCCCGCTTTGACAGATGGCATGAGGCTCGTCTGTTAATCTGTACCGACTGGGGGTAGTATTGATATCCAATCAGAACTGAGGAAGGGTGGGGCCATCAATTCGAACCAGAACTTAACAGTCATTTGAACTGATAACGAATTAGTGATTTGTAAGCCGTCGTACTGGAGAAGCAGAATATACTCACTCCGAGGGAGCCACTCGTGATTTGGCGGGAAAACTCTTAGTACATTCTGAGGACAGAAAGCTTCGTAAAGGAAGCTTTTGGGGACAGAGTAGTCAAGTCCCGAGTCTCAGAGAGACATAATAGAAGTAGGCGGAGAACAAGCTTCGTTGAAGGAGAAATAGAGAACAGAAGTAGGCGGGGAACAAGCCTCGTTGAAGGAGAAAGAGAGAAAGAAAAGGAGGAGGAGAAAGAAGACAAAAGGGGAAGAGGACAGGAAGAATCGGAGAACGCCGGAAGGAGGAAAGCAATTGGCGTAGTAAACACAGATGAGTAGAAACCAAGTACAGGGGAAAGCCATCTCACACTAAAATCACGTGATGAAATAGGTTGTCACATGGTCGAGAGGAAGTAGATTGGTTGAGAAATTAATATCGTTTAATTTGTATTAAGTTGTTATTCTTTTGGATTTCACGTTTGTGTTCTTAATAATTTAATTGTCGGTATTGCTGACTGGGGGCTCGGAGCTTTACCTCTCTCTATCACTAATTTCACTTCCTACAAAAAACGAGCCAGGGTGGGAATTCCACAGTAATTCAAATAAATATTGGGAGCACCCCACCCCAACGCATAACAGTGAGTCACATAGAACTTCACACCCAGATTTACGTTCTGCACTATAAGTTTATCTTTTCCTTTAGAAATATTTGAGACGCTGATATAATGTTGCAAAGATCTCTAAATAAGATCTCTAAACAGCATGAATATGTTAATTGTTTTATCAAATGACTTATGTTTGGTGCTTTCTGTCAAATCATGATAAGAATATACGCTGCCTTTCAGTGGAGAGATGTTCGTGTTAAGTCATAAACGTAGGTTTGCTCACATGCAATACAAACAGTCACGCGTTATGGGCAGTTATTGCTCGGACCATGCGATTGTTAAGTCGAACTTTAGGTTTTCGCCAGCGCACCAAGTGCTCCAAGCATTATGCCAGCGGACACAATCAGTAGGTGACTCTTCTTTTGGCAGTTCTTGGTGCTGCTAAGGTAGTATTCTGCCCAAGCTGTGACAGGGTCTTCATCATGCAGTATAATGATATGTATGTACGATATAAAGCCTTCATTATTCAGTTAACAGCACACATATTGCATTTCAGTAAGTGTTAGAATAGGATTGGGCAACAGGTTCATACAACTTAGAAAACTCCCTCTCCTTATCAGAGAGAGAGAGAGAGAGAGAGAGAGAGAGAGAGAGAGAGAGAGAGAGATAACTTGATCGTGGAGGAAGCAAATAGTGTACCTTTTTGTGACTGTCAGAAAAGACGAATATATAGTATCCTATTTATGAACAGTTCTATGTAACGCTTGTACACTTGTTTTCTTTCATTTAAATTATATCGAATAAACGTTAATTTCATTCACAAACAAATTATATAACCCATATAAAAGACAGTTATGGTCTATGTTAGCAAGAAATGATTATAAATGCACTGAATATATTGTATACCTTTGTCATTATATGGAGAATTATCTCTTTCATTACATAGTTCATGTGCAAAGCATGACGTAAATCATTACATTTATTCATAATTAGCGCAAGATAGTCAATTTGCTATCCCCTTCTCCATAATAGAACGATACCGATGTTGTCTTAACCTCAATTCAGTTTTAAATATTATACAATTTGTTTCTTTCTTTGTTGAATCAGCAAGATTATTCCATGTATGGACGGTAGGATTTAAAAATAAATTATTACTGTTTTCGAGGACTGTTAGGTCTGCATATGTTTCATTCATCAACCAGGCGACAGCGAGGGTCAGAAATGGAACAATTGTCTTCGGACTAACGAATATATGACAGAATGAAAAAGTCTTGCCCTGCACGTCAAAATATGTGTGTAGACCAGCTTTAATTCAAAAAGTTGTATCTTCTATGTCTGTTTAAATGAGTCACAAGTAGATTAGTCTTTCCTCTGTATTGAGATATCCAATAATGAACGGAATCCTTGAAGGAGTTGACTAAGCATAAGCAAGTTAAAATGTTTAATCTTAAGAAACTGTTTACTCTCCCGCAAATGTCGGAATAGCAACCATGTGTTGTATTCACCATAGTAGAGGCTGGATAATAAAAATAATGTTTATGCAAGATATAACATTTTAGCATTTGCATAGTCATCAAATCGCAACTGCATTTCTCCTGGAATGAATTAATTTCATATATCCATAGTGAGTTCTAGTAATAGTAGTTGCAGTTTTAATTACATTTTTGCTGTTCTATAATAGCAGCACTAAGGGTCGCATCAGCAAATTCTAAGACGTCTAAAATAAGGTGGAAGCATAGAAAAAGGATCAGCAACACCAATACCAACAAACCAACAAACAGTAGTAACTTTAGTTAAAATATAACTAACAGTTATAATCCGTCCTACAAGTGTAGCATTCATATGGTGTAGTAATATAGCGCCACTATTTATTCCTGACCACAGCCCAGTCTCGAAAGTTTAGTTTTATTGTTGAGATACTTAGTGAAGTTGACGAGGGAAAAATTAAATTACAGACAATCATATATATTAATCTTTATGGTAAAAAAGCTTTCAAGAATAGTGCTTATGTACGTCACTTACTCGTCATGAGTCAACTGTATTTTTAATATGGATTAAAATTATGAAGAAATCTTTCTTTTATAATTGTTTGTTGATGTCAATGTGTCACATGTCCAATATGATGTAGAATTATTAAATATCAAAAAATACAAATTAGGATCTAACGCAGATCCAATTTCGAAGAAATCTCACACCTGTGCTAGACATCTTTACCCAAGAAACTCAGAAGAGACCATTTAAAACGGCAAATAAAGGCAGGTTCGGGGGCCCCGAGTGGCCGAGTGGTCTAAAGCGCTGTCCGTCACGGATCACTGCCATCTCACCTCTGTCTGCGTGGGTTCGAGTCCAAGGCTCGGCAAATGTGGATATGTGAGAAAGCTTGCCGGTAGCTTCTCGTGGGTCGGTGGTTCTTTCCGGGGTTTTCCCGGTTCTTCCTCCACCATTAATACTGGCCGCCATGTATAGCCTATCTTGTGCTGAAAAATGGCGTTAAACCCTATAACAACAACAACAAAGGCAGGTTCGCAATTACACTCTCTCTCTCTCTGTCTCTCTCTCTCTGCGTTGTTTCTTTTCCCTCTTGTGTCAATATTGCACCATAATTGCGTCTTTATATATTCGAAATTTGTTCTAGACCCATAGGCCATATAAGCATAGCTCGATTATGACTTTTGTTTTTTAGTTAAATTTGTTTTGTTGTGTTTTGTCTTGTAACAGAGTGTGATTTTCTAAAGTTTGTTCAGTTAAGTTTTTAATAAATGAATGGAAATAAGAGACAAACTAACAATGATATTAGTACATAAATACATTATTTATCAGTCTCCACATGAATACTTAGTGTTATGTATAATTAAGTTAATTGTTTGTTAGTTCTTTTAAATTTATTTCATTACATGTTATTGTATTGCAACTTTGCATGCTGTATTTGACCTTTCCCAAAGTTGATTTCATTTCTGTTTGACCTGATTGACTTTTCTGTTTCTTTATTTCATTTTACGAAAGCAACTAATAATAGCTTCATTATTCTCTATGTGCAAAGTGCTAAGTGTGACCTGAAGTCAAGTAGAGAACTATATAATCTTGTGATTGTGAGGATTTGGTCATTCGTACTTTAACATCTAGCAACTTCAAGTTGTATTATGTTGTGACTATTTTGGGCTGAATTTTATTTTGTTTAAATTATTTAATTCAAGTGATTATTTGCTCTGGAAATACAAAAGTGCCCTGATAAAATTCTTGGATAGAGACATTCACTAGAATTTATATTAAATTCAAACCTGGAATTATATTTCTGTGATTCAACAAAAGATTGTTGGCACATCGGCACTTCAATAGCTACTGCAGATAAATAATCGACTGCACATTTGAAATATTTTCTGGACTTGCAATGTATATTATATAGGACTTTACATTACTAGGAATTGTGCCTGTAATTCTGAGTTATTTTGGAATTTAATTCGTAATATCGTAAGTTGTTTTGTATCATTTTCACTTATGTATTCTAGGGAAAAAAATATGTGTTAAATTTGACAAAGCTTGTTATCTTTCACTCATTTTTGTTACTTATTTTAAGAGCATAGACTCGTAACACGTAGAAAAAACACTGTACACTACACAACACATCTAATGACGGAAGAAAAATAATTGTATTTTCCAGGATATTATTCATTACGTAATGTAACTTTGTTTATTATGATGTTCCATATAGTTTCATTCTTACTCCTGTAGGAATATTAGATGATATGGTATTTTATATATAAAAATCTTTGCAATAATAAATTGATGCAATTCGCTATTGTTGTGATGAATTTTCTACAAGGTACATATAATTATTAATCCTTCCCATTAGTAATTTCTCTGCATATAAAATGTCATAATCCATGCTAATCCAGGAAAGAAATTGTGTTGATGAAACAATTCATCTGAACAGTGTTTTGTCTATCTTGCATACAGAAAGGCTCAATAAAAGCTCTAAGAGCTCGTCTTGGAGGGTCTTTGCTTTTTGCCTTTATCATCATTTGTAACAATATAATTTTATACCTCATTGTTTCACTGAAAGATATAATATCCCCATGTTTTATTCATCTATCACATTTCAGATCTGAAACATATTCCAAGTGTGTATACACATAACCTCTATGTGTGTGTGTGTGATTGTTAACGTAGCTTTAAAACTCTTTTAGTCAAATCGTCACAATGTTTGCAGTGTGGCAGTTTATGGTTATGTCTATCACTGGGATATCATTCCGCAGACATGTATCATCTTGTCCCACCCAGTCACATTATCCTAACACGAGGCCTACCAGTACTAACACTAATCTCTTAATGTTGAGCGCCAAGCGAGGCATCTGTTAGTACCATTTTTATAAGTTTTTGATATTACTCGGCCGGGGTTAGAACCCGCGAACTCCAGCATCCGCATACACTGATATCAAACATGCCACCAAAAAATCCTTATTTAGGAATTGGCAGGCATCATGGTACGATACTGTTATGAATCATTGAACGAATTAGAATTGATCACAGTAATATAAGGCACTGTTATATAATGAAAGGTAAAGATCTACTTGCAACTAACCTTTGACCTTGAAATACTCTTTGATGGACTGTTTTCGTCTGCACCCAATGTTCAGCGCATGAAAGAACCTTTTGATACAGTAAATGTGGCTGCATTCTAATTTATTGAAGCAAGTTAACATTTATTCTAAAACATAGTATGCTTGCAATCTACTTCCACTGAGTATTTTAACTCAAATGTTTACTGTCAATCACCCTAAACATTATTTATTATTTACTTACTTTTTGAGTATGTCATATACATTGCCAACTGATCATGTATAAATCCTATATCGTATCCAATGTCTGTGCGGCTACCTCACTGTGCAGATGCGCCGTAAAATGCCAATGAATCATTAATTTTCCTCTTTTCGGGTTGTATGTGATGAAAGGTTGGGATACTGAGTGTTGTAGATAAGAAATAATTACACAGATGTTCAGATATACAATTTATGATATAGGTCAATGGTTAAAATGTTAAGACCACACAGGACAATAGTCCAATATATAAATATTTTAGCTAAGGAATGAAAATGAAGACTTTCATACGTCATACACCAGTACTCAAAGAAGTAAAAAAATTTTAAACTCTCCTTTAGTATGCCTTCAAACAAGAACCTAATTAAAATCAATTAGTAAACAAAATTTAAATACAACATTAGAGGAAAATTTTTTTATTTCCATTTACTAAAACTAATATGAGTATATATTTTTCATCAGCAACAGTCCACTTTCACGTTAGATTTGAATCACATTGACCAATATCACAAGGACAGTATCCGTGTAACAAATGGACAGTTTCTTGCGAAAGTTCACCTAGACATGAAGGTCAGATTTGTAACACGACCTATTAAAAAAATGTAAAAGTTGTGTAAATGTTGTTTTTAAGATATTTCTATATATATGGAATACATGTGAATTTGATATTCTGATAACATGATAGACGTCTTGAATATCATTTGGACAATGAATAAGCGAAAATCGTTGTTCGACGGATTTGAATCATTAATATATATATATATATATATATATATATATATATATATATATATATATATATATATATATGCTTGAACTGATTAAAAGAATAAATATTGCATTCATTCAAAAATAATGATTATATATTTTCAATATGGTAGTCCTAATAACCATAGAAATAGATGGCATCATTATGTAATAGTAACAAATAAAGATTACTATAGTTGCAAAAAAAAAACATGATGAACAATATATATTTATCCGCCAGAGAATTATTATAATAGACGTTGTAGCCAGGTAAAAAAAATCTCATTTATTATGCTTTTGTCATGACTGAAAAATTGTGTTGGCTATCTATTGTTATTTTGAGAATATTATTTTACCAGATTCTCTCGGCCCATGGATGTCATAGCCCTCGATGAACATGGATACGATGAGTCCTGAATGCACAAGTTTAATTTTGAAAAGCAAACATGTCACACAAGAATAACAGCGTGTGCCAGAAGTGTCGCAACTGCATACGGAAACGAAATGTTCTATACAATCTGACATGTCTAGACAATTGAAACCTGCATTTCGTCACATTTCCCTCACATTAATCCAACGAATACTGTTCAAATGAAGAGACAACTTTTATGTATTGTATGATGAGTTAATAAAGTCGCAAGTTTTAAATGCGAAGAATTCAGACAGATATTTGGTATCCGGCTGAGGCAAGGGAGGAAAAGTACGGGAAGGCAGACGGCCGTCCACAGTAGATTTGTCAGTTGTTTCCAGGTTGTTGGACTAAGGTTCCGTTATGCAGGAATTTTGACAATTTTGTTAAAGCAATTGGTTTCCGAAAGTGTCTGAATTTTTGATTTAGAAAAAATATTCTGTGCTGTTTTATATGGCTAGTATGGAGCATGTAAGTAGACAAGTAATATATTTTTTTCCTCCCACCCATTTATGTTCCCAGTTGCCTTATGACTTAGGTGTTTTAATTTGTTTTTATTTCAAGGCTAATTTATTTTATTAAGACAGGTTATCCCTGCCGAATAAGCGGGTCGCTAAGACATGTCAACGACATCTGATCTTATACGATTCCTATTTTTAATTTTTGTTTTTTTGGTTAGCCTGCCTCCTACTTTATGTTGATTATTTTCCTATCTTTTATGGTTGAAGTTATTGGTGTAGGGTTATTTTATTTTCAGGTAAAGTCTATTTAGTTAAGACAGATATCCCTGCCGAATACTCGGGTTACTAAGACATATCAAGGACATCTGCTCTTATATGTTCTCTAATTTTAATTTTCTTGTTTTCATTTTTTGTTAGTTTGCTCCTACTTTGTTTTGATTATCTTCCTATCTTGTGGTTAAAGTTATTAAAACATAGCTACTTTATTTTCCGGCTAAATCTGTTTAGATAAGACATATCTTTGGCGAATACTCGGGTCACTAAGACATGTCAAAGACATCTGATCTTACGGTGCCTTAATTTTAGTTTCTTAGCCTGTCCCTTAAATATAGGTGATTGAATGGAATTTAATGTCTTGATTTTAATGACTAGCTGTATGTTGTTTTAGTTAGGGGGGGGGGGTATTTTAGTGATTGTTTGAGAAGTGTGTATTTTGTATTTGTTTTATTTAATGTTTAGCTAATTGAGGGGGAATTTAGGTTTTTAATTAAAGTAATTGTTTTTGGTATGGGAGGTAAGTTAAATGGAGGAGGGGGTTATTTAGTACTGTTAAGGGAAGACGGGTTTCTTTGCTGAATACTCGGGTCTTGTTAGACATATTAAAGTCGACCGTCTTTTGTAAACTGCCTGACAAGGTTGTTTGGGGCTGGTTATATCCTATTTTTAAGTTCAGTTTTTGTCTAGGAACTTTAATATATTATAGGGTGTTAATTGCTTGTTAGGTTTTCTTTAAGTCTAGGATTTATGGAAAGGTATAAAGGGATCCAATTGCTTTTTGTGATTTTTTGGAAGTTGGTTCTTGCTAGCTGGAATTTAGTGCAATTATTGAATACATGTTGCAGGTCTTCTACGGTGTGACAATGGTGGCAGTTTATGTTTACAGGTTTGGGACCTATGTATTTACCAAAACTGCCTGCTAATTTGGTTTTACCTGTCATTATTCAATTAATTCATTTTTGGTCAACACTGTTATATTTGGGTGGTGTAATGGACCTGTTAATTGTTGTTAGGATGGAGTGTAGTTTCCTACTTTAACGGGTGGAATTCCAGTGTTTCTGCCATGTTTGATTGATATAGACTTTTACGAAGCATTGATCTTCTGTAATGCTATATCTAAGTGTGGCTGGATTGGAGTCTCCTAACTTAATTGTTGTGACTTTATCAGCCTTTTCATTGCCAGGGATTCCTATATGTGATGGCACCCACATAAACTCGACTATCTGATCTCTTGTGGATAATTCTTTAAGCATATCGAAGGTCACGGCAAGGACCAGCTGTCTTGATTTAATGTTATGGGTTTCAATTGAGTTTATTACACTAATGAAGTCGCTAATAATGACCGCTTTTTGCATGTTATTGTTTTTGATCCAATGGAGTGATTCAATAATTGCCCAGAATTCTGTAGTGTATATGGAGCAATGGTCCGGTAGCCTGGTTCCCATTTGGATGTTATATTCTGGGATTACTATTGCAGCTGTCATTCTGGGTGGCTCAGCTGTTTTTGACCCGTCTGTGTATATTTTAATAAACCCATGGTAGCTGTCCTGTATGTCATTTGCGATTATGGTTTTTATTTTAGTTTCATGTTCCAATTTCTTTCCGTATTCTGTGGCCATGTTGTTTATCCTTGGTTTGGTTTGTGCCCAAGGGGTTTGGTCAGGTGGTTTGATATTTTCTTCCTGTTGTTCAAGTATTGGGAGTTGTTCCCTAAGTTCATAGATTAGTTTGCCACATGGTACGTTTGGAACTAGCTTGTGGTTAAAAGAAATGTTACATCTGCAAATGGCAATTGTAGTGGGATGCGTGTTGGGATGGTTATCTAATCGAATGGAGTATCTGAGTAGCATTTCTTGTCGTCTCAGTTTTAGCGGTAGTTCCCCAGTGAGGACTTGAAGCTCGTCCAATGAGGTGGAGGGAAGTGTGAGGGCAGTGTGCTTGTGCCGACGATTAAAGCTTTCGGTTGGATGTCATCTACTTTGTTTAGGAGTGGTTGTTTTGCTGAGTTATACACTTGACAACCGTAGTCTAATTTGGATCTTACAAGGGCTTTGTAGATGGTAAGCAAAGTTTCTTGGTTGGACCCCAGGTTTAAGTCTTTGTTACAGCTTTGTATAAGGAGATCTATATGGTGTTCCCATGTTAGGTGGCTGTCAAAATACATTCCTAGGAATCTTACCACCTTAACATATTTGATTAGTTGATTTTGAAGATAGAGGTTAGGGTAGGCCAATTTGTTATTTAGTTTTGGGGTAAATATGATTGCTACTGATTTCTCATGTGAGATTTTAAAGCTCCATTTATCCGCCCATCTCTTTATGTTATCTAAACTGTTTTTCTGTATTTCAGTAATGACTGGTTTGCTGGCTTAGTTTCCTGCTCTCCAGATGCCGCTGTCATCTGCGAATTGTGAGATATTAACATTAGTGGAGGCTAGTTTAAGGTCAGTGTCGTCAATCATAGGTTTGAAGAATATTTGACTGAGTACGCTCCTTTGTGGTGTTCCATTTTCAGGGGAGAATTCTTTGGAGTGAGTGTTGCCTACTCTGGTCATAATTTTACGACCTGTTAGGAAATTTGCAATCCAGTTAAACACGCGTCCAGTAATTCCGAAGTTGTTGAGTTTAGCAATCAATCCTTTTGTACAGACCAGGTCAAAAGCTTTTTCAAGGTCAAGAAAAGCCGCTATGAGGTTTCAGTCGGATTTTCTCACGGAGATGAATGCTAGTTGTATGTCCGTTTCTAATCGTTATAATTGGTGATTATAATTTTACGACCTGCTTGGAAATTTGCAATCCAGTTAAACATGCGTCCAGGAATTCCGACGTTGTTTTCTTTCGCAATCAATCCTTTTGTCCAGACCAGGTCAAAACCTTTTTCTAGGTCAAGAAAAATCGCTATGAGGTTTCAGTCGGATTTTCTCATGGAGTTGAATGCTAGTTTTATGTCCTGTTCTAATCGTATTAATTGGTCATTGGTGGAACGCTTGTTACGAAAGCCACATTAGTTTTCTGATAGTAGATTGATGCTTTCGAGGTTATGTTTTAATCTGTTTGAGATCATAGTCTCCATAAGTTTGCAAATATTATTGGTGAGGGAGATGGGTCGATATGATGTTATGGTGTTAGGGTCTTTGCGTGGTTTGGGGATGGGATTAATATTGGCTTGTTTCAAGCCATTTTGTAGCTTTCCATTATTCCAAATTTTGTTTAGTTGTTTCATAATGGCTGTTGTTATATTGCTGGGGAGATTTTTATATATTATATACCCAATTTGATCTTTTCCAGGTGATGTTTCTTTTTTTACCCTAATGCTATGCCCCATTCGTATAAGGTGATTTTGCTAAGTTTGAATCTTTGGTTCCTCTGTCTTGAAAGAGGTGATGAAGGGTGTTTTTTGCCGTATTTCGTTGGACTTGAAAATGTTTGGAATGGTTCTTGTTGTTGCTCAAGTCAGAAAAGTGAGTGGCAAGTATATTGCACTTTTCTTGATTGATGGTAGCACTATTAGTTTGGGAGTTGAGTAGGTTGATTTTCCCCTAATTGTTTTTATTTTATCCCAGACTTGTTTGGAATTTGATTTTAGATTTAATTTAGAGTAAAAGATTTGCCAGGATTTTTCTTTAGCTAATTTTATGATGTTTTTAAGCTTTTTTCATTATCTTGGTAGTGAGTGAAGTCTACGGAGTTTCCTGTGTGTTTATATTTGTTGAGTGCTCTTTTGTACCTTATGTGCTGTGCTGCATAGATCACTCCACCAGGGTACTGACTGATTATTTGGGGAGCTTACAGTTTTTGGTATACTTAATGAAGCTGCATTGTGAATGGATTTAATTATATTGTCGTGAAAGATGCTGGTGTCTGCGTTTTCTAAATCATTAGTATCTATGGTTGCCAAGATGTTTTTGAATTTAACCCAGTCCGCTTTGTCATATTTCCATCTGGGGGGACTTCAATTAGGATATGTTGAGTTGCAATTTAGGGGGAGATGATGATGGGGAAGTGATCACTACCTATTTTATTCTCTTGGTCTACACACCAATTAGTTATTTGTGCAAGTTTAAGGGTGCATATGGTTAGGTCGATGGCTGAGAGGGAGCCATCCTCAGGATTTAATTTGGTTTTTAATCCGTCATTGAGGATGACTAGATTACATTTTGTTATCCATTCTTCGACCAGTTATTCTCTTTTGTCATTACTATTTTCTCCCCATAATTCATTGTGTTCATTGAAGTCACCACAGATGGTTAAGTTGTTTGATAGATTTATTGTGCTTTGGTGGTAGTTTAATTGATGGTTGTTGCCTCCTGGGTCATATATGTTTGTAATTTGAATATTAGTTGTGCCAGTACTTATTAGGATTGATTGTATTTCAAGGATGTTGCTAGTATCTTTGGCAATTGGGACTGGTAGAGTTTCTGAGTATGTTAAAGTTTCTGTTAAAATATTGCCAGGCCTCCTCCCTTCTGTCCATTTTTATGGTGTTTGAATATATGCCTAGTGAGTACCATGGGATCTTACGTAAGCGGTTTAGGTTTTCTGATTGGTGTGTTTTTCGGAGGCAAATTATATCTGGTTTGTTGATTGTTTTGTTAAGTTTAAAAGTAGTTCTGGGAGGTTTTTAATTAATCTTGTACAGTTCCATTGGCATATTATAAGTTCTCTTTTTCTTGTGTTATCCATGGTATGTAGTTGACTTTTCTGCTATATCGGTGTTCAAGTATAGATTTGAAGTGCTTGGTTGTCATAAGATTTAGTGTTGTTATTATGGTTGCTAGATTAGGTGGATTGTTGCTATCTAATTCGGATAATTTCTTTAGTTAGTCTGAGAGGATGGGCCATGTTACTGTGGCTGTAATATCATTGGGTGGTGGGTTTGTATTTCTGTTATAGCCAGAATGACTGTGATGTTGATTTGGTATTGGTTTTTTCTGTGTAAGATCTGTTTTGTGGTTGCTGTATTTGAGTTAGTTATGGCTTTTCTTGGATGGAGTTGTCACTTCGGGGTGGGACTTCTGTTTGACTTAGTTTGATTTGGGCGATTAGGTGTTTTGCTAGCCTCTGGTTGTTTGAGGTGTGTTTTGGTTTTGTTCACTATATGTTTTGCTACAAAGTATGTCAGATGTTGGGTGTTCATAAGATCACTGATCAGCCTTTCTTTAATTGTGTAGGGACATTCTGCTGCTTTGGGATGGTGCGGGTACCTGCAGTTAGGACATTTTGGGTGATGAGAGCGACATGTGCCCCTGTGCTGACCACCACAGTGTTCACATCTGTGTTTATATCAGCATTTGAGGGCATAGTGTCCCCAATGTTGACATGTTGTGCAGAACCGAGGTTTGTTTATAAAGGGTTTAAGTCTGTGTCTCACACCGTATGAGCCTAGCTTGACCAATGATGTTAGTTGTTCAGTGGATTCTATAACAGATTTTGAGGTGCTTTGTCCTTTATGTTTTTTTTTTAGTCGGTAGACTTTTGCGACCTTGGTACCATTTCTTGGAGTTTTTGGAATAACGTTTCATTGTCTAGTTCTTTGTTGTAGCCTTTGGGTGATAATACTCCCTCAAAGTTTGTTTGTGGAGAAGGTTTGGTAGGTCCATTGCTGGGATTTGTTTTAGTTGCTGGTTTGGGAAGTGTTGAGTTAGAAGTAGCAGGGATGTGGGAACTTTTTTGCATCTTGTAGTGTTTATTTTAATTTTTATATGTCCAATATTTTCAATTTGTAGTAGTTTTTTCATCTGGCTGAGAGTGCTATAGTGGATAATTAAATAGTTTGTTCTTGGCCTTAATAGTGTAAATTATCCCTAGTGAACTCTTAGTAGGGCTGCCATGATACTTTTGGTACTTAGGTTTAGTAGTTGGTATGATTTGCTGCTGATATAAAGGGTGTGTTCGAGTGAATGGAATTTGGGTTTAGTATCTTGATAGTGGTGCTGTGGGTGGTTTATTCATTTGTTCTTGGTTCCAAAATTGGTTAAGATTGGGTTGAGTTTTTATTTCATGGGGTCTTTTCCTTTCCCTATGTATTTTACCTTTCCGGTGGAGCTGTTCTGAATAGAGACTTGGTCATATCTGGTAGGTTTGCTAGTGTTGTGCTTAGGAGAGTTTTCGCTCCCAGGGTCAGGTCCCTGATGGGCCTGGAATTTTACTGTTATGAATTACTTGTTGTTTGGATTTGGTGGACATCCTGTCTATTTGAGTTGTTTTTTTTTTAGTTATATTTTGTTTTGTTATGTTTTTTAGTGGAGGAGGGAGTATTTTGAAGTTTTTTGTTTCTTGGGGCTGTCCTTAATGGGGAGGTTGTCAGATTTGGTAGGGTTTTCTTGGTTGTGTTGGGAATTTGTTCCCTTCTTGGTTGTGATCCCTGATGGATGGGCAAGGTGTTTGGCTATCATGGATTACCTCCTTTTGAGTTCTTGGGGTAGAATTTGAGTTTAGAGGTTTTGCTTTTGTTGTTGGTGCCCTATTTGGATTTGGTGCTGGTTTTTGGTTGTGGCTTGATTTGGTTGACCGCTCCGGTGGCCTAGTGGTTAGAGCGTCCGCCTCGGATGCCGGAGGTCGTGGGTTAGATGCCCGACCGAGTCAAACCAAAGACTTACAAAAATGGTACTAACAGCTGCCTCGCTTGGCTCTCAGCATTAAGTTAAGAGGTTAGTGTTAGGACTGGTTGGCCTGGTGTCAGAATAATGTGACAGGGTCGGACATCATGCTACATGTCTGCGGCATGATGCCCCAATTGCTAGACATCACTATAAACTGTCACATTGCAGACATCGTAGCGATATGACTGAAAAATTGTTAAAGCTACGTTACAAATCCAAATCACATCACAACACATCACATCACTGATTTGGTTTGTGATGAGTTGGGGTTACATTATTTGGATGTACTTGGTTTTTGATCTGTTCAATTGGTTTTTGCATTGGTTGTGGATATGTTTGAGCTTATGTTTTTGCCTAATTGTGGGGAGCTTGTTGTAAAGTCTCCGTAAAAAATTCATTCGATAACATGGGGAGAGTGTCGTCTAGTTCTTGATATTTGTACGACGCATTTGGGTCTTTGAAGTAGACCATTTATTCTATACATTCTGTGTTTTGGTTAGTTTGAGTTACTTGTTTTGGGCTGTTGGTGGTCCTAATTATGCATTTTAATGGTTTTTTTTCCAGCTAATTGTTTGATGCATGGGCTGTTCTAATGCTTAACATTTCCTACTGTCATTTGGGGAGGGGGGCTAGTGGTGCCCTGGGACTGAAATTGAGGTTGAGGGTTACATTTGGTCAATTGCCTGGTGAGGATATTTTGTTTTCTACTTAGGTTTTGTCTTTTGTTAAATGTAACCTTATTTATGCCAGTTTTTGGGACATTTTGTTGGGATAGTTGAGCTTAGATTGTTAATAGCATAGATTAAGTTTTTGGATGATTTCCTACTAATTTATTTTATTTTGAATAGATGGTTTAAAGTTAGGTATGTTAGAAGATGGCAGAAAATCTACGCAGAGGAATGTGAGAGCATACAAACTTTCGAGGATTCTGCCCAGATGTTTACTAGTGTGTTTCCTAGTACCTGTTTTCGGAGTTTCCTCGCTAGAGAGGGGTTAGGTTTTAGCAGAGAAAGGGCTGAAGAATAGTGGAATTTAGAGGTGTTAGATTATCCGATAACCGTGAATCTTGCAGTAATTTCTTATGAACTGAGAAGTGTGTAAGAACACGGTCCATGTGAATGCTAGTGTGTATACTATCACTTGTTTTCAGATAAAACCGGCAGAGGAGGAAGATTAATTTGTTAATATTGGAGAGTTTAGTAGATAGCAGTTGGCGTTAATGCATTATCTAATAATGAGAATCTTGCAGGGATTTTCCGGTGCTTGAAAAATATGCAAGGACTCGGTCCAAGTGTACGCTAGTGTGGGACCTAGCATTTGTTTTAGGATAATCGTGCCAAAGAGGAGTTATTATGTTATGAAGGAAGGAGAAGGAATACGAGTGGAGAGGTTAATAACAAATAAAATGAGGGTCAGTTTAAAACAGCACATAATTATAATGTACCCGTAAGTTTAGTGAATGTTTCTACCTTATTCGTTGTTTGGCGGGATCCTTTGTTCCTTGGTCCTTTGTTCCTTTGTTTCCTTTGTGTCTGCTTGGCGGGCTTCTATTGTTGACTTTTTGATTTCTTTGTTCCTTGGTTCCTTTGTTCCGGACTCATGTTCTTCTTCTTCTTTCTTTCTTTTTCTGAGGATGGTTCACAACAGGCTCTTAACAGGTACAGATAAAGAGCGAACATATAGTCAATGTAGTTAAAATTACAAATACGCTTAACACTTAGCATTGATTTTACACATGGTTTCTGGTTACGCCGTTCAACTGCTTAAGCTGAAGAGATAGAAGTGAGTTCTAGTAATGGTATCACTGAATGGTACCTTTTCATAATGGCGGCCGTAACGTGCTAAGCTCGAAACCTGTAAAATTGAAGAATTGCAGGAAACCTTTAGGAAGATAAAACGCTCGAAATAAATGTTAACATGAAGAAAATATTTTCTAAATAAATGACAATGTGCAGAACATTTTTATGTAAGAACAAAATAATAGGATAAAATATAAAACACACAGATTTTAATTTTTATATAAATCGCATTTGCTCAAAACCGTAAAGCTTGCTATCATCGTTGCCCCATGGAGTGGAAAATCTTCGAATGTGCCACTGTCAGCAGACGCTGGCTGGATATGTTCTCTGATGGACTTTCAGCACAGATTCTATGAGTCAAGTATGTGTCTAATGCACAATAGACACAATTCAGTCTCATCTCTGCCCCTTACTGTATACAAAGTATACCTCTCTCCCATACTGTGTTTAATATTTTGAAGTTTTTAGAGATGTACACATTTTTCCTCGTATAGCGCTCATGGTTACTTATATAAAATTTCATCTCAGCATATGGAATATTCCAGTGTGAAACTGGTGACCTCAGAGCAGTTTTTGACTCAAAATTATGTGATAATAAATCAACATAAATCTTTTTGTGTTTATCCGTGATACTGAAAATGTGTGAATGGGATAATTCATTCGAGTCAAATAGATATTTTAAACATTAGCCAGACCTGAATTTATGAAAAATGCAGATATTACAGCTTGAAATAGAGAATATTGTATAATCAGTAAATACTTCAGCTGGTCAAATAGCATGCGTGCTGTGTGGACTACTTACAATGGAGAAATAAGACAATTATGCCACATCGAGTTATTTGGTTTAGAAAACGTGTGGAGCTTGTAACTTACTTAATCAAGAGAATTTTAGGAATCTGCTAGGGTCTAAACACTATAGCATATAAAAGAATAGTGAGGCCAAGCGCTAACACATATCTATTAGAGACGTACCATTTTACAAGTCTTTCAAAATACTAAATTCGAGAAAAAATGCAACTGAAGGTGTTGGGAGGAAACTAAGAGACTCAGGGCCAATAATGCAAGACGACCAAAACTTATTATTTTTGTTAGGCAAATGGAGTGTCACACAAGAGTTGCTTTTCAACTAGCTAATTTGATACAGTCTAAGCCTAGCGATAAAAGACACACTACCTGATACATGCCATAGCTTGGGTCCCTCCAACTTGATATTTTCTGTAATACAGTTTATGCGGATAATTGTTAGAAGGTGTGACATTTTACTTGTAGCAAGTCTCTATGCTGCTTTAGAAAGTCATTGTAATGTCCAATAAGTTTGGTATGGTATCTTCATGGAAGAAGCAATGAAAAATCGAATGCTGAGACAACCGATGGCAAGGTCGCCATCATGGTTTTCTTTAGTAATATGCGTGCTGAATCGAGTGAAGAACCCAGGCTGATCAGCGGATTATTCACAAAAGACCTAGTCACCAATTAATTTGAAGAAAAATAATGCATGTCGTTCAGTATGTTGAAACAAAAATTCACGAACTAGCCTTCAATAACAGTCTAGCTTATATTGTTGCCCTGTTCACAAAATATATTTCACACTTATTTGTTACCGAGATTACCATACATTCCGAATACTAGCAGAAGCAAGTATGATGCAAAAATTAACACTGTTATACACCTTTTGACAATCATAATGCGCAAAGAGAGCAAAGAAAAATACAGTAAACACAGAAAAAGGAAATAAACCATAAAAAACGGTTGAACTGCTTCATGGATTTAATCTCTCTGCACATCATGTACGATTAAATTGATATTGAATACAATCTATACGAGATGCTGGGTACCTGTGACCTTACAAGTTGTTATAGGTCGACATAAACAGCCTGTCCGATATAACGGCTATCAGAAAAAAAACGGATTCTACCTTATCTACTTAATATGACAGGAGAGTGTCGTGCATGAAGTATACATGTTGGATGTGCACGGGATAGTTCCTACTGACAAAGCAATCAAGATGCTTGCAAGCCAATATCTATTTTGATAGTGGTCTAGGCCCTCACAAATATTCCACTTAAAGGTTAAGCGGACATGTAATGCATTCCGATTACACATTCAGTGCGTGAATACTTTGGATAAAACATAGGAAAAAGAATTAAACGATTAACTAACATATGAAAGTCAAGGCGGTACCGAGTTACCTCCTGTCGCTTCTCTCCGGTAGTTCATCGCTTCCCTCGATTCAGTAAAAACAAAAACTCATTTCACCTACTACTAACCCTGATGGACTCAAACGTCCACATTCTCCCTGAACTCATGGGTAGGCGTCCACACTTTTATTCATTTCATTGTGCCTTCATGCGTTCATACCCTCGTTTAGTTCATCGTGCGGCCCTGATCCACTCCCTCGTTGAATCTATCGTGCCACACGGTGTGCACACTTTCAACGGCCATCCACATCCCATGGTGCCGCCAGGCGTCCACGATGTCTTTGAGTTCATCATGCAGCCAGGCGTCCAAACACTCCATGAGCCCAACTTGCTGCGTAAGGCGTCTAGACCATCGTTTAGCCACCAGCAGTTGAACCCTCGTTAAACCCATACTGCTGTCTCGCGTCCATAGCCTTGTTGATCCAATCGTGCGGCCAGGCTTCCACGAGCTCGTTGAGCCCAGAGGGCCTCCTGGCGTTGAATCCTCGTTAAGCCCATGGTGCTGTTTGGCGTCCACACCCTCGCTGAGCCCAATATTTAACGCATCATACCACCAAGCATCCGCAACCCTGTTGAGGGCAACAACAGCCAGGAGGTGGCCAGGCAGACGCCGTTAAATGTCAATGTTGGGCTAGCCACTGGCTGACGCCATACGTTAAGTTATGCAGTTTTGTTACATTACTGACCTTAGCTATGACCAGGACGCGACCTAGCAGCGGTAAAGCAACCAACCGTTAAGCTGCATTGCTAACAAGCTGCCGCTACCCACTGTTCAGGTCGTTGTGATGTCAGGTTTGCCATAACCTTCTCTTGATGCTAGAATAGTATTCAAAAAAGTCTCCCAACCATTACGCTATACACAATGCTGAGCGTCTTTGAGACCAGCTGAGCAACGCTGCAGTCATCCATCGTCAGGACACGATGGCCCACTTTATCCTGCTTTTCGACATCCAGGCAAGATTTAGACTTTGCTGGTTTAGTAGTGTCAGGCCAGTGTCACGAAATACCGTTCTATCAGAGCTTCATCCTCAATAGGGAAAATGCAGTCTAGTAGATTGTATGGTAGATGTTCCCTGACGACTTTAAAATTGCTAAGGAATCCACCGTCTTCATGAGCGCTACGAATGACAAGCTTATTGACAAGATTACAGAAAAGGTCAATGCATTTAACTCGACAAAGTTTAACCGTATTCTTACCACTCGAATGGAAAAGTCACCTCTAAGCTTAGAGGCATTATACACCTAGGAAATAGCTATTACGGTGACTGAAAATAAAACGATGCTGATCTACTTTTCCCATAACGTGCATGCTATATTGACCACGAGAGAAATATCCATTACGGTTGAAAATTTCCCGACTGAAAATTTCGCCAGAATTGTTATGGGACTCATGTTATACCAACTCAAATAGACAGGATGTCCCCCAAATCCAAAAAACAAGTAATTCATAACAGTAAAATCCCAGGCCCATCAGGGAACTAGACAGATGAAGCCGTTTAGCTCAGAGTTTGAAAGTGCATACCTCTTCTAGTGTTCAGCTACATCAAACCTCGAGATCGATGCCGAACTGTGTGGTAAACAATCCGAACGCAAAATACAGATGCTTCGATTGGTCTGTGCTGTCAGCCATTCATCCAGCAAAGGAAAAGGCCTGTCGTATGAATAAACATAAGCAATGATTTGCTTGCCTCAACGACGCGGGGTTTAGGTTTCAATTTTAGGTATCTCAGTCACACAATCGGTCCACATCATTCAACGTTTGTGACTGAAGCGGAAGTTTGTCCTCGTTTAGAATTTCATAAGAGTATAGTGAATGCAAGATCGAACTTCTATTACTCAGTGATACGACAGACGATGAGGAAAAGGATCACCACACACACACACAAAAACATAACCATATCGCTACTGCCTCCACATGTTCTCTTCCCCCGAAAAACAAATACACCACATGAGCGGCTGCCTCTGTATTTTTTCTATAAAGCTCAAATGACCATAATAAAAGCTAAAAACGAAAACCTCCCGAGATTTACTATTCATCATTAGCAGATGACAGCCCCATTTGTCATCTACGCGGACTTCGAAGCTCTCAAAATACCAACTGAAATTCCAGATAAAACAAAATCGCCATAAATATTTTAAATAAAATAATACGTGCCTTTGCTAAAGTATGGTACTTAGTGACCGACATATCGGTAAGCCTTTGCTCTATCGGGCCAGGACTCCATTGATTAGTATTATAGAAATTCTCGAAGAGGAATTATTAGAATAACAATCGTGTAGATCTGCAATTCTGTGCCATGCATAATGTAAAACAACGGAGGACGACAGAATTTGAGAAAAAAGATACGGTTCAGGTGCCTACTGCGGTGCAGCTTATAACTCCTTCAGTCGACAGCTGAGAATATATAAAAAGAAGACTTTCACGGCTACAGCCAAATATTCAGAGCCTGACGTTTTTCCCCTGTTTATCATAAAGAGTGTATATCGCTATGAGTACATGCACAGGTGGAACAGATTTAAGGAAACGTCCCTACAACAAATCGATGCGTTCTACAGCAAACTTGAAGCTGAAACAACAACACCCCGAGAAATGGGTTAGACACTGTCAATTACATGTATTTGCCTCATATGGCTTGGGACGACCTGGCGAGAAATGAGTAAAGCATGTCTTGAACTGGTAACGGACATAAGACCAACACTTATTGTCGAGAAAAGCAGTTGAGGCTGCTTGTTGGTTTGCTAAAGCCAACAACCGCGAATTTTCGTACTACGAACCCAGCGAACCAAAGACTTGGATCACGTGTTGTACAACAACAACCTGTATGATCGAGGATGAGACAGTACCTGCCTACAGGAGGGTATGGATAGTGTACAGCCCAAAGAAACATTTTAACTCTATCTTCCACTTTGGAAAATGATTACATTCCCAAGGGCGTATCGTTAAAACAAAAATGACAGCCATTCTGATTAAACTCTAATGCCTTCAAAGCTTATTAGCACATAACTTATTGTCAAGGCAAGAATCAAATAAACATGATTTAAAGCTTTATGTTAAATACAAAGCCTCAGAAAAACTTATACCGAATCTTATGAAGAAGCGTATGCACTGCACACCAGTCCTTGAGTTTGATCATCCTCCATGGATGGAACCGTGCATAGCATCAAATACATCCCTGCGCGCAAAGGCCGCTGAGGAGAAGGACTGGTTTGGT
Source organism: Sinohyriopsis cumingii (assembly GCA_028554795.2). NCBI lineage: Eukaryota > Metazoa > Mollusca > Bivalvia > Unionida > Unionidae > Sinohyriopsis > Sinohyriopsis cumingii. Next base: position 98,784,538 of record CM068837.1, read on the forward strand.
GAAGAATTCGTCAAGACAACAAATACCTATGTATTTAGTACGATCATGGAGAATCTCAGAAAGAGAATAAACGTGGCGAAAATAAGAAGAAGAATATTCGACAATAACGTGGTTGCCGTCTACCGCAGCAAAATAACTCTTGAATGCAAAAGGCCCGTTTACACTGGAATATGTGCTCTTTATTTCATCAAGGTTTGCACACTGTTATCTATATTTGGTTTCCATTGTTTGTTGTCAGTTTTAATATTTGATTATTTATTTCGTTATATGCTACTGGAATGTAACATTATAGTCTGGATTTAACCTTGTCTTAAATTGGTTTTTTCCTACTTGACCTGAATGATTGATTTATTTATATTGTAAACACTAATACATAGCTATACTATCCTCTGTGTGAATGGGTTTAAGATTAGTATCATTATTAATTGAAGTAAACATATTTGATCCGCGTCTAGGCTGTTGGAATTCCCATATAAATACACCTAACATACCTGACATATTCCATATTATAATTTTAGTAACAGACCTTCTTATAAATGAGATTTTATCTAGCCAACATTAGGATATTTCTAGAAGGTTATTTTCCATTAGGTGATATATATTTATTTTAATAAATATGTGTACCAGATATTCAAAAATGGTATAAGCCAACTGGGAACCAAAAAGTGAATAGCGCAAAAATGAGAGAGATACATTGGCCTATGGTCAACAAAACCGAAAGCCATCCCACTAGGCGCACCCACGTCAAAGATACGGTGATTGATAGACGTTGATTGTAATTGGACTTGGTCCTGCATAACTGCCTTTGGTGCATTCTACCTGCAGAATATTGTGGCAGTTTGATGTTGTCTTGATAGCCTTTGGCCTCTTTGAAAAAAAGCTAAAAGGTGAATAGCACGAAAAATATTGATGTATGGTCGCTACAGTGCGCAGTGAACTCACTAGGCCGGCTGCACTTAACAGCAAATGTTCTGTTCTTTGGATGACGAGTCAATAAGCACCCCCCAAAGACTCAAAGCTAATTTTAATATGAATGGAGGCAAATATGCTTAAACAGTATTACAAAGTACATTAGTGCAAAAATATAACTGAAACAGATGCAGACTTGTGAACACTGTACAATAAATCCGATGTACAACAAACCCTTAGGAACCATTCAGATTTGTTTGTTACAATGCAATTGTCTTACCTCAATCAGCACTTTGTTAAATCCGATATAAAACGAGTTGAAATGTACACCATCTGAACGTCATTTGAATAGACGTTTTCAATGTGTACGACACAACACCAGTACGTGATCAAAGCAGTATATCTCTTCTGACAATTTGAGGCGTCCTGTGCGGAAAATATTGACTCCTTGGTTTGCAAAATTTAAAACAGTGAAACATAGCTATATGTTGAAAATAGTCTACTAATATGGTCAGTATTGAAAAGGAACTTAATAAACATTTTATTAAAAAGAACAAGGAAAAAAAGAAAACGACATCTTTCATATATATATATATATATATATATATATATATATATATATATATATATATATATATATATATATATATTCTTGAGACTTGGAAAGCAGGTGTGAGGTTTTATTCTCAGAAAGGAAGGATAAGTACTTTGGTGTACTTATAACTGGTATTAAGTCTCCCTGTTTCTCCGGCATATTTTAAAGTTTAACGTTTACGACATCTCAAGACTATACAAACTTTGTCCGACATTTTTATTCCGCCATTTGAAAGAAATATAATGTAAAAATGTTTGTATGCACAGACATTACAGGGAACGTTGTACTAAAATACACTTTAAAATAAGTTCAAATCAATATCTTACTCGGTTAGTGGTCCCACTTATATGAACATGATCAAGTTGGATAGCAATAAAGTTTTGTTTCACGCCGACTCATGCAACAATAAATCTTAAAGTAAGAGCAAACTAAACATTTTAAATTTTATTTTTGTTTGCTGACAGACGTCTTTATTTCATCGACACTTTGTGATTGAAGTAAAGGCTGGTATACTTACAAAAATTTATTTAACGTACTCGTAATGTTTACTCGTCCTAAAACAGCCCTCTTCAAAGTGAGTTATTACCGTGAACAAGATTAAGTTGAAAATACACAAATGTTAAGCAAAGGAACGGTATAATCAATGTATGCAGTTGTATAACGTATCACAGAGAGCAGTTACCATTGAAAGAATAAAAATATCATCGTTTGATACTAAAATGTAGATCGGATATTTACAAAAAGGAAAGTTCTTTTTCCACAATTCAACCATTTTGCCTAGATATATGTTTGCCTGTTAAATCTCTGTCGATTTGACCTATATATGTCTGTATGTTTTTATTTTATTTTCCACTTGACATAAATAATAATTACTGTAAGATTCGCAAATCCATATTGAAGTCAATGCATTTTAATTACTATATATCGTGTCACGTCTATCACCAGGACCATGGGCTTGATGGCAGTTACAGGACAATGCTAGGCAGAAGAAAAACCACACAACGATTACAATCACACACGTCTGAGTAAATATTACTTCTTGATTATGGTAGTCAGTGTTGGGAAAATATTTCTCAAACTGATTGATTAACCGATTAAAAGATGCAGGAGTCATTATTACAGTATTCACGATACTTTATTGGTTTCTTTGTTTTTGAGAGTTTAACGCCAATTTTCAGCATTCGATAGGCTATAAATTCCAGCCAGTATAACCGGCTGAGGACGGACCATGGAAAAGCCCGGTTAGAACCACCGATCCATTGAAAGCTATTTGAAAGTTTTCTGACTTATATACATTATTTGAGCCCAAACTCGAAGCCACTTGGACAGAGGTGATAAATCAGAACCGATACAATTATGTGCCACGAATGTGTACAGCTGCACTAGAGCCTGAAAATATTTTCGATAAGAATGCACTGTTTTCAAAAGGCTAAGACTGAAACAATACATCCCCCGGTAATGCTGTACGCGACAACAAAACCCATTTACATTTTTGTTTATATAAAATCATTTTAGTTCAAACAAATTTGTGATGCTGGTGATGATGATGATGAGGAGGAGGAGGATAATGATGATGATGATTTGTAGAAGCAGTAATGTTTTTAACAGTTGTAATAAACTTAATTGCGCCTATATTTAGACTGCATGCAAAGATACCGAATCACCGTTAGTAACATTTCTAAAAGAAAATTCAAATCATAAAACACATGCTTACAATTAGACAACAACAACCTTTGATATAACGTTTTCTACTCAAAGCATAATGTAGCTACAATTCAAAGGTTCATATTTTGCGATTGATTTCTTTTCGAAGCGCAGATGGCTCACTTGTAACTAAAAGACAAAATGCACAAGCAGATCTGAATGGTTATATTCTCTCACCCATCGTAATTGTGCTGAAGAAAAGCTGCGTAAAGCTTATCAATTTATCCGAAATATCGGTGTTCACAAAATGTACAAAACCTTCTATTCGCCAATCATTCTTTTCCGATCTAAGTTTCCGACTGTGTGTTATTATCTGTGGTTATGTATTAAAAGAAATATAATCGATTTTCTTATCTGTGTTAAGATGAAAATATATGGTTCGTATTTGTCGACACTTACATGCCAGATCTGAATTCTGCTAGATCTTCTTGATGCCATCTTTAATATGTATTTCGGTAGCAACGTGCTAATTCAGATGATATTTGATTATGTAACCTAGTAAACGGGGCCTCAGATTTTCCACTGATACACACGACTTATTCAGTTGACTAGGACGTGTGTAATTTTATGGATGTTATAATGTGAACGAATTCCAACCAAACTGGGACATAAACAGATACGTTTATTTCAAGGTGTTTATTACTAGGTTAAGTCGTGGCAGAAAGTAGTGCCATATGTAAATAAAACGAGACCATATTAGTTTGCAGTGAAGAATCTGTATTTAAGTATAGTATACTCGTAAGCATCCATTATAAGCAAATACATATACTCTGCACTTTACACGAGGTCTACACGTTCAAAAGAAGTTGTAGGGATGAAAGGGTCATATAATTTAAAGAAAAAAGGTTTCGGCTTGGTGTTTGGCAAAGAAAAGAGAAATATATCGTTAGCTTCAAAAAGGTTCTGGCCCTTGCCCATAGTGGTTACCCATACCAGCTTAAAATATATAAATGACATTAAAACGAATGATAACGATACTTGAATGCCCAATGTTATCAGACAGCCATGACGTGACACATATGGAACCCCATTTCTTTTCAAAACCCAACATGCAACCACTGACGCCTGCTTTCCTCTTGTCCTCGTGTTCACGACGTATATCTGGAAGGTATATGTAGTAATGACACAGTGAACATTTGAAATTTATTAAGGGAAAATAATGGTATCGCCATATTTTCAATTCGACGTTTATTGCCACAGTAAGAACATCACTTTTGGAATTGCATTGTGTTTTCACTTATTGTATCTGCCCTTATGTATGTTGCAAGACCTGCATTTCAATATTTAGATCTATTTTTTTCCTTTTCTTTCCCTCCCCCCTCGATTGTGGTCAACATATCTTAAAATGTGTCAAGACTGCTGACCATCTAGTATACAAATGTAAAATGTTACGAATCTATGGTCATAAACAAAGTAACTAAAACAAATAAGCAAAAACCAACAAGTTTTGTAAAACTGAATAAATAATTTAATTATCAAAGTCACAAAATAACAATGTTAAGAGGAGCTTACAATACTATGAACTTATCTCCAAAATAATCCCAAAAAGTTTTATTCAAGGCCAAGAGAACCGAATGTTACGAAGGATTTTAGGTCCTCGAATGTATGTATCACAAGGTCATTGTCCATAACTCCTTTGAATAGGTCACAATAGTCCCAGAATAATAATCAATGAGGAGGCGCCATAAATAATACGTAAAGCTCAACATCAGTCAACAAAAGTAGGTTTCAAGTATTAACTTTTATGTAATTAGTTTTCCACACGAATAATGCAAATTGTCAGTGAATGAACTTTCATGACCTTTTGCTATTCGATAGTCTAATATCGCATACCTACTTCAAAACTATATATATTTTTAAGAAACACTGTTGATTACATATTGTAACTACATTGTTTAAGAGTAATCACAATCATATTCATATCTAAAAATGATGGAGAAATCAGACATTAATTAGTGTCGCTTGCATACCAAAGTAAAGTGACAATCGAAATTTCGGTGCTGTGTCTTTTGCCAACACACAACAATTCACGTCTGAATGCAGAAATAAACAAAAGAAAAACAAAACAAATCGTTACAAATAAATTCAAATCTGTTGTTTAATGACGCTGTGTTCAAGAGTATATTTTGTCATGTTTCTGCAGTGAACACACACTACCACCCCGTATTGGTCACTGTATCAATCCGCGCAAGAAATGTGTTAACGAATATAAAAATCTCTTTACTTTCGTATGGAAATAGTCACTATTTTGACAAAATACACAATTTATAGCATTATATGCATAATCTAAATTTATAGAAGGTTGTAATTTAGGAAATTCGTTATGTCGATGTAGTAATGCAGCCGTTAGTCGCATTTGCACAGGGTGGAGAAACAAATCTGTCGAAATCGACGGCTTTTGTCTTACAAATATATAACGAAAAGAAAATCTACGTTTATTGATCAAATAAAAGGAAATATCTGACTCTTGAAGTTGAAACATTTTGTATTGTCGTATGACTCATTTCTTATGTCTACTAAAGAATGAAGCTATCTTCGACTTTTTTTATTCCCCCAAAGTAAATATATGCTAAATGCAAAATGTAATTAATGGAAGCAAATATTAATCATTATTATATGGTATTGTTTTCTACGTTAACTTTACGTTGTCAAAATTGTGCAGTATTTTTCATACTGCACTGATTCATGCTGCATGACCCGAAAGCCTAAGACTAGTATCGTATAAAATAAACTGTTTTTGATTGTAAACTAACAAGTACCCTCATGTAGCAGACCCTGTAGCCTTTGATTTATTAGATTTTGTCAGTGGATTAACTAAACAAACTGACTGGTCCATTTGAAAGTAGAAATGATCAGTTGACGATGTGGATGAGTTCACAAAAAAAACTTTCAACAAAGCAGTGAATGAACGTGATATCCGCTATGTCTACAACAAACGTGAGACACGCATTATTGTTTTAACCAAGCAGCGAATGAACGTGATATCCGCTATGAAACACGCAGTATTCAAATTACCATTCCCACCATCTAAAGGTTTTTTTTGGAGATGTGTTCATAACTATTTGCCAATGTTCATACTATGACCCGTGCTCTCAAAGGTCTATAAAAAGCATAGGAAGGCATATTAAGGCCAAATCAGTTCACACACTAAATTCGAACAACAATGCAACTGAAAAGAATGGGTGTTTCGATTGAAAACCAAGAGCCCCAGAGCCAATACGCCAAAGACGAAATGGTCTTATTTCAGCTGGGAAAATTCGCTATCACAACGCAACTGCTTTGCAATTTTTCCGGTTTTACTTTTTCGAAACAATGGTTTGATTTATAGTAGCGATAAAAGTCATACAGATCATGTACATACATGAGGCTCTCCAACAAAGAGCATGCAAGTTTCAGTATAAACATTTGTCTTCCTTAGGTGGTAATAACAATAACAATACACATACTTACCTTTTTGCATTTTGAATTTCTTCAGTTTCATGTGCTTTCTTAGTTATTTCTGCCAATCAGAATTACATGGGTTCCAAATATTGATCATTGCCATGAAATTGTACTACAAATTATCGTTACTACACTCAAAGCTAGATGAGTTCCATAGCAAACAATATTTTTTAGAAAGTCAATTAAAAGAATTCTTATTTTTCTCCACATTTTGATTCCAAACATTCATTGACAGAACAAAAGCATAATTGCAACTGCATCAAGGCGAGGTCTTTCAGTGATATTTATATCTTAAGGAATTGACCAAGCTAACAAATCCTGTCAATCAAACCTAGACTTCACTATAAATTGCCACAGTATAGATATCATAGCGATATGAGTAAATAAAATGTTAAAGCTACGTTAAAAATCTAACAACACAAACAGAAAACACACACATAAATGCAAAATAGTTTCAGTATTAAAATACATTCAACATGGGAAATGTAAGCCCAACAAACCGCTAGGAGTTCATCAATAAGCATCCATGTTTAGAACCATTGTCAACGTTTGTCCATCTATAAATGATGCTCAGGTGAAAGCAAGTGCATTTTAACCTTAGAGTTCCTGCACTCCGTTGTGGAAATGGATATGTACGTTCAAACGTATAGCATCAATGAATATGTACAAAATTTCATCATAGAAAAAGTAATAAAAAGCACCTAACGAATATATGTTCAAGCAAACAAACAACATTAAACTTTCAGACAGGACGGTTATTGAATTATTGAATCTGTACTGGAGACTGCGCTTTTCTAAAAAAGGAGACGAAACAGCAAATTGTTTTGTCTGCATGAATAATGCACTAGAACCACAGATAAATGTCTAAAGAAAACATCCAAAATTATCATAGAAGTATTCAAATATTTAACATCTCGCATAGAAAAGATGGTAATGCCTTTGTCCCGTCTACGTTCAGATGCATATGACCATATCTAGCGGCATATATCTGCCTATGATTTGCCCCCACCCCCATTTTAACATAAAAATGCTCAAAAATCATTTGCCAATTCTGTTTTTTAGATTTTGTAAAGATTCCTTACGGAACTGCAGATTGGTCTGATTTATTATCAGTGACTTCAAAACAATTGACAAAGGAATGATAGCGCATAAGTATATTAATATACTTGTCATATAATCACTACCTGAGAATACGCCACTGACTAAAGGACTGAAGTCCTGAACATGTAGAGGGTGGCCTCAGCTGTATCTAATAACTTGAACCATTTACAAAGTATTTCTCCAGAGCCAGTATTAACTTCTGTCTGGTCATTCCAGGTAATATATTTGGCTATTTCTTCAGACAGCAAAGTAATTAATTTTGAAGAACCTGAAATATACTGAAATAATTTGTATGCTTCATCCTCGGAAAAAAAACAGAAATTTACTTTCCATGGAAAAATACAAATATGTCTTGTATCTGTCGTTCTCATGGTCACAATAAAGATAAATATACTCTGACGATGCACAAGAATGAAATGACAAAGCAACCTTTCCCCTTTTAAAGATTACAAGTTATGGGCACCTAAGTCATTTAGAGCTCTTGGCAAGGCTCGATATGTGCGAATAAGTAATCTGTTCAACTAGGAAAACTGGAGAATCCGGAGATGCAGGCTTTAATTTCTAAGCAGTGATATATATTTAATCTGGACTAAGGGTGGTCACTCGATTTTTGTAAGTGGAATAAGTAATACTCTTTCATCGGACTGAATGGATTCGACCAGGTCATTGAAATTTCAAAGGTAATTCAGTTAAGCATGCTATTGTGTATCTAGTCTGCTGTCTCTTACAATTAAGAATCATTAGAAATAAAAACAATTCTCTAAATATTATCAAAAAGTCTATAAGAAGCAAAAGCAAATAGGTTGCATATATAGGTACTAATAAATAAAAAGCTAATAAAATTCATGTAACATCTGATGAGTTACATACAGATTTGGCTGAGGTAATGTGGACAATCTGGTAATCCCTTTGCATACTACGTCCAGCTGAAAACATGCTACACATGTGCACCAATTATGACATTCAATTGTTCTTCGAGGGAAACTACGTGCCAATCTGTCCTTAAATTGGCTCTCAGATATTGAAAATGTTGTCTCTAATTCTCCTGAATAGAGAGTCGGACCGTTTCGGTGGCCTAGTGGTCCGCCTCGGATGCGGGAGGTCGTGGGTTAGATCACCGGCCGAGTCATACCAAAGACTTACAAAAATGGTACTAACAGCTGCCTCGCTTGGCGCTCAGCATTAAAAGGTTAGTGTTAGGACTGGTCGGCCTGGTGTCAGGATAATGTCACTGGGTGGGACATCATGCAACGTGTCTGCGACATGATGCCCCTGTGCTAGACATCACTATAAATTGCCACACCGCAGACATCGTAGCGATATGAGTGAAAAATTTTTAAAGCTACGTTAAAAATCCAAATCACACACTCACTGAATAGAGGGTCATGCTAACATGGAGTTTGCACCAAAAATCTTCTAAAGGTGCATTCTTTGTCCTCACTGAAAATGATGTCGATCTTGCATCTAATAACTTAGTGGCTAAGTTGAAACTCTTCTCGCTGAGGAGTCTGAGGTGGTTTTAACACTTAGCAGTCAAAATGTAGAAATGGTCATTTCGTGAATTCTTGTTTATTCTTTATGTGAAGTTTATCATTTTAATATTTTTAGAACATTATTTGGCTCCATAGTGTCAAGACTGTACTGGGTTGCCGTGGAACACTAAGACATTCAAATTTGTAACAACCTGCTTTGGTATGGAAGAAGTATACACGGTTGAGGGGACATTCGCATAAGCAGGTACGAAATCGGTTCCAGGCAGTAAGACATTGATTCAAGATCATAACGGATCTTGTGACACTTGGGACTAGACTGAGCTCAGGAATTTTATTGAGCATATCACTGTATGATCAATATGTTTACTCCAGACCTGTGTTTTAATTTCATATTGTACATGATGTAGGAATAGATACAGAAGCACTGACAAACAGAGTGCTCTAGCCACTTGTTGCAAATGGTGAGATGGATCGGCAATAAAGACAAGGGTTGAACTGCTGCTGAACATAAAGCTAATACGGTCCTATAAAGTTTTGCATTTACACTATTTGGTTGTATTATTAATTTCTCCTGGAAAATAAGGTAACTTAAGTGTTTTTGGAAAACGAATGACATTGGTCAATTGAGTGTGAGGAGCTAAAGTTTATAGACCAATGGGTCTGCAGGGTCGCGGGATTTTGAAGCATCCTTCAAGGTCAAGTGAGAGAAAATATACATGGAATAATTCCAAAGATATTCATAATGAGTACTGAATTGGAATTCGGCTTGTGGATTTCATTTAACTTCTGTACTATTTTCCACGATAGCCATTATATTTATGGACGGAGAGGGGTGATCATTTTCTGTTGTTTTATTTGTGTTTGTTTATCTGGGTTTTTTGTGTTATATGAAATTCAGTGTTGTTAGATCTTTAGATCTATGAAACGCTAATGCAACACCATATCTGTTGATGAACTACACACTTTATCATACCTGTTAATGAACTATATGTGCATTTATTGTATCTGTATATGAACTAATAATATATTATCCCATACCTAATGACTTACACCACTGACATTCGTTCTAATAACTTCGTATATTTCTAAATAATACTATTTCGTTGCAACTGCATCTGGTGTTTACATGACGTCAATAGATTTTCGTTTCCATCTTTTGAATGACTCCATCGGTGCTGTATCAGCATGGTAATTCCTAATCAGCAACGAGTTACAACAGCAACTACAGTTCAGTCAAAAGCGAGTAGAAATGATTTTCAATACTACTTCTTAGGAACCAGTCAGTCAAAAGCGAGTAGAAAGGATTTTCAATACTACTTCTTAGGAACCAGTCAGTCAAAAGCGAATAGAAAAAGTCTTTAATAATACTTCATGGGATTCAAGACTCATTAGAATCACACGATTTGTATGCAGTTGTAATCTAAGTCCTTCACGTTTTTAGTTTATTTAGCCAGATTCACATAAGGATATGCGCGATGGTGTTAGATTTGCATATTCATTAAGTTACATATCATAAATAAATATATCCCACTAATATGGAATTTTGCGTCTTCACAAGATGTAGCCCCACGCACTTTCGTCTTTTACACTACCCTCACTTCACGATTCAAGTCAGAATATTTCATGAATATTAATTCCGTATTCTCAGTGGATACGCAAAAATAATACAAACTTGAAGACTAAAATATAATACATATTTATAGGTGTATGTGTGTTCTCCTATTACTATTAATAATTACTGCACACTTATCTTCAGAGATGCTGTGGGACTAGTATAGCTCATATGTTATTATGACCATCGATTCAAGAGAATTAGCGACAATATTTTCTATATAGCCGAAACCATATTTCATGTCAGATCGGCTCTATTTTCAGCCACGACCAACTAGGTATCATAATAAGTCTTCTGGTAAAAACCTCAGGGCAATATGACGTTCATAATGATTCTGGTCCCAGGGTTTAGCTTTAGCGGGCTTAAGGTTCTACATTTTATTACAAGTTCATCGCATATTGGGCCCTTAGAATACCTTCGTTGGTACTTTTTCTCTATTTCAAATCGATAAATTCAAGCTGTTTGCACCTGTTGCTGAACGAAATCCAGCACAGATTGCATTCCTCTCCCATATTACCTTCAAAACAGTTCTGGAGTCTGTGCTTCATGCTTCCTTAACACCTGCATCACTGAACGCCTAAGAACTTAGTTCTATCAGAACAATATATTTGTACTAACATATCACCTGTATTTGTTATGAATTTAGTATTTTTATTTCTCATTTAGAAAACAATATGTTCCTACAATCCAGGCTTCATACTTTTCTATAACTTCAGCGATTGTTTGCGGTCAACCATTTCATCTTCTTTGGGATAGGCAGGGGCTGATATTTTCTTTCCAACCAGGATATTTGTTCCTTTCAGCAGAAGATTATTTTTTCTCTCAAAATAATTGGAACAAAATGAATTAATTTTTCTAGAATTCAGTACAAGAGATTTTTTAAGCAATATCAATTTGGGAATTCTAATTTTATTCATAACAAATCCTAGTGGCATATTTTGCCCCACCCCCACTACCCAGAAATTCAAATGGCCGGTATCTGATGATGCAGATTCCACATGAAATAACTAATAAAAAACGATCTTTTACAAGCTTGTTGCAAACAGCAAGAACAGTCGACATGATGTAGCTTATTTATAAATGCTTGCTTTCTGACCTGGCACAAGTTTTGCCGCACAGTTAGCAATGAGTGTCTTCTATGTAACACAAGGGCATCTTTTGCTCTTTCTTTTCATGCATTTTTTCTTGTGAGCGATTACACCAGAGTTGGTGCCAGAATTTTATCTAAAGGGGGCAGCTCCTCTCCTGTCGTTAAATTAACGGATGAATATAAGAACAAAGAGGGGGATGAGGAAATGGTTGTAGTGACTTTTGATTGCCTACTGATATATCCTTGGTATGTGAGATAACAAAAGTAATTAAAGCTCATTCTCAATGGACTAACCAGGCTAAAAAGATAATTTACCATCTTTAGAATGGTCTTGTAGAAGAGCATTTCCTTTCTCAAATCAGTCTAGTCCTGCAATGGAGGGGTTGTTCTCCAGCTGAAAGACACTGCTAAAGTTGAATGAACCATCTTCTTCCTTGTACAGGCCAGAGGACTTAGCTTCCTTCGTCAGGTCGGGCGACATCAGGTCCATATTCCCCTTAATTGATAACTAGTTGGAGATGTTCATCATCCCTTCTGCAAAAACAAAAATCAATAAATACAATGTAAATCTATTATAAGCAGAACTGATTGAATTATCTTTTATAAATTCACCTGTATGTATGAAAAAGTGTGCTCATGTCAAAAAGCCAAGTGGGATATAATCAAACATGACTAGACTTGTTATAAAACTGACATTATCTTGTCACTAAGTATGTATGTTAACAGTGTATCACATTCATGTTAATCCTTATTTTGATATCACATCTTTCTGTTGTATCACATTAATGTTAATCTTCATTTTGATATCACAAGTTTATATTGTATCACATTCATGTTAATCCTCATTTTGATACATCTTTCTGTTGTATCACATTCATGTCAATCCTCATTTTGATATCACATCTTTCTGTTGTATCACATTAATGTTAATCTTCATTTTGATATCACAACTTTATATTGTATCACATTCATGTTAATCCTCATTCTGATACACCTCTTTTTATTGTATCACATGCATGCTAATTCTCATTTTGATATCACATCTTTCTGTAGTATCACATTAATGCTAATCTTCGTTTTGATATCACAACTTTCTATTGTATCACATTCATGTTAATCTTCATTTTGATATTACAACTTTATATTGTATCACACTCATGTTAATTCTCATTCTGATACACCTCTTTTTATTGTATCACATTAATGCTAATCATCGTTTTGATATCACACCTTTCTGTTTAATCACATTAATGTTAATCCTCATTTTGATATCACATCTTTATGTTTTCCCGCAAAAGAGTGATGACTAAAAGAGATGATCCTAATTCCAGCCTATATATTATGACATCTTAAGTACAGCATACAAACTTGCCTCACGAAAACTGACTAAAAAAATGACATTTTCAGGGTAGAACAGTAACTCGTTCATAACTTGTGGTATTTATTTCAATAGTTGATGGCATTACTATAATAAATTTTGAAAGCAGATTTTACAATATCGTTTGAAAGACTAAAACTCCACTCTTCCAGTCATGCAACTCAAAAATATTCACTCCCCCGGAATTAATTCTTACTCAAATAGTTCTTGGAGAAATATAATAGTTAACAATGTTAATAAACTCAATTCAATGATGTAAAATGTTGTTTTCTGGAATTCATTATATGTCCGTTCAAACATAGCTGTAAGTAATTACAAAATCAGACCAATTTATTTCCTCTCAGTCGAGTACTCATTTGTAACAATGAACAAAGCACTTCTGTGAGCTTGATCAAACATAGAAAACAATCCTCCTGTACAAATAAATTACTTTCAACTAAAAATGTCACATCAGATGTTTAAAACAATGGTGAAATACTACTAAAACTTTATTATATTATCAAAACTTTTCTTCATTTTCCTCACCACAGTTCTTGTGTAACATGAAACAGTAACCTCGAAAAATAGATTACACAAAATGGTTTACTAAATAAGTCCCTTTCTCGTATATTTATTTGATAAATTTCTCATCCACTAAATTATAATTTGTGCACGATTCAGCTACAAATATTTAATTTATTTTTTATTCATGTTTTCAAAGTTTTTTTGTGTGAATTTTCTACAGGATTTTCATAGCTAACACTGTCTGACAGTCACGCCAGACAATGCAAAAACGGTAACAGTCAATCATGTGTGCAATTATCAACGAGTACCTTAATTACATACCCAAAAAGCAGTAGAGGAAAGGTGTCATTCAAGTTATAGTGGTTGGAATTAGGTGACAAAATACTGAAGTAACATATTAATATTTGAATGGATAGCAGGGATCATGACTGCAAAACAGCACGTGCTTTACATACCAGCAGGTTCAACAGAATGGCAGGCTGAAATTATGGCATATTGGGACCATAATTCTAAATGGCTATGTCAAGAATACTGGTATTTGATGTTAAATTAATCTCACAATTCGCACAATTTTCAATCACTTTATAAACAAATCAGTAGACATTCATCAACTTGGCAACACTTTTTTAATGTTGTTTGATCATAAAATGTTCTGTATCTCATGGTGTGTGTTTGTCAAACAATGATTTAATGTTATGCTTTGTGTTATGCACCAGAAAAATAGCAATACTATTTTTATGGTTTAAAAGAAGAATTCATTCTTCATATTCCCTCTCTTAATTGACTATATATTAACTATGAATGTATTGACCACATCTAATAACTTGTGAACGTGTCTCGTAATTTCGGAGGCTGAAATGGCACTCACCCAGCTTGAAGTGGGTAGTGAAAATCTGAACCTGTCACGTTAATTGTTCATACCCTCACCTGACTTGGAAAATGCTGATTTTGAGATGACCAGTGCTTGTTAAAATTAAATGGATATTCTGTTGAGATTTTTGTCAACTTTGCTAGCTATGACATGTCCTCATTGGAATATAGCTGAATATAAGACACCATCACTTATAATGCTAGTCACTTTTATAGATACCATCAACAGTGTAACAATTAGGGACCTATATATCTGATGGATGCCATAAACAACGTTACAATTAGGGAACTCTATATCTGGTTGATGAAATCATTAACATTATAATTAGAGACCTCTCTATCTGATAGAAGATATAAACAGCGTTCTGACACCGTGTACCAATGGTTTTTTTCTTTGGTAGTAAATGTTATTTCTAAATGAACCTACGTTCCAGAACAATCCAGATAGATAAAGTGCTGAATAATCTTGGAGCAACTTCTAGAACGTTCTAGAATTTTCCAGTAATATAAATAGTAGAATAAATACAGGGCCCGTAAACCCAACAGGTCAGTTAGTTCAAGCTGCCTAAGTGGATAGATACCTACATTTTTCTCAGATGGCATCAAGAGACTGCAATTATCTGGCAGACGTATTGTGCTATGTTTGCGGCCATTTTATCAAGACAAAAGCGAAAAATACTCCTTGGGAGCATCTACTAAGATGTGTGAGGCCAACAAGGCATATTTTGGCATGCCTGTTCGCGATCAAGACAAACCCTGAGCATCAAATTTCACCTGCGCGCACTACAGAAAAACCCTTGAAGGTAAGATGGATATTTGTTGCTCAAAATTTTATGTTATAAAATTTGTTAAAATTGTAAAAATTGTAAAAGTGTTTAATTTTAAAATCTTTTACAATTTTCAATGTTATTTTAAAATATATCATATACGAAAAATGTTGCGAGTGTTTTGTACACATTAGCTTTGGGTAAAATAAATGTATTTTTGTAGGATGGTACAGAGGGGAAAAGAGAGCCATGAAGTGCGATAACCCAACAGTTTTGCGGGAACCCACTGACCACTCAAGCAACTGCAACTTCTGCATGGTGGACCCTTCTAAACATCGGACTGGTTGGAATGCGCCTGCTATCACGTATGCGGACTTTCCTTCATACATCGCCCCGGTGCCACAATGCCACGGTGCTCACCGTACCCACTCCTCCGGAGAGAGCGCAGCCGTCTTTAGAAGATAACAGCAAGTCAGAGAGCAAGGAAGACGTTGTGGATCCAGAGGACAATTTTCAGAGGTGGAGCTGAGCAGAGAATCCCATACTACCCCAACCACAAATCCAATGCCGAAGTTTTGACGTCTGGGATCAAGCAGTGGAACTTGCTGGATGAAAGTTTGCAAGTCGCAATCACAAGAAGCGTCACCAAGCTTTTTCCAGCTTCTTCACCCGTCAAGATGGACTCTGCTTCTGCCTCAATGTGACCAGTCTGTTCAAGGCAATCGGAATCGCCTGTAGCCAGAATGAGTGGCGCCTCTTCATTGACAGCTCATCCAGGAACCTCAAAGCCGCCCTGATCCATAATGGGAACAAGTAGTCATCTCTTCCCATGGCTCACTCGGTGCACTTCAAGGAGGATTACAACAGCAAAAAGAAAAAAAAAAGACCTTGCTGAACGCCTTGAAGTATGATGAATACGGCTGGTAGGTCATCAGAGACTTTAAAATGGTGGCAGGATTTCACTCAAAGTCCATATCCTTGATGCTCATCTTGAGAAATGCAAGAAGAACATCAGAGCGTACTCAGAGGAGCAAGGGGAGAGCTTCTACCTGGATATATTGGACTTAAAACTCCGCTACCAAGGACAGTATAACAAAAACATTTATAGATGACTACATTTGGGAGCTGCTTAGTGAAAGTGATTTACAGTATAATCATAAATCTCGACAAACTACTCACTTCACAATCTTTTGTTGTCATTTTTGTAATACTTTTGTATAAATATATATTAATTTTGTGGCTTATATTGGTTTTTTTCTGAATTTATGTGAACGAAAAGACACAAATTTGCCCGTTTTCTCACTGGAAATAGGTAAATTTCAAAATATCACTCGTCTGATCACAAAATCAAAGTTTGTGGCCAATAATAGCCATTTCTATACTTTTTAGGAATAAGCTATTAGAAAATAACACTTACTACCAGGAACAAAAAATGTGTTACATAGTGTAATTAAGAACCTCTCTATCTTGTGGATGCCGTAAACAAAGTTATAATTAGGGACCTCTCTGTCTGGTGGATGAGATAAACAGCATTATAATTAGGGACCTCTCTATCCAGTGGATACCTTAAATAGCATTATAATTAGTTTTTTTTTTAATATGGTGTGTACATTGGGGAGCAATAAGACAAACATCATGTGACGCCTTTTATAAAATTTCCTTTACAATGGGTACAAATATATGATTTTTATTTATCATATAAAAAGAAAAATGATTTATACTTCGAAGCACATTATTATGCATTCAATTTCCTTTGCTGATGTTCAGTCATGTCTGACATTGTGAAGAGTTACTGCGCATTACTTTAACAAAAATGATAACAAGAGTATACTGACATAACTAACACAGTAGTCATGTAATAAACGGTAATGTGATGTTACTTTTCTAGATTTATGATAACATTAGACCCATGGGCTGTACAATGTCATGGCCTTTCCAGTAATATTCGCAGCAGACCACAGTTTATCCGCAGTCTCCTGGACCCAAGCGTCTGAACTGTCAGTAATCAGGAAGCTGTTGTAGTATGTCCATTTACCACTATCTAAACATGGCCCTCCATGACCAAACTGCCTTGAAAAGGATGTAATCACATTTAAAGCTTCTCTAGCACTGCCTCTTATCTCCAATCCCATCCTATGTGTAGGTATACAATAATTTGAGTTTGAGGAAGCTTTATATCTACCATACATGTCATGCTACTGAGATCCTGCTACAGGGATATCAGTCCATAGTGAAGTCCAGTTACAGAATGTCCGTCCAGATTGCTTTCTCTCATAATTGGTAATAACTTTTATATTGTTTAAATTCATGGATGCCAGAATTCTTTCTTTTTACAATTTCGTCAAATTCTTCTCAGTGGTTAGAGAAAATAGTAGTAATAGGGTTTATTGGCATGTAATCACAATATTGGCTATAAGATTCAGATTAAAAGCAAAGTTATTTAAGTTTAAATATAAAGAATTTCAAAATAAAGGAAGATAAAAAGCCTTCCAAATAAAACTAAACATGAAATACTAAATGATAGAGGTTGAAAATAAAGATGTTAAAATTATGTAATTGCATATAAATGAAAGATCATGGCAAAAACTGTACAATCCTTAAAATATATTGTCAGACTTCTAATATAAACTGCATTTACTCATAACGATTCTTCATTGACTTCAAATAAAATGGTGATACACGACCAAAAAGATTCTTCACTGATTTCACATCAAATGGTGTTACATGATTTACATACTGTAAATTATGCCAGATATACTTGCCTATAAATAAAGTCAAGCTGATGATAGATCATAATCCGCCATTTCATTATGTGCCTGCAGATCTGGGTCTATGTTTTTTGTTCTACTGGATACTCCTAACAAACTGCACAGACCCATATCCGCTGACACATTATGTAACGGCAGATCTGGATCTGTGCAGTTTTCAGTTGGACCAGACTTCTAGGCAAGTATATACGGTATATGGAATCAAACATTCGAAAATGGATGATTGCAGGGCAGTATTATTTGCTTTATCTGCTGCTTCACGAATCTTCATTCCAATTTGACAAGGCAGCCAACAGTAAAGAATACTTTTTCCAGACTGCATGAGCAAATCATTTCTCTTTCATTTTGGGATATTAATGAGTCTTCAAATTGCAAATTGTTATGGATGATACATAACAGAAGAAAGACCATACAGATAGGTCACTTTGGGAAAGAAAAGCTTGGAGCAGAAATATTTGCTATATCGTCTATTAATGCTGGTGTGATTTATCTTCTTTCTAAGACCAGGTATTTATACTTGGGTTTCCCCTACCACTTGAGTACGTGGCACTAGTTTCGAACTTGGAAACTGTTCATAGACCCACCCTTAAATTATATACACTTACGAGGCATTGCAAGGGGAGATTAACTATTTAGTCAACATAGTGTCCTGATTCTCTCATTACCTCCTCGGGTACTTCCCCTTGAATCATAGCTTGGAAACCATTGTGATCTTTACCCAAGGGAGCTGTTAGTAACTAAATCTGGAAGTTATGCAGGTGAAAAACATACTGGGTTATTTCTAATACATATTTATTTCTATTAAAAGCTATAAAATAAAAAGTACACATTAAAAATAATCTATAAGTAAGGACAATGAATATATGCGATACCTTACCATAATGCACGTTACAAGTGATAGATATAGCATAGACATATTTCAGGCACTTTTTATGGAAATAATATCAACTGTTCAAATCTGTTTAGACAAATTAAACCTGCTTCCAAATATTTAAGAATTACAAACGTAGTAACGACTTTAGCAACAATTCTCTTCAAATAAATGTAAAAATGTGGACATGGATTGTATAAGAAATACATTATAAAGCCAAGATTTCTTCTTCTACAAAATATATAAAGAAATTAGGATAGTTGTATATATATTTATTGGCGTTTATCAGAGAGGTTTTTAGAACTTCAACCTAGAATCCACAATGCATTATTAATGCAATTCCCACACAGGTTATTCCAGTTGTTAAACAAGATTCTTAGTGGGCAGCAGAGGCGCACAACATTGCTGACTTGGTTGGGTAAGGCTTTAAAGGTTACTTTAGCCAGTGTTTATTTGGCAATGAAAGTAGTTGTCTAAGGACAAAACATGGCAGCAAACATAACTTGGTGAGATAATCAATCAGCCATCGGTGTCCAGCATGCTTACCACTGGTACTTTACAAACTTGTCTTATATAATTATATTATCACATCATTATCAACATAGAATGATACTTGTTATATTGCTGTTTTATAGTTTTCTCCAGATTAATTTAAAAACCAATCTTAATATGTACTATTTTATTTGTATTATAACATACTCTGTGAAATGTATGCATCATGAATTGTGATTCTTTTTAATAGTTTAAACTCTCTTTCTGCATAGAGAAGTCTTTGCATAACCTAAGCCTGTGATTCTAACAAATCCTTTATCAATGGTTACTTCTCTGGCTTTATGACAACAAGAAATCTGGATCAAAGGAAAGCATGCGGAGTAGAAAATTTCTCTTCATTTTCGTGTTTAGTCTTTGTTTGATGAATTTAAGCGGTTTTCCACTGATGAATAGCGTGAATGTTTAGGTCTAAAATTCGGGAAACTGTTTTGTATTTGAGTCATTACCAATTTTTGTGCCAAAATATCCAACCCAACCTTGCTTACGTGGGCAAAGTCTAATAATAATCAACTGATGAAAACAGAAGATTTCTCAATTTAAAACAAACTTTAACCAAATGTTGCTGAGGGATAGGTAGACAACTGACAGATGGAATCCGTAACTGTAGTATATTGCATTTTATGATATTTGTTCAAGGCGAGGCAAATAAGATCCCTTCCTATACATTGAAAAACTCTACGTGTATGAGAAATACTACTTAACTTAAAGATCCCTTCCCATATATATATAAATTATATTTTACCTCTGAAAGATCTTAAAAACCAATACTTATAAAATGTTTAATTTGCACATTTCATACCAGATATACAAAAACTGAACTAAAATCTTTAACAAGGCAATTGTGTACAAGGTAAAGTTTCATTGAATATGTCAAATTATATATATATATATATATATATATATATATATATATATATATATATATATAAAGTATATACTTTCAATCCGTTATGTTGAAAAATAATGGTCAATATTATGTGCAAAGATCATATGTGGAATATAAGAATATTATCAATATGGTTCGGTTCATTGTTAGACAGAATTTGATGAATGCCTAGACGCCTCAAGGGGATCAAAATGGTTTCATTGTATGGATCTCAACTTAAGATTCTGGCAGATTGGCTTAGACCCAAACGATGAAAAGAAAACAGCGTTTGCAGCAGGCCTTGGCCTATACCAAGTCCTTCAACATTTGAAAGATTAATGGAAGATATATTAAGGGGATTGCAGTGGAATAAATGCTTGATATACATTGACGACATTCTCGCACCAGCGATTTTGTTTGCTCATAGTTTTGAACGCTTGAAACACATTTTCAAGAGACTGTTGGAGTCATATCTGAAGCTGAAACTATCGAAAAGTATCTTCATCCAGCGCAGTGCTAAATGTTTAGGCCATATCGTTTCGGAAGATGGCGTGCATACTGACCCAGATAAAATGTCAGCTGTTCAGGAGTGGCGGCAACCAAAGAATCCTAAACAAGTTCGCAGCTTCTTAGGCATATGTTCTTATTACAGACGGTTTTCAAGAACTTTGCTGATTCTGCTAGACCTTATAAGTTGTCTGAAGAAAGTATGAAGTTTGCTTGGACGGAGGAGTGCCAGGCATCCTTTGATGCTTTGAAATTAGCCCTAACCAGTACTCAAATCCTTGCTTATCCACAACCTTGGCTTCGCTTTATTGTAGACACTGATGCTAGTAAATATGCAGTTGGAGCTGTACATTCATAAGAGCAAGATCGACATGAAGGGTGATTGCTTACATGTGCAAAGCCTTGAATAATCATGGAGTTTCATGCTGTGTGACAAGAAAGTAATTGCTTGCTGTTGCCTATGCATTTCGGGAAATAGGTCCTCATACGCACGGATAACTCTGTAGTTAGTTTGATGCAACATCTAAAATGTCCGACAAGGCAAGTTGCAAGATGGCTGCAAGAACTGTGCACTTACAATCGTCATGTCACTCACAGAGCTTGCAAGAAGCACTCTAGCGCTGATGCATTATCCCGAAATCTCTGCGCTGTTTGCCGGCGGCAACAAGAATCTGAACAAATTTCAGGTGATGATTGTAAACTCTCAAATTACAAAAATGAGTCACCACCACTGTCTCTTATATCCGGTACTCCCTCCGACGTTGCTCAGGCCTCTCCGAACGAAGCCAATCATGGTTTCAGCTGAAGAAGGTTCTGGCAGACCTGAGTGGTCAAATAGCTCAAGCAGTTCAGCAGAGGCGAAGACGTTATGGCGCAGTTGGGATAGGCTACACCTGAAGAATGGCATGCTGTACCGAAAATGGATAAGTGAAGATGGCAAGACCACGCATTACCAGCTTGTTGTCCCGACAAAAATGAGGGTACATGTACTCAAGTACTTTCACGACGTTCCATCGGCTGGCGATCTGGTTGGAAAATCAAACATAGCTTTTACTGGCCAAATATGAGAAAGGAAAGTTACTGCACAACTTGCGATAGCTGCGTGGCAAGAAAAGCCCCGAAGATATCACGCAGGGCACCAATATGCCAGTATTTAGCTGGAGAGCCAATGGAGCGAGCAGCAATATATATTTTGGGTCAATTTCCTAAGAGTAAAAATGGATACCGATATATCCATGTGACCTGTTTACAAAATGGACAGAATCTTATCCATTGCCAGATCAGGATGCTCAAACTATTGCAAAGGCCTTTGTTGACTGCTTTGGTAGTAGATTTGGTACACCACTCTGTTCAGGATACTAACTTCCAGTCAAAGATATTTCAAAAAATGTGTGATCTTCTTCACATCAAGAAGACAAGGATCACCAACATGCATCATCAAGCGAATGGAACTGTTGAAAGATTCAATCGGACTCTCACAGCTATGCCCTCAATGTATTGCGAAAGGAATCAAAATAGTTGGGATGAGTATCTCCAACAAGTAATGATGGCCTATAGGTCATCAGTTAATGCCAGTACTGGATGTACACCAAACATGATGACTTTGGGAAGAGAAATTACATTACCAATGAAGGCAGTAATAGGTACTCCTACGGGGTTGAACAACGTGGACACAACTTAAATTGAAAGTGCAGATTATGTCAAGAATCTTCAGTTGAGGTTGAAGGAATCATTCAGCATCGCTCGTACACATCTTAAAGTCAGCTCCAAATACAAGAAGAAATACTACGATCGAACGGCAAAGAAGAGATCATTTGAAGTTGGACAAGCAGTCTGGCTGCACAATCCAATAAGAAAAGTAGGAATATATCTTAAGCTCGTTCCAAAAAGGAAAGGACCTTATCTGATCACAACAAAGCTAGACGATTTAACCTATTTAGTTAACAAATCGAAGAAACAGCCAGAAAAAGCTTATCACGGTGACCGTATATTGCAGTACAGAGGAAAGAAGATACCAGTTTGTTTCTGACATAAATAGACTATCACAAATTTGTTAGCAGGAACCATCTCCGTGTTAAAATTATTTCAGTTTTCTCGACGGGTATGAAAAGCCAAGAGTGGCACATTGAGACAGCAGCTAAAGAAATTCTAAGAGTAGGAGACGATTGCATGATGGTGGACGGTTTCGTGTAGGCAGGGAAATATTTAATTAGTTTGACTCTGAGGAGTCAAGGCTGGAAGGTAGCGCTACCAATGATTGTTCGGTTTGGGCTCGGTCTGCCAACCTGTACGCCAAATCACTGGATCCCTGTCCTCCCTGCTTGTAAATAAGTACAACGAGAGGAACCTGCATGGTGAAGTGTCCAATTATTTGAGCTATTGTTGTAATGAAGTGCTACAGATGGAATATGTTGGGTTGCAATACAACTGAGCTGATTCAGAAATATAACATGATAACTTTTCGCATGGGAAAACGTAAAGAATTGGGCTTTCTCCCATTCAAGTTGCAAAAAGCAGCAGCATTTTATTAACAATAATGTTTCCTCGTAAATAGACAAGAATGCTGTTATCAGAGAAAAACATATTTTTCTTGCTGTTTACATATATAACGGTCTTCCTTCTTCCAAATGATGATAGAGTTTTGAAAATGTATGAAGCAGCAGGTGACAGGAAGGAAACAACCACTGACTTCCTGATAAAATTAATCCTGAAAGCTGGAGTCAGCCATAGCCTTGAGAATTAGCTCACATACATCAACAATAAATAGAGTATGTGACCCGGATGTTCACCAGTTAAGGTGGGAAGGGTGTAATACCTAACTGAACAAACCAAAATACTAGGCAATATTAAGAACTACATTCCTTTTTCAATAATAATACTAGTAATAATAATAATGTAAAAACATGAAACAAAGTCAGAAAAAAACATGAGGCAGTTCACTATGTTGTAATATCTTAATGGTATTGTGAATGGAGTTTTGCATGCACAAAGATTGTCCATTTAAAATGTGAAACGTTGAGATGTGGGATGATGGTTGACCGACGAGACTTTGGCATATTTGATCATGTCAATTTTATCTGTCACTGAAAACATCTACTACGTGTGAATTACTTCTTCCGTTCCTAAACGTATACCACCCACCCACCATTGTTTAGATCGCCATCTGCATATCTTATAAATGTGTACTCTGTGTTTTATACTACATGTGAGTATAAAACCTTGCTCTGGAACTCATAATGTCATGAGTATCAATGAATTCGTCAAGTACATCAACATTTCTACAAGCCCTCGGACGTCAACATTAAGTGGAAAGGAGTTCGCATGTTAGAAGCTATTGTGCCATATTCATTTTCATGTTGGACCATTCGTGTGTCTTGCTGTGATTTCTCATGAATAGTTTAGGAAATGAATATGATGTTAGTCTATAAATTAGTGAGTTCAACCATCCAGTGGAATTGTGTTGCCAAAACAGCAAAGATGCAGGATAGTGATGGAATCAATGTGCCCAGCCAAAGAATCACATTTATCTTGTCAGACCTTTCTTGAACAATAAGTTAGAACTAATGTTACTATTCAGTATGGTAAGTTCTTGGTTATGTATAACTTGTTATTTTACTTTATTGACCAAAACAATATGCGTTTGATAGGAACTATGTCTAACCGTATTATGACTCATTGCATCAGCAGCACGTTGTACTCTCGCTCCATTCGCATCGAAATTCACTTGTCCGTTTCTTTCAGTTCTACGTAATCATAGATATGAATATACAATAAGATTAAATGTAAAAATGCACACCACAGACGTTGAGAGGAAAACTTAATTCTGTCTAAATTTTGTGTTCATAGGGATTTTTCAATGCGGTTTGAACAGTTGGCTTGGTTACCGCCATGGCTAGCCATGAGAAGGACAAACATTGATTGGCTCACTAAGGTCATGTGACGTAAATAGCAGTCTAAAATATGAGTGCAGACAGTGCACTGGCAGATAGCTGTCAGAGCGGCAAAGTTCGAACATTTATAAAAGTAGTAAATAATTTCGGCCATGTGTGCTAAAATCATCAATTATAATTTTTACACAACCGATATTAACTTTGGCACCTTAAAATCCCAAAACTGAATCAAATTGTTATGAGAAATTTTAAGTAGATTTGTTACATGATTGCTATTGAATTTAAATGCCTTATAATTATTATATTGTAATTCTGCATAAAGCCGCTGCTATCTCCAACCACACTGCTCAAGTACACTACTACTAAAATTATTTTTTTCATTGAGATCACGCTATTATGTCAGAATGTGCTACAATCTAATAAATTAATTCTATTAATATGTTCCTGTGTATATTAATATCTAAGTAACTTTCCATATGTCAGAACATATTCTTTATTTGTCCTGTAGTTTACATTAATTTCCATTTACTCCAAGTTGACCACATGGAAAAGTTATGGATATTTCATTGACATTTCTATGAATATGGAAAGCTGAAATACACGTGGAGATCAGTAACGTGCTTAAAAAGTATTCCCAGCATCCACCAACTAAATGATTGATCCCTGATGTAGCACAGTTAGACATGCAGTCAGCATGACTCAATCCCTACATAAGTAAACTGACTGATATCTAACTTTAATGGTCAGTTGCTCGTCTTATTAAAATGGTGTGACTGTAATGTGCGAGGCTTTGTGACAACAGACACTGCTTAAGATGAGGTGGCTTACTTGACTTAGAGCATCTGCACTTAGTACATGTTACCAGGACTTTAATGCACTTTTGACACGATAAGTGGGTGGTAATTTCTTTAAAGCGTTACACTGCTAGTTATAATAGGAATGTCAATTGACTAACATTGGGGGAAAGAGTGGTATATGCAGTTGGATTAATTAACATAACACTGCATTATTGTAAAGCTGTACTATATTACAATATTATACAGATCAGTGTAAACATTAATGATCTCGATTTTACCAAATTGTTGCCAGGTTATTTGTATAAAATTCCTGAAGCAATTCTTGACGCCATACATGACTTTAATTAAATCCTACCATCATCATCACTACTGCGTGCATGTGTTATTAAGGGAAATAACTCTTGTGAATAAAGCGTTGTTATACAAGGGGAAACAACTAGACTTTATAACCGAAGTCATGCAAAAAGTCAATTAAATGATGGTGGTAGTAGTATTACGAAGAATACAAAGCAGCAACGATGATTGCTAAAATAGATTAACCAAATTAAAAGTTGTGAGCTAACTCTTTATCTTCAAATAAGGATGGAAGTGATTTCATCAACACTTTATTATGGTTATAGGTGGAAATATATGGCAAATCTGCTAACATGTTTACAGTTTAAAACCCCTGTTCAAGCTATGCAAACAATACAAGTTCTTGAAGAAATAGTGATTAAATTAATCAGCATAATTAAACCATATTATCAGCAGGTAAGATTAGCTGAGACAAAGCTGGCATATTATATCCATATTCAGAGTTCATACTATTTACTTTTAAATGATATAAATAAATCAGACGTTTTGTTAATGCCGAATAATTAATTTTTTAAAAATATAATAATTTGAAACAAGAATAATACGTATCACAAAGAAATAAAGGATTATATAGAAAAACACAAGAAAAGAAACAGTTAAACAGAAAAAGGTTAAATAACAGAAGTGTTGATAAATCCTGAAAAGATAAAGGCAGAGTTGTTCAACAGTGAATGGATGATATGATGAGTAACTTTAGTAACGAGACTGAAAACATACATTCAACAGCTGAAAAAAGATACAGTTAGGCGAAAGGTTAAAACTAACTTTCCAAGGGAAGGTTGCAACAAATGACACGAGTATTACATATATAGGTACAATTGCACAAACTCTCGCTCTGTTTGTAGCAAATTTGATGAATGGTGTTGAAGGGGGATATCGGTGCTGTTGTTATTGGTATTAGTGCAGGAAAATATAGTACTGAGACACGTTGCAAAAGTCAAACAGGGAATGACAAATATATTACCAACTATTTGTTCATGCTGTCCAAAAAGGAATTAGTAGCACTGCCTGTTTATAATAGACAATGTAAGACATTGGACAGGTTGTGTCTTTCTTGCTGATCATATCAGTTTGCTTATTCTAGAAACATTGTGCTTAATATCTTCATTGTGATCACAGGTACATAGACGGAATTAACAAGGATAAAGAATAAATAGAACATTTCAAGAAGAAAATAAATAAGCTGGTTTTTTGCAACCGCCATCATGAATCTACACGATTCTATATTTGTTTTTAGATCATATACAGTTGTGTTTTTAGCAGTTCCATCCATTTTGACTATAAGACTGTCACCATTTTTGTCATTCTTGTCCTATAATTATTCTTACGCATGGCCTCATCTTTCATTATATTGTCTGTCTTTGACTAATTGCACATTTTCTTTTAAGTTGCCTGTAACATTTTCTACTACGTTTGTATAAATAACAGTGTTCGTTGTTAGTTTGAAAATGTACATGACAACTTACCAGTATATAACCATATCACTAGGCAATTCAAATATACCATCATTGACAATAACGTAATTGAGTCTACATCAGAAATAGATTTCGGAAGTCTCTTCATGATGTTTAAAGTTGACATTTTTCTCCTAATGTTAATGTCCCAAACGTTTGGTCGAATCTTGAAGAGTTCAAACAGGCTGTGAAATAAAAATGCACTATGCTTAGCACTTAAGACATAGCACATATGACTTCATACTACGGTTCAGTTTCTTTTTCGTTCTTTTTTCACTTTTGTGCTCTCGTACATAAGCAATATGCCCATGCTATTGTTAAGCTACGTGTTACCACTAAGAAGACTATATTCGCCAGCATTAAATAACGCCTCTCTATAGTGTGCGATGAAGTTTATAAGCTTTGATTACATCATCAAATGTAGGTACTCCAAACTCCTGATGCAAAGTTGATGTTCTTCAGGTTTATTATCATTCAAAGATTTACATTTCTTCCATCAACGTGTATCTAATACTGATGTGGTCGAATGCCAAAGTTATTACGGATTATATTAAAGTAGTTCATATTAATTTTGTATTTGGTTGAATGCAAAGGTCTTGTAATGTGTTCGTATTGCACATTCAGATAATATGGAGTGCTAAACTGATTTCATGGACAATGATAAGGTGCATTGCATAATATTTAGTTTTTGTTCTCATAAATGTGAATACTGTCATTTACTTGAAACACATTGTCAAATTACAGTTATAACACACAATAAAGCAGTTATTCATTTGCTATGTTTCCATCATATTCATTGAAATATTTCTTCACGTACCATTTGTTCATTCGTGTAAATTAGATTTTTTATGTTATCGAAGTTGTTTCTAATATCTTTTGTACATTCCTTATCTTCAAATGTGATTATGTCGTTACCTATTTTATTATCTTTCCATATTTGTATATTAATGTGTAGATTGTAATTGCTGTTGATATGTTATACAAAATCCGCGATTAGGTTCGCTTGTATTGAACAATATTTGTACCGTTTTATAGCATTTACCAACTCAGTAAACGATTTTTACTTACAACATTCATATAAAATAAATGAAATGAGAAAAACTAAAACATAAAAAATGAAGATATATTTACATGAATAAAACGTTTGATACCGATGATGTTCAAAACTTTTAAAACGTGTTTGTGCTTTAAATATTTTCATTCATGACGTCAGAGTTCAACACGAATCTTTTCCCCTTTCTCTTTCCCAAATAATAACACAAACCCTCGTGTTTTTCAAAGGCACTACCCCAATCTCTTTCATGAAAACGCATATACAATATGTTTTATAACTCTATATCGTACATAGTCTCTCTCTCTCTCTCTCTCTCGGACACACATCTACAACACTATCTCCCTCTCTGTTTATCACCCTGCCTGACAGAAACACACATAACATAATACTTATCTCGATCTCAAATTTACAAACACAGTCTCTCGCTATCTCGCTCTAATATATTCACATATCGGATCTATGTTTGGCGTGTTTTTCTCTTTTACAATCAAGATGATTAAGACTGAGATGTATCAAAATAGCTGCAAAGAATGTTAACCAAATTTGTTAAAGATCTCTATATTCCCGTTGCGTAGAGAACAGTTCGGTATGTGTTTTGATCAGGCTGAAGATACCTGGTGTCCATGACATTGGTCATACGCAATTAATTAAATGGGTGGTAAGAATTATTGATTGTTATATCCGAAAAGCTTATTGAATTTAATACGTTATTAATTAAAAATAGTAAGTTAAGTGTGAGCCATGACATGAATCACTTTGAAGTTTATCAGTGCCCACTCCACCATCACAACCTCCACCGAACCACGCCCTCATTCCACGAAAGGTTGGGGATGATAGCAAGCAGTTAAATGGTGGTGCTAGATGTAATAGAAGTTGAAGACTCTTTCAGAAATAATGAGATTGCCGAATCAAGTTTTTAAGGGCTTATATGAGTAAAGGTCCTTGGTAAATATATATGCCTATCTGTCCGTCTGTCTTACTCTCTCTCTCTCTCTGTCTCTTTTGTACAAAGTCAGAGAAACACTAATATAAACACTGAAAAATGGCATTTATGCCCCGCATGTCAAGAGGTACACACTAGACATTAAGATCAATGCAAAGTAAATATTCACATCTTGATTTGCTGTCATTCTAGCGCAAACATGGATGTTGTTGGCTTAAGTACCAATGTATTTCTTGAAATCTACAAATAGTATTGCATGTTTGCATGATCCTTAGCAACATCTAACAATATAATATTGTTGCTCCAAGTATTTGTGTCAAGCAGACAAAAAGAAATTTAAATTTGTTCGGTAAATTGTATGCGTGTAGTACGAATTATTTGTTAGATAATAATTGAATATATGTTTTAATGAAACGCAACAGTCGATATATTCTTAAGTCATTTATACTACGGCAAAGTCAGTCAGTGGTCATGATCTTCGTATTGATTGATTGATTTGCGATTTTCAAAATGTAAATGATCATTATATATATATATATATATATATATATATATATATATATATATATATATATATATAGAGAGAGAGAGAGAGAGAGAGAGAGAGAGAGAGATAAATACTTATGATAAGTCAGAACAAAAAATTGTCAAGAGTTTTGTTTACTACATGGTAACACAACCGTATGTGCACTTATGTCAAGTACAGTGTTACTAGAAATGTATCGAATTAAAATCTTAAGTAGGATGTTAAAATAAAGTTGTTGTATGTAAAATTATGATTAACAAATGGATTTCCTTGAACTGTGACGATATTATCCCATAACATAATGTTTGTGTAATTATTTTACAAAACATTCCATTAGATTTGCCCCAGCTCTCCTATTAATTTAAAATTGTATTATGAACAAGAGCTC
This sequence comes from Sinohyriopsis cumingii, assembly GCA_028554795.2. Lineage (NCBI taxonomy): Eukaryota > Metazoa > Mollusca > Bivalvia > Unionida > Unionidae > Sinohyriopsis > Sinohyriopsis cumingii. The sequence continues at coordinate 98,814,971 of CM068837.1, forward strand.
CAAATGATCATACAGGACGCTGTCTGATTCAATAAATGAATCACTGAACCGTCAAACACAGATGTGTGATTTATCGAAGCAGCAAGAGAGGTGGGATGGTTGGAGCCGACCTCAGAAAACGATTTTTGTATGGTCCTATTTACGAAATGACGGATCCTCCCGAAAGGAATTTATTCACTGGTGAGCTGTTTATTGTTACCATCATTCAGGTATCAAAACACAAATCCGCGGCCGCGAAATCATTTTTTTTCAAGGACTCCCAATCAAAAAGAGAAATAAAACACTACGTGGACCAACCCACCCCCACGCTGAAATTGATTAGAACCATTATAATATTAAAATATGATTGTAAAGAAACAATGCAAATGAGGACAATAACTTACTGTTACCAGTAAGATATTAGTTAATACTGTTGAATACAGGGCGATCATGTGAGAAAGGGCGGCGGGCCAGTTCCATGTGAAGTATGCTAAACTGGTGTGAGTGGAAAGCCCCATTGTGTAGGGCTCACGCCGTCGCGAAAAACGATGTAATGTCTTGTATGAATCATGCAAAGTGCATGCAGAATAAATAAACTTCGACACATAATTTCCTTGAGGAGATGTGGTGGGTGTGAAAACGCCTCTGAGCCACCCGGAATGTCATTTGGCACCTAGGAGCTCGTTGGAGTTGCTTCACGCCGCATAATTAACATTGATCAGCACAAATCGGTTGACCGGAAAAATAAGTATATACTCATCTTATGGTGGTACGTATGTCACTAAGCTGAAGGAATACCATCGGGAAAAAGATATCCAAATTTTATTATCTCCTTTTGTAAAATCCTTTAAAATATAAATCTCATATGAGCACGAACTCTGACAGAATATACACGATTCTTGATGAGATAAAAAGTTTATTGTGCCTTTAAGCTGAAATATAATTATCTGAGGGTTGAAACGGAACAAATGAAAGCGCTTCGAGAACGTGGGAGTTATACATCATCGCCCGAACATAAATTTATCAAAGAGATGCAGTAATACTCGGCCGAGTTCACCGTGAATGTGAAAGAATTAGTACCACAAGCATGTCTTCGTTGAGGAGGTCGGTGGGGGGGGGGAGGGGGTACTAGAAGAGTAATGCAAGCAATGACATACCCGTCAAACGACGAGTCAGGGATATGAAGCAGCTTGTCAAAAATGAAATATATAACGTTCCAGTAGATGTGTAATCAGAACAGATACATATGTTCAGTGTGGACCGCTACAGATTTATGACAGTCAAAGCGGGTAAAAAATAAAACCCTTTTTTACCCCAGAATGTTTAGCACACAACACTTGATTTCGATTTACTTAACTAATGCCACTGCTGCCGATAAATTACATTTACTACCTACGTAGTCCGCGGTGTTAACATTAGTGATAAATATCTTCGGGTGTGTGTAAGAAACTTTACACGTTTTAATTAGGTTGAAGCTGTTCAACTCAGCCATCAAAGAGCTGTATTCATCTGCGGTAATGGCACCGTCATCAACGATTTTTGAATGCAATCTAGCAATCTACACATAGCACTTTGCGCGGCGCACATGATTTTGATATGACAACTTATTTTCTTATGAAGTTGCGCTAATACTATTTTTCCAGCTGCATTAACCGTTCCAGCCATGTTATAATGGCACTGATTGGTTTCCAAACACATCCTTAGAGTAGGAAGCACTCAGAACCCCCCTCCCGTAGCACTCACTTGCTTTCCATTCGGTCCAGTATCAAACACAAAATCTGTTCACTTTGCTACATTTCGTTGACTGACTCCAGTCCATGATACCTAACTGACCTCACTAATGTGTACACCCCGCCTATAAACTTACGCTCCTCTTCCGACACTCGCGTTCTCATTGTTCCCACTTTTAAAACGAAGTCATACGGATAACGTTATTTTGCGTACCAGGGCCCAGCTATGTGGAACCAATAGCCTATAGACGGTGGACACAACTGCACTGCGATCTCATTCAAGGGTGTTCTTAAAACTCACTATTTAGTCGCTGGCATGTTTAATATTCTCGCTAGTCGCAGCCTCTGACAGTCACATGTTTTGGTGTTAATCTCAGTCCCTGGCCTCTCTTTTGTCCATCGCAAACCACTCTCCAACATGAGGCATTTTCAGTGCCATTCCGGCAGCGGTTCCAACAGTGCCGATCGTGTCTGCTTTTTCAACAGCTGATGTTGCAGCGGCAATCAACCCAGGTATCACCACAAGAAGGGGCAATATTCCATCAGTTTTAGCCATATCGGAGACCTCTACGGCCGACAGTGTTATTTCCACTCCACGCCGTTCTTCTCGCGCTTTATTGAAATGAGTCATCTGCAGCTCCGTTAGCGTTAGTTTATTTGAATCACCATGCAGCTGAGATACAGATAATCGTATTGATTTCACCACAGTAGTTGTTTTTGGCGGCCGTTCGTAGTTCTGTAACTTGATTTTGACTGAATGTCAAATCCACGTGGTTGTATGTGTTATTGGGCATGCTTATATTTGTAAAGAGAGTATGACTGATTGTCACAGTGATTTATCGTCTGAGTGCTAGCACTCCGCTACATGTTTGCTTTCCACAGGCGCGTCAACGACCTTCCTTCGTCACCTGACCCTCTCGAGCATCAGTATTTTGTCCGACAGTGCCAATGCAATACATATATACGCGGCAACACCACCTGGTAATTCTCCAAAGCAAGCTTCGACATGGTTCCGCTGAAAATTGACGATGTCTTCTTTGCATGGTTATTGATGCCTTTTTAGTCGCAGCGATTTCTCAAGCAAGTTAAGTTGATCAAATCTCATCGGGTTTTGTACCTGCTAGTTCAGCCGTCGTATATCTTGAAACGATATAAAAATACATATCTTGGAGCTCAAATTCCTTACTGAGCACTAATTTGTTATGTAAACAGACTGCCGCTGCATCTTGAACTCAAGCTGTAGTCAGGGTCAGCCATAATTTGACGTGCTTCAAATGCGAGATCTGATACACGTTTGAACAATTTTTGTTATATTCGCGATGATCAATTGGTTGTTTCCGCAGCCAGCTGCCCGTAGGAAGATTTGCTGTTATGTTGTCAGGCAATACATTGTCCGGGGCAACTGTGTATAAATTCACCATTAACTCTTTCAACCGCGTCGTTGGGGCGGCATTGATGATGTTACTGACCTTGGCTGGCATTTCTGCATTACTCTGCAACAGTGCGTTTTTTGTCTCGGAAAATCAATTTAGATAAAAAGTACGCTAGGCAACAGTACCAGCTGCACCAATAACTTTATCCTTGACAACCCCAATTGCCTTCACACCTATTGCTTTGTTCAGATAAATTCCATGTTCGCGAGCCTCAAGTTCAATTCTGCTAAATAACCTCTGGACCAAATCCGTAATAAATTCGATACATAGGCAAACTTGAATTTATTTCCCCGACCGAGGTAGCCCGGTATTGATCGTCATTGCTTATTCAGTTCATAGTGGTTTATTAGATGATTTAATTCATGCTAGCTCGCTGCTGTCGTGTCCCTCATCTACAAACTCACTATGAATTTTCAGCGTAAATCTCATCCAGGGAATATTGTTTTGACGTTGTAGATACACAAGCTGCGAAGGTACTACCCTTTTGAGATCTCACGTAGACACATTCGGGGAAAACGTGATAAATGTCAGCAACATCATCACATGTAAGATTGACCGCCATTATAGAAGTAATGTTAACGAAGCCCATGGCTACATCATGTCCATCCCAGTCAGGATAATTATTTGCGGCTAGTTCTCCAACTCCGCCGGATCCCCACCCAAGTATGGTCATGATCGAAGATACTTCAATGTTGACGGCATACCAAGCAGTGTATATTTTTATGGCCGAACCTAGCGTTGGCTCATGGATGGTAATTGGGGTCGTATAATCTCTTTCCCTGATTATTGTTATGCACCGTTGAAATTCAGCATCAATTTCGTAAGCGCCATCTGGGATTTCAACAATATTCCAGTCAGGTGGGTCTTTCCATGAGAAAAGTGAATTTTTAGCTAGAGCTATTTCGAGCGCATGCTCGCATTGGGAAATATGACATCATATTTCGGTCTCCTCGTCGACACCGTTACCATCGTGGTCGCTGACGAATTTATTTTTGCAAAAATGCCATCAAGTCGTGACATTACGTCCGCATATAAGCTTGCAGCAGAATCTGTCATGAGAATATTGTATTCTAATACAGCCATATAATTATGGTGTGTTTTTGGCGACTTTGGTCACATACACATTATATTGTTTAACTTGTTGATCAGCGTGAGATTGACAGTGGGTACCCTGATCCCATGCGTGTTCAAAATCTGATTGATTGCCTTTGCTTCTTTAATGGTATAGTGGGAATTGTTGCGGGAGCGCAAACTTCCCACAACGGTTTCTAATCGATCAACCTGAGGATGAATTGTCGGAACAAACCAGACCACTCTGCGGCTGCTTCGGAGTAATAGCAATCTGCGTGCAACTTTGTTTTTTGTCGTGACTTTTTTTCTGAGGACTCACATGCCCGTTCTTTTATCGCCTGGGTAAGAGTGCACCTGGGGGAGGGGTTTACATTAAGCATAAAAATTAACCCATTCGGGAATATCCTCGCAGACCTTTGTTTTCCCAGTTAACTCTCAATAAACTCATTTGTTCCAATCGTCGCGTAAAATAGGGACTTGTCCTGGCAATAAATGATTACACCTGCACCCATACTCATACTGGCAAAACATAACAGCATCTTAGATCTTCAGTAATTTTGCCTTTGAGGCCTGATTGCTATAAGAAATTTGGCTCAGCGATCTTCACCTCTTCATGCGAAATCTCAGCTATTTCACGGAATTCTTCGTGTGCACACTCCACCCCACACCGCGGCTTCTACTGCACGTGTTGCTCTCCACAGGGCTTCTTTCATTTGTCCTGTTAACCCTTTTATCGCGCCTCGGATTTCTGCAATGTCCACATGAAGATGATGCAGCGGAAAATCTTTGCTCGAATCACGTGGTGAGATCTTCACGGGTTGATTTAAGATATAAAAAATGTTGTTTGACTGCATCGCGCTCTGGTAAGTATCGCTGTAGTGTCGTCAAGCACTCTTTTGCTAGTCATTCTGTACCACTCATAATTGATATTTATTAAATGTGTGTTTTAAAGCCAATCCGGTATGTTTCGAGCGGACTCGAGATATTGATGGCGAAGAGTCCATGTAGGGGTGCTTGTAATAATTGTTTTGAAACTACTGTAACACATATCACCTGGACAAAATGTTGTATCGATATTTCTAAGTGTTCGTGTATCAGCCCCGTTGAATATGATTAACATATTGGCTTTGTCACAGATAGCTTTCGGGATTTGTTGCATTAAATAGATACGTCGGTGTTTTTTTTTTTGCCTGTCCAGAATCGCGATACGTACACTATGATCGATGCTGTTCAGCATACATATAGTGATGGTCAATACCCCATCGGGTTTTAAAACTTTCTTTTCAAAGCTTTACCTCCACACCGTGTTAAAGTCTTGCTCATAATGCTATATCTGTACACTCAGTTATATTGCTATTGTTATAACTCCTAAACAGATGGATTGTTACTTCGAACCATGTTAAACAATTTATTTGCTGTTTTGTATTTCTTTCTGACACCTCTGTAAGGTCTGATCTTGCCATTCAAAAATTTTATAATTTAGTTTAACTTTATATCCTGAAATTTTCGCCACTGTTATGTTATTTAAATGCAGTGTATGTTACAGTGGTGAACTTGGTATTGTGTTCGCGCATATTAAGGTAGAAATAGGCAGTGTAAAATTGTAATTTGTAACGTGTTTATCAGGCTGTTTTGGGCATATAGTTTATAAGTTTTGGGATCATTTAAGTGTTGCTTTCACTGATTTTGTTCTCCACGTTTTGCTCACATTTTCCCCAGGTTTGCTGTTCAAAATTGAAATAGAATTATTATTCATAGGCCCATTAGTAGCCATCGCCCTTGCATTGTGCGTATGAGTGGCTTACATTGTACAACTACCTAACTCCGATTAGTACCCCTCTTCTCTTGCATCGTGTGTACGTCTACGTAAATCAACTACTTCAGGCACATTATTACCCATATTCTCTTGCGTTGCGTGCTCATACACCACTAACCTACATAAGGCCCATTGGTACCCATCTACTCTTGCGTTCTTTGTGTGGCATACACCACTAACCTATATAAGGCCCATTGGTACCCATCTATTCTTGCGTTCTTTGTGTGACTTACATCACTCAACTACTTAAGGTCCATTAGCACCCATCTTATCTTGCGTTGTGTGTGTGTCGTTTGAACTATTCAGCTACATAAGGCTCATTAGTGTCCTTCTTATCTTGCGTTGTTTGTGTGTTACAACACAACTGCTTAAGGCCCATTAATACCTATCTACTCTTTCGTTGTGTGTGTGGTTTACACCATTCAACCACATAAAACCCATTTAGTACCCATCTAATCTTGCGTTGCATGTGTGTGCTTTTCACAATTCAACTACTTAAGGCACATTCGGACCCACCTTCTCTTTCTTTGTGTATGTGGCTGACACCATTCAACTACTTAAGGCTCATGAAAGGTGTTGACGAAAGACATCTCACTATAGCGCAAGTTTTTCTAGCGCCGCCTTTGACATATTTGACATAGAACAGCAGACACGTGCTTTCACTGAACAGGCATTAGATATATGAAATCTGCGAGAACAGATCTAATCAGACAGGTTGCCCTTCCAAAGATATAAACAAGAAAACAATAAAAATATGGAGAAGATTCACGTTTATGCCACCTATTTTAATCAGTTTTTCAGCATAGTATCCACGCTCTTCATTAATACCTTTATTTTAATTTTTTAACTACGTAATAGATAGATCCTCGAGCAATCATTTGTTAATGCATCGGTTACAAATCATTCATTTAGATATTTATTTGCCATGATTTTCAGTGTTTCTTTAGCTGCGTTCTGTTTCTCGATGAGGTGCCTTGGACGATTGCCTATGTCGTGTTTTTGCTATGTTTAATTTTGTTCTTAACTGTGCAAATCTGATGTGCTTCAATGCTATACAGCTAACATGCAATGCATATAGAAGTAATACCGAAATTAATTATAAAAGCACGTTAAAGTAATTAATACCATTTCGTGTAATGTTCTCTTATTTTAACTTCCCATACATTAGAACAATAATCCATTGTTGGAAGAATATATGACTTGTAGTACAGATTGCGAGTTTCAACGTAATTGTGTGCTTCTGCTAATCTTTCTCATCCGACGTTATGAATTTTAAATGTGGTTATGGCTTTAACATATTGCGTCTAGATAACTGAATTCCACATAAAATAAAATCGATATTTCAATCCAGTTTGATATGGAAATATCACGTATTACATTGAGTATTTAAATTCATACGAATATACCGACTCGAAGAAACATGCCCGGACTCTCTATCATGATCTCTAATACGCAAACACAAGTCTCACCACCTCTCCAAAACACAAACCTATATAGCATCTTTTCCGGAGTATTTTTCTCTTTACCTTAGCAGTATAAATGATACGCAATAAATATAAAAAAAAAGTTTAGACTGAAAGGTATCAAAAGTGGCTGAAAGGTATCAAAACACTATGCACCAACATTGGAACTATCTCCGCTTATTTATCCTTCCGTGCAGCGAATTTTATAGTGTGTTTGAAATCAGGCCAAATAAGAAATAGGCCTCATAAGAATTGATCATTACATTAGATCCCTGGAAATTAATTGCCGTTAGTAAACGTATATAAATCAACTTTGTCTTTAGTTAAACCAGATCTACAAAATAATATAGTCATTAACATATTACACTGCAATTAGCAGCAGTACCAGTGGCTACTATCATGTTCATTATCCTTCATTGCACACTAAAAGCAAAGTGGCATGTCACGCGTGTGTAACGTCTACAAGAATAATGTGTCAAGTTTAAGACAGAAATACAGTAGAAAAGTACGACGTCACGTTGCATCTAGTTAAATTTGAAATAGGAAGGGCTTAGCATAAAGAGGTGGAGGAAATTGATGATGATCATAATAAAATCGGGTAGACATATAACAAATTGAAATGGGAACAAGCAAAATAACTTAATAAGGAAGTGGTTCTACTTGGATCTTTGTCTATTTTAAAATCGTTGTAACTGGTTGGTATATCCTACATAGCGTACGTATAGGAACAATCAGTAAAACATTACAAAATTAAATAAAAAACAGAGTGAAGACGAAAATCATGAATTAAAACCGTCGGACGCTTAAAGCAAACATACAAGGAAACCTACTATTACATCTCCATTATGTTCGAGGCTGAATTTTCCTTTAATAAATAATCACATTCAAGGTTAGTGCATTTCATCCAAGAAACTAGTTCACAAATACATTACACGAAAACAATCCTTTAGTTTTACACTTTGTATGGCAACTTACTTGACACCAGAAACGCCCATTTTTGGAAAAACTGAACAATATTGGAACCGTTCTCCATTCATTCACTGCTTGAAATTTTATTAGGAACACAAATCACCTAGAAGGCATTAATATCATAATTATTTCACTTGATTTCTTGCCAGCTAGCATAGATACCCATAGCACTGTAGCATTTGTGTCCATGGAATTCGAAGCCAGTGGAACAAGCATAATGTGCATTATCACTGTTAAAATACAACCAATATGCTGAAATTGGATATACTCTTCAATTGATGTTCACATTCTTCTTATTTCCTTTATTTTCTTTGTAAACATAACCTTAGGAGTTTCATCCATTCGGATCCAGACGCAATGTGTAAATGAAAGGCTAAGAACTAATTATTGCTAGGTTAATCACAAGCTAAATTCTGGTTACATCTCTCTCTCTCTCTCTTTCTCTGTGGATCAATTATGTACGCGTGAGTTAAACTTCGTTTTGACAGTATGTGTACTAATATTATATCACTCATTGATAATGAATATAATATGTTAGTCGCTCAGTTTCACATGCTGCACTATAATCGTTTGTTTATATCATAGCACGTGGGTAAGTAAGAAACGGACAGACTGACTTGTCAATGAGCTTACTAACTATATAAAATGTGAGAAAGCAAAGAAAGAAAATAATTCAACAAAGAAACAAACATATGCTGACTAATAATGATGGAAACAAAATTAAATACAAAATTAAATAAAACCAATTCTGTTAATGAAGGAAGTCCTTGCATTAATGATCCCCTTGGACCTAAATCAGGAGTAGTAGAAACAAACAATTAAAATATCTCTTTTTGACAAAAAGATGTGTACTCTAGATACATCTTTTCAATGGTCAATGGACCTATCGATTATGCTCCTCCTCCTCATTAGCATATATAATAATTGAAACTTAAAGACTGTTTTATGAATTGGAACACATAATTTGAATACACTTCTGTGTATCTCCTGATGCCTTCTCTTCACTTAAAAATAAAATAAAGCACGAAAACATACGTTGAACATTATATATACACCTATTTAATTGACACGGTTAGAAATATGAGGAAAGTATGCTTGTTAAAGTCATCATTGATATAAATTCCATGTTTTTACTTTTTGCAGATGAATTAAGCATATTTTGTTTGTGGTTTATTTATGATTTAATGTATAGCATGTGATAATTAAACGTTTAATATATTTGCATTTTATGAATCACATTTGTTTAACATATGTGAAATATGTGTGGGAATTCATCCTGTGAAGACAATGAGACTAATCGATACCATAACGCAATCACAATGACTTTGTTTTGGCATTTAGTTTATACCGAATGCATTTAACATCATTGTTCGTCCGGTACAAAACTACTTTATCTCCATGAAATGGGCAGCAGTTTCGCGCAAAATAGGAAGATCATTTTCTAAATCATCCCTGAATGTCAACAGGACTATGTCATCAACTCTTTACCAAAATGATAAAGATATCCATCAGAATATATATAATTATGTGCTTTAATCGGCTTCCTAACGTACCAATAGATGCTTTAAGTAGGTGTGTGCGGGTGATTCGCATTTTTAACGTAGCTTTATCAATGTTCCAGTCATATTCGTACGATGTCTGCAGTGTGACAGTTTATAGTCATGTCTAGTACTGGGCATCATGCCGCAGACACGTAGCATCATGCCCCACCCAGTCACATTATCCTGACACCAGGCTGACTAGTCCTATCACTAACCTATTAATGTGAGCGCCAAGCGATGCAGCTGCTAGTACATTTTTATAAGTCTTTGTTATGACACGGTCAGTGTTAGAACCCGCGATCTACCGTATCAGAGGCGGACGCTCTAACTACTTAGGCCACCGGAGCGGTCTGCTTCAAGTTGATTATTGTTCAAAATCTAAATAAGCAGTTGTTTCTACTTTCTTTCACATGTCAAACATTATTGACGGATTATATATTTCCTTCTTGCCCTAAACTGCCCCCAATCACATTGTAATTGATATTTATTTAATTGCTATTGCTGTATTTCCCCATCAGATAGACACATCGTCGCCTTGTGAGCTGATTAAAAGTGACTAAATGGTGTCATGATTGTTGCCTATACTAAAGTGACCATACACATGCTTTAAATGCTATCACTGCACGATCATTTTGGAGCTCTTGCTCATAATACAATTTTAAATTAATAGGAGAGCCGGGGAAAATCTACTGGTATGTATTGTCATGGGATAATGTCGTCACAGTTCCATGAAATCTATTTGTTAGTCATAATTTTACGTAAAACAACTTTACTTGAACATCCTACTTCGACTTTGATTCATTAAATTTCTAGTAACACTATACTTGACATAAGTGCACATACGGCTATGTGTTACCATATAGTAAACAAAACTCTTGACAGCATTGTTTTCTGTCTTATCTTAAGTAATCAATATTCCTTTCATATCAAATAACTCACCGATTCAACTGTATAATATATCATAATCATTTACTTTAAGAAAATCGCAAATCAATCAATCAGTAAGAAGATCATGACCACTAACTGACTTTGCCGCAGGATAAATGACCTAAGAATCTATCGACTATTGCGTTTCATTAAAACGTATATTCAAAAAAATAGCTAACAAATAATTCGTACTACACGCATGTAATCCACCGAACAAATTAAATGAATTTTTGTTTGCTTCACAATTATATTTGGAGCGACACAATTATGTTGTTAAGTTTTGCTAACAATCATGTAAACAGCCAATACTATTTGTAGATTTTATTTAATACACTGTTACTTAACCCATCAACATCCATGTTTGCGCTAGAATGACTGTAAGTCAATATTTCTTAAGTTTAAATTGCATTGACCTTAATGTCTAGTGATTACCTCTTCACAAGCAGAACATAAATGTCCTTCGTATCTGTGCATCTTAGTGTGATTGTTTGACCTTGTACAAGAGAGAGACACATACAGACAGACATAGACAGATGGACAGACAGACAGATAGATTTTCAAACAACCTTTACTTATATGAACCCTTAAAAACTTAATTCAGTAATCGCATTTTTTCTGAATGTATTCTCAAATTCTATTAAATATAGCACAACCATTTAACTGCGTGTTGTCATCCGCATCATTTTGTGGACTTGGGGCGTGGTACGGTGGTGGTAGTGATGGTGGTGATAGGCCACAAAATACAATACAAGAAATCTGAGATTGTTCTAATGAATTACATATACCATGATATGTTTCAGCAAGTTGAAAAACTGTGGAGTGAACAGGAAATAATTCTGATTGATGTTTACAAAAAGACGGTAATTGTGAAAGTAATTATACACTAGTTGAAAAATGGATCGTTCAAAGATTTTTGAGACATAGCTAAGTGATTGGCATATAGTTGGCAACCTGGTGTGGATCACCTTGTTTTAGGAATGGGAACAATGTGCGCAAGTTTACCGTTATCTTGAAATATAGTTTCCTTCAATGATCGATTCAAAAGCATTGCTAGTGGTGCTGCCATTGTTTTACTGACACCTTGAAGCATTCTATGACATTCGTCACCAGGCCCAGTGGATTTGTTGACATAAATGGAATTAATAATATCTTTAATTTCATTTCAGTAATATTAATTTCGCTTAGGATGTCAGAGGGTCTTTTCTGAGAAATAGGGAAAGGAACATTGCTATCATCTGTAGTTAATAATCATTTAATAAGCTGGCATTTTCTTTTTCATCATAGATGCAAACAGAAACATTATTTATTGTATCTGTATATTGTGGAGTAGAATTTGAACGATTCGTCTCTTTTAAATGGGATTTTGTAACTTTGCCTAACATTTTGGGGCATCTTTTTCAGGATTGAATAATGTGCATCAATATTATCCATATATTGCTTTTAGCACGCTTTTTCATGTTGTTTACTTTATTTCCTGATTTGTTTGAATTTATTCCAGTGGATTGGCCTACCACGATTGATGGCAAATTTGTATGCTCTATCCTTTTTCCTTATCATTTTTCTAAATTGGCAATCAAGCCACGGTTGTGCGAATTGCTAAAGTTTTATAAAGAATACACAAAACTGAGAATTCTGATAGTTTCCTTGTAAATATATTACTTACTAGATCACTATCCTTTGATGTTACGAATATATCGGCCCAGGTAGGTCCTGCTATGGGAGTGTTTTATTTGTTAAATCAGCTTTGCTGTAAATCCAGACACGGCGCATGCAAGCCGCTTGCGGGTGCACGTTAACGATAATTGCTATATTAGGATCATCATAATCACTAAATACTCTATCATGTTTTAAGATGTGTGTGTGTGTGGATTATATATGTGCCACTATGTACAAAGACTGGATCAAGCAAATCTTTGGTAGTAGTTACTCGTGTAGGATTTGTTATTACATTTCGTAGACTATATCTTGCCCTTAGATTAACTAAATATTCAGAAAACAGTTAAGACTTAAAGGTAGCTAAAATAGCTACAAAGACCATGAAACAACATTTTGAATCATCTCTCCCTGTTCCTGTTGCGTGTAGTGAATGTATTCGAAATCTGTCTGAACAAGAAAAATGTCCCATAAGAATTGATATTGCTTCACAGCATTGATCTCTGGAATTAAATGATGTTACAAAACACCCCGAACTTTGCTCTAACTCCATCCAACTCTCATTAGCTTAAGAACATCTTTTCTAATGCATCGTATTTATGACATTATACGGACGTGTAAATTACACTATAAAAAACATAAGCTTTAAAATGTGAGAAAAAGCAGAGCAGTAGTTTTGGCGATACTCTGGTTCTAAGATACCCTATATGTTCTAGAACTGGTTTCCGGTTGTGTAAACAGTTTCTCCCATGTTATGTACCATGATACAACAACTCACACGTGACTGACTTGTCCGAAAGATTATTTAATAGTAACATAATATGAAGCAAAATATCGCAACCATGGTGTCGATCATAGTATCAATCTGTTTGGGGTTTATTACACCCACGCACATGGGAATGACCAAACTGACTCAATTTAAAGACGATTCTAATTTTAATACATGTTGAAGATCTATTCAAAAATAATCAGACTGATAATAAAGTACAGAAGGGTCTAGGTAATGTTGTAGGTTCTTATGTTCCTCTGTTGCCTTCCTGTATATCTAAAGAAATAAAGACACGATTATGCATATGGAAGACTGATATTCAGTTTCCACTTTTGACGAAAACACCTGTTAAAATATTCAACTGTCATTTTAATGCAAATAAAGGATAATGATGGGTGAAATGTCAATGTATAAAATATAATCTATTAATAATGTTATTTGTTTAAGGCACTCATGTCAGCACGTATCACCAAACTTTGCTGATCCAATTCTGACTTTTTAAGCAAAAAATTGGATTTTAATTTGATGGGTGGATTTGATACATGTAGTACATGCTGTATGTAGCTAATTATTGAATATAGATCATTTATCCAGTTGCATTGTCTATAAAAGAGTGAGGTGTTTTGGAAGGAAATGATAAAGTTACTAATTCCTTGAATTGATAAAGTACTTGGTGTGAAAGGAAGAATGAATGTTTAGGATAAATAATACTTACTGCTAAAAGTTGTGTTTACTATGTTGCAACTAGTAGCCTTCTATGCGCACATGTCAAGTATATAGTTTAATAGAAATTATCGAATCAGAGTCTAGTAAGATGTTTAAACAAAACTGTGTTATAAAATATTATGACTGAAAGCAACACTATTTTCAATCAATTGAAAATACATTCTTGAATAAAAGTGTATGTGTTTATTGGTATAATGCTATTGTCTACATATGTTTTAAATGCAAAATAGTTTTCAACGAATAAGAAAGATTTCTTCAGAAATGCAAAATAAGATTCAAAAGAATGTATGTATACATACATAAATACATACATACATACATACATACATACATACATACATACATACATACATACATACAAATGATAAACGTATGTTGCATACTGTTTGATATCAAAGATAATCTGCTCTAGTTCATAAAAGCATACGCAGACCGTGGAGATAATTTGGTGCCATCCTAATAGTTTTCTATTGTAACATGGGTATGAGTATCTCTCAATATTAACATGGAGAAGGAAAACTCCGATTCCAAACCTCTGCTGCCTTGTGGCTATACCCACTCTTGGGAAAGGCTAAGGGAGTAAACCCCGACAGAAAATCCGGAGATGGAGTCCCTAAGGCGGTATGACATTGACTTCAACGTCATTCCGGCAACTCCTGCGACGCCGTTGGTGCCAAGCTGTATCGGCATTCGTCGTTTCCTTGGGCACACCAGCTGCGTGGAGAGGGGGGATCTGCTGCATGGGCAACAGCTGATTCTCCATACCACCCTGCCCAGGCTTCATAGCTCCACTGGAGAGGACACTCCAGCGTCGTCGTACGGCGTCGGCACAACACGAGAAGTAGCAGTTTACCGGTTCTAAGTCAAAGCTCGATTGGCGTAGAGCTTGGCGCCAGGGGTTACTTCTGACGGTGGGAGAGATCATCAGGTCTCACTGGATTGCTACCGCCCGCCTCAAGCTGGGCAGCCCCCAGTCAGTAAGGTGCTGCCCGCCATGGCCTGCCTGCTTCACAGGGTGCGTGGAGCTTAGAGAACCATCTCGACAAGTGGGCCACAAAACTCTGCACCAGGAAAGACTAAAAGAAGAAATAAAAAGACTCCAACTCTTCGTTTTGCAACCTGGAACATCAGGACCATGTGTCCTGGATTGACCGCTGACCTACAGCAGATCGACGATGCACGGAAGACTGCCGTCATTGACAGAGAACTCTACCGACTGAACATCGACATTGCCTGCCTCCAGGAGACCCGACTGGCTGACAGCGGCACCATCAGGGAAGCCAATTACACATTCTTTTGGCAGGGGAAGCCCTTGGATGAACCTAGGCAGCATGGTGTAGGCTTTACCGTCAAGAACACGCTAATCGCCTTCATTGAACCTCCATCATCAGGTACTGAGAGAATCCTTGCCCTCCGGCTGTCAACATCCTTAGGCCCAGTCAAGATCTTCAGTGTGTACGCCCCAACCCTCTACTCCACCTACGAGGAGAAAGACAAGTTTTATGTGGCTCTGGATCAGGCAATATCCATTATCCCCAACAATGAAAGCCTTTACTTACTAGGAGACTTCAATGCTAGAGTGGGAGCTGACCATGAGGCCTGGTCCACCTGTCTCGGCTTTTACGGAAGGGGCAAGATCAACGAGAATGCTGGAGATGTGCTGCTCCCACAACCTATGTGTGACCAACACTTTCTTCAAATGCAAGGAGATCCACCAGGTGTCGTGGAGACACCCACGTTCACACCACTGGCACCAGCTAGACCTCGTCATCATCAGGCGTGCAGAACTGGCCAGTGTCCTCCTTACCCGCAGCTACCACAGTGCCGATTGTGACACGGACCATTCCCTCGTGGCCAGCAAGGTGCGAATATTACCCAAGAAGCTGCACCACGCCAAGAAGAAGGGTCACCCACGTATCAACACCTGCTGTGCAAGCAACCCAGAGAAAACACAGCAGTACATCAGCAAACTGAAGGAAGCCCACCAAAGTGACACATGATGACACCATTGATTCCAAGTGGTCCCATATCCGTGACTCTGTGTACAATTCAGCCATCACAGCTTACGGGAAGAGGGAGCGAAAGAATGTCGACTGGTATGAGGCAAACTGGGAGGAGATGGAGCCCGTGACTGAGGCAAAGAGGAAAGCCCTCCTGGCATACAAGGCTGCACCTAGCCCCAGAACGCTACAAGCCCTCAGGATTGCAAGTAATAACGCCCAGAAGACTGCCCGCCGCTGTGTCAACACCTACTGGCTGTATCTTTGCAACAGTATACAGACAGCTGCTGAGACCGGGGATACAAGAGGAATGTATGAGGGTATCAAAAAGGCGACAGGCCCCCCCCCCCCCAGCTACAAGACCGCCCCCCCCCCCCTCACGTCCAAGACGGGCGAAGTCATCACAGACCAGGGGAAACAACTGCAGCGATGGGTTGAGCACTATCTCGAGCTATATGCAACCCAAAACAATGTCACTGGAACTGCCCTGGACGCCATTCCAGACCTGCATGTCATGGAGGAGCTAGACACACAGCCCACCCTGGAAGAGCTCGGAAAAGCCCTCGATTGCCTTGCCTGTGGGAAGGCTCCTGGAAGCGACGGCATTCCGCCTGAAGTCCTCAAGAGCGGAAAACCAGCACTGCTCCAGCCCCTACACACACTCCTCTGCCTTTGCTGGGAACAGGGATACATCCGACAGGACATGCGTGACGCCAACATCGTCACTTTGTACAAAAATAAAGGAGACCGTAGCGACTGCAACAACTATCGGGGCATCTCCCTCTACAGCATCGTCGGAAAGGCCTTCGCCCGTGTTGCCTTGGCGCTTTTTGCAGATCCTAGCCTCCCGCGCTACCCAGAATCCCAGTGTGGATTTCGAGCCGGCAGGTCAACTGTAGACATGATCTTCTCACTACGTCAGCTGCAGGAGAAGTGTCGCGAGCAGCGGATGCCCTTCTACATTGCCTTCATAGACCTGACGAAGGCGTTTGACATGGTTAGTCGGAGTGGACTCTTCAGACTCCTGCAGAAGATCGGCTGCCCCCCACGTCTGCTTGCTGTCATTATGTCGTTCCACGAGAACATGCACAGCACAGTGTGCTTCAATGGCGCAACATCTGAAGCATTCCCAGTCATTAGCGGAGTCAAACAAGGCTGTGTCCTTGCACCGATGCTCTTTGCCATCTTCTTCTCCATGCTTCTCCAGTACTCATTCAAGGACTGCAGCGAGGGAGTGTACATCCATACCAGGGCTGACGGCAAGCTGTTCAACATCGCCCGTCTCCGTGCTAAGAGTAAAGTCACAGAGGTACTCATCCGTGAATTGCTCTTTGCTGACGATGCAGCCTTGACATCACACACGGAAGATGGACTTCACCAGCTGGTATGCTGCCTCTCCCATGCATGTAAGGAATTTGGCCTGACCATCAGTTTGAAGAAGACGAATGTCATGGCACAGGACACAGACTCCCCTCCCTCTGTCTCCATCGATGGGTACAATTTGGAAGTTGTCGAGAACTTCACATACCTCGGGTCTAACATCTCCAGCTCACTCTCCATTGATTCTGAGGTGGGCGGCAGGATTACCAAGGCAGCAGCAGTGATGGCCAGACTTAACCAGAGGGTCTGGAACAACCCCAGCCTCACAGAGAAGACCAAACTGCGTGTCTACCAAGCGTGCGTGCTCAGCTCACTTCTCTATAGCAGCGAAACATGGACCACCTATGCAAGACACGAGAGGAAGCTCAACAGCTTCCACCTGAGATGTCTGCGGCGCATTCTGCACATCCAGTGGCAGGACAAAGTACCCAACACGGAGGTTCTAGAACGTGCCAACATGAACAGCATATTCTCCATACTCAGCAAGAGGCGCCTTCGCTGGCTCGGCCATGTCAAGAGAATGGACCCAGGTCGCATTCCCAAGGACCTGTTATATGGGGAGTTAGCAGAAGGTGCACGACCAACTGGACGACCACATCTGCGCTACAAAGATGTTTGCAAGAAGGATATGAAGACAGTAAACATCAATGTCAGCGACTGGGAGAGCTGTGCAAACAACCGTTCCAGCTGGCGTCTAGCTGTTATGCAGGGAGTTCAAAACGCAGAGGAAAAGAGAAGAATAAAGCAAGCTGAAAAGAGAGCTATAAAGAAGGATAAGCAAAAGCGTCCTTTGGAGCTATGCCATCGTCTCTCGTAGACGGACGGATGCCAAGAGACAATATTAACATGGTATGGGATAAAGAACAGACTAATGAGATTAATGTATCTATCGGTATATATATATATATATATATATATATATATATATATATATATATATATATATATATATATATATATATCTTTTCTTGCTCCATCAATATAGTATAAAACTAAAGCTTTTATTTTTATGGTAATCTTTTCTTTAGCTGTGTTAGTTTTGTTGTCATCATAATTCTGTGTATTGATAACTTGAGATATGATTGGATTAAGTAACATAATTTCTGCGTTATATTGATGTAAGTTCGATGGTAAATAGGATTGTTTTGTATATCATTTATAAAATTAAGTTACATGAATAACGATTGCAGTGCTCTTATTTCTGTCATAAATCTATGCATGCGTACATATGTATAATTGCATTGATAAGAAAACATTATGAAATCTGACATATATCCTACTTTCCAAAAGTTAGTCGCAGTGAACACAATCTAGTAAAATAACAATTTTAAGTCGCTAGATGACGCTTTATTCCGATTAAGATTCATCTGAATTCCAATCCTGTGACTTTTACAGCAACTAATAGATATAACAACACTCAGAACTATTATGAAAATATCAAAGATATACTTTCTCTTCGACCCAATAACGTGAACCTAACGAAAGCTTAAGATATACAGCGGTGTCTTACTGAAGGTCCGAATTGTGGGCGAATTATTAATCTCGGTACAAGATCGTTATTTCTACATATCTTAGACAAGATTCAAATAATCCTGATATAACCCAAGTGACAAATTACGTCGTTTCGCTATGGTAACATCCACCATATGTAAGTAATACCATTTGATATGCAATTTAAGGTAAAATCTGTTCATTTAGTTCTTTACTTATCGTCGCCTAACCATTTTCTTAAAACATCTTTACCAGCAGCATAACTTCATAGGTATTTCCATCTACAAGATAACGTAGCAATCAATCTTTGTTACATCACTGTATTTAGATTGTGTTCCTTAGTATCAGCTAAGTAAGCTATGTCACTTACTGGAAGGAATTCGGTAT
This sequence comes from Sinohyriopsis cumingii, assembly GCA_028554795.2. Taxonomy (NCBI): domain Eukaryota; kingdom Metazoa; phylum Mollusca; class Bivalvia; order Unionida; family Unionidae; genus Sinohyriopsis; species Sinohyriopsis cumingii. The sequence goes on from CM068837.1 coordinate 98,834,306, forward strand.
AATAAATATTTTATATCTAAGACAGTTACACATGACCCATTACTTAAAACAGCACGCTAATCACAAAGTTATTTTCAATCGTTTTTAGAAAGAGGTTGGCTAAAAATATTATTAAATTTAAAACAAAAAGAATCGGTACAAGCCTGCAATTTTTGAAGGTTATTACCTTGTAAGAAATTCGACGGTCACAACTTTCGATAAAGATAAATATATGCAGAGCACTGAACTACCGTCTTCGATCTTGTCAAGATGAAGCTTGAGCGCATATTTGACTGAGGCAGTATTAGCATCCAGCATTGCTACCTGGGTGCAATCAGACAAAATGATCTACCAATGTTCAAGTATTTACAAGGCATTGGATGTCGATTTGATGCTTACGAAGTGCCATAACTGTAAGAAATGAAAGATCAGTGTGCTTTCAGTTTATTTCATTTGGCTATAGCAACATAGGGTTTTTAACACATACAGCACCAAACAAAATTCTGACTCTGGTTTCTGGTTTGTAATTTGCTTAAGCACTAAAGGTTGAAAAGTTGAAGATATACCAAATAAAGAACATACATAATTTTCATGCTCTCTCTCTCTCTCTCTCTCTCTCTCTCCACTAAGCGGTGGACGACGAAATGAAAACGAGAGCAAGGCACACGTAATATATAGAAGATATTTCATTAGAATTGAAGATGCACTTGGGTTATTCAAGCTTGAAGCGTATTTAGTTTACTTAACAAAACGTGCAATGAAAAGATTCTATTCTAGAGGAAATATTTTTTCGACATTATAATCTCATTGCCTCTTTGTTATGTATCTGCCTGTTTGTCTGTATGAATATGTCTGAAAGTCTTTATTGAACTTTGCTCTCTAAGATTATTCTGCATGAATACTTAAATGACTTCCAGAGATATCTGTTAAACGTTTGTAAATATTTACATGTGTCTATTAGAAAGATTGTCTTGTTGAGAGGTGTGACGGTTTTCAGAACTGATCAATACAAATGTAAAGATTTATTTACGAATATTTGAAAAAATATCAAGCCTCAAATTAGTACGAATATTTTTTATTTAATTTTAATGTAGGTATGATGAAGAAATAATATTGATCTATGCATGAGATGTGATTATATTTAAAAGTGTCAAGTCTATTTGCAATGGTTAAAGCTGAGTGCACTTTATTTATTATTCGTATCGCCGTACTAGATTCTGCCGACCATGTATGATATTGTAAGTACGTTTGTGGTTTGCACATACCAGTGACCTTCTGAAATGTCACTTTAAAGAGAGTTTAAGTTGTGACAACTTTCTTTTGGATTTTGTACCATGCGTATACTTGAATACGTACCCACGTTTATGTGAAACGGGGGGAAATAATGGATACAACAAGATAATTGTATAATAGATAAGCTTCAAATAGATAGTTTTTCTTATCAAAATTGTTGAATACGCTATTTAAAATGGCTTTCAACTACTCTTTCTCTCGGTGTAAAAATAAAGCTTTATTTTGATTCCATAAAGTCTCATACGCAGCATCTTGTATGAATTGCCAAACATTTAAATTATTGAATTTATCGTTGCTATATTTACACCCTTGTCTTACGTCAGCGAGTACCAACTGCTGTTGTAAACAATTAGAGACTGATCAAAGGTACTGCAAGCCTCTTGGAAATTTTAGGTGTATACAGATTATGTGAAGTCAGATTTTTGCTATCGAAAAACTATTCAAGATGAAGCAAACGGTGTAGAAATTCCATGTTTTAACCAATTATAAATATCCGGGTCCACCTCTTACATCGTAGGATTAATATATGTACCGGATATGTAGCAACGACCAAAATGATAAATGTAAAATAGAACTGGGCAAATAAGGCGGAAAGAGTAACATCTGCATGTATCTGGCACTGTTATAATTGTAATAAAATTTCCAAAGATGAAAATTATACACATATGCAGCACAAATGTTTTTGCCCCTGCCATGGCCGCAGACTTGAATAGGTTTTGTCTTGGTTCGGTGACCCTCATTTTTACAAGTTCGACAGATGCAAATTGGGAGAAGATACACTAAAGAATGCAATATTGCACCACTATGTAAATTAGTACGTCACTCGTCTTCAATAAATGAGAAGTAACTGACACAATAACCTGACATAAATTTTAAAAAAAAAATGGAATATGCGTTGTAAATCGGAATCGATACTACGCCAATTTTGCTCTAATCTTCAGCGTACAGTGCCCGCTAGGGGAACTAAAACGATATATGTGCGATATCAGCACTCTTGAGAAGTATTTATCTTAAAAATATTTTGTATTTCTGCATATTTATATTAAGGACACGCTAATTTAAGAACAAATGTCAATGCATTTCATTGCGAGCAGGATTAGACCAAGGTATAATATTATTTCCACCAAACTGTCGCAAAAATTGGGCCTTCAACATAATGTATTTCATCACTCAAGCAAAAAAATAGCCCCCTCCTCAACTTTGAAAGTAACATTTTAGTATACTTGTGGCGTACCTATTGCAAATACAGTTTATTATTATTTTTTATGTAAGTTCGATTGCATTTTTAAAGAAAACATTATGACTAAAAATAGAGCAAAGAAGAGAAAACGATAGTGAAACATTAGGTCGCAAGCATTTGTTCGACCCAATATCCACTTCGACCGAATGTCCGTTTCTTACACTCAAACTTTGACCAACTACTGGCGGGTCGATAGTATATATATATATATATATATATATATATATATATATATATATATATATATATATATATATATATATATATATATATATATATATATAATATAATATTGGTCAAAGTTTAAGTTTAAGAAATGGATATTCTTTTGATGCGTGTATTGGGTTGAAACAATTATTGCGACCACATGCTTCACGATCGGTTTCCCTTCTTTAATTCATTATCTGTCGGAAACACTATGTTACAAACAATTTAACTTGTTTAAAAATTAATAATCAATTATATTTTAATAGGTAAGCACGTAATACTCAAACTGTTGCTTTCAGAGTAGAGAGGCCTATATCTGGCTAGTGTAAAAATGGACATTATATTGTAGGCCCAGTTTTAGCGTCAGTTTCGGTCAATAGAGGCTTATATCTTTCTCTAATCCTGCTCATGAAGAAATACATTGATACTTGGACTTACATTAGCGTGTCGTCCGTAGAAATATGCAGAAATATAAAATATATTTAAGATATATATCCTTCTCAAGAGACCAAATATCGCACATATGTCTTTTTTATCTCCCCTAGCTGGGAAAGTTCAGCAAAGATAGAGAAGAGATGGCGTCGTCTCGATTCCAGATTTAGTTTCATGTTTTGTAGATTGTGGCCAGTGGCAAGTTATCATGTCTGTTAAGTCTTCTTTGTTGATGAAAAGTGATTATTTCGTTCATAGAATGGTACAATAATGTATTTTTCATTTTATCTATTTAACATTTTGTATTTATCTTATTTCTGAAACTGTGAGTCACCGAAAGAAGGCAAAACCTGTTAAAAAATGTTGCCTGGACAGGGGTTCAATTGGTTTGTGTGTATAATCTTCATCTTTAAGAGCACGATACATTATAATAGTGATAGATACAAATGCACATATTATCCTGTACGATATATTTGCCCAGTAATATTTTACAATTATTAATTTGGTTCTAGCTATATTTCCGCTATATGTATTAGTCCTACTATGCAAGAGTTGGACCCTGATGGCTAAAACATGAAATGTACACACCGTCTGTTTCAATCTAAAACAAGTTTTCGTTAGCAAAAAGCAGATACCATAAATTAATAATTGGTTTTAAGTACCTTTAGTCAGTCTCTATTTGTTTACAGCAGCGGTCAGCACTCGCTGTGGTATAACAGGATATATATATATATATATATATATATATATATATATATATATATATATATATATATATATATATATATATATATATCAAGGATATTCGAAAACATAAACTGTGCAAACAGTGTGCTAAATGGTCTCTGAATAAACCTGTAACCCACAGTGAGTCGGAATGGTTTGGGGTTTTTGTTGTTTTATTTATTAATATCGCTGTGTTGATACAATCCAAGAAAAGTAATCGAAATCATACTGACCTTTCATTTTTTACATGTATGGCACTTCATCAGCATAAAATGGACAACCAAATACTTGAACATTGGCCTCACATTTTGTTCTTGCATTGCACCCAAATCGATCTCAATCTTTAGCGAATCATGGATTTAGATGAACTGGATAATCAATAAATTTTGTGACCACGTTTTCCGAGTTAAAAGCTACATTCCTGTAAATATATTCATTCGAACTATTTGTTAGGAAACGGACATTCGTTGTTTCAATCACATATGCTTTCAAATTTTAACTTCACAAGATATTAGATTCAATCATTGGAATATTTTGATCTTTATTCGAGAGTTTTGACCCCGAAGTTCTTGCAACCTGACAACTTTTCAACGTATTAGACTTTTAGATACTATCTGTCAAGCTCTTTCTTAAACTAGAATGAAAATAACTCTGAGACTAGCGTGTTGTTTTAAGTAATGGGTCATGATGAACGTTCAAAAGGTTTACTTATAAAGCACCCATGCATCACCGTTTTTGATTATAATAGAACAACACTATAATGATTCATTTACCCACCCACCCACCTGCACAAATTAAATGATCGAGTCCTATACTCATCAGTGTGAAAATTAGTTTTTTTTCTTGATTAATATATTAGAGCTCATATAATCAGTGCCAAACACCCAGTGGGTCATGTTATATGATGACATTGAATCATATAATATAAATCAGCGAGACCTAACAGTGGCGTGTATATCAATAAAACAGTGGGTCTACCCTGTTGCAGGATATTGATTTGTATGATTTACAATAAGTCAGATTTGTTCCGTTTTAAACGTTCTAGACCCTTTTATATGATTTAATGTCTCCTTATTTGTTATCATTTTCACTTATTTCGATTTATCATTTCTTATTTGTTCCAACAATGCATATATGCTCCATTCACTTTCTCTAATTCGTGTAAAGAATATTTTTGAATGCCTGACATTTGAGTATTTGAGTTTGATATGTTTGTCATTTAATTTGATTACACGTTTCCTCCAATATCGTCTCTTTTATTTTATTTCGTCAATTAAAGCACAAGTACATTATTATTTGCTTCATGATATCCAAATAAATTTAAATTTACAAGATATCCGAGCTGCAAGGGATGCGCACTAACGTTGTTAAACAAGATTAGATAGATAAGTTTAGTTAAAGAACTTTTATCCTATGTTTGCTTACATAGTCAGTCATCAACAACCATCGCATTTCAACCAACCGAAACTTGTCTGAAAACGCCACCACTTGCCAGAATTTCCTTCCGACAGGAAACAAAACCCTGTGCAAGTATAGACCGAGTGAAGCAATTAGACTTTAATTTGTGCAGCAGAGACAATACAGGATATCAAGTATGTGATATATTGTTACAAATGTAGCAATGTCAATGCGACCGGGGAACACGCTTCACACGATTCCTGGAATACACGCCTATAGCAGCGTCAGCCAATAACGCCGATACTCCGAAGTGTAATAAAATGATGTGTGCCAATTCATAATACAGTCTCTGTTTCAATTAATGGATATTGCTACTTAGGAGGAGGGGCATACTTAATTATTCAAGGAAAGCGTCTAGAGTACATACACTTGAGTCACAAGTCCTAGAGAGAGATATAAATGTGTTTTTCTATTATTTCTGATTTAGTTTACAAGGACTTCCTTCATAAACAGAATGCGATTCTCAGCGAGTTTCTTCATTTTGGTCATGTTTGAAAGTATTCACGACGGTATGTTTCTATTTTACTTTCGTTGACTTATGTATTTATTTTTTTGTAACTTTATGATCAGTTTGTGCCTTTGTTGGTTTGTTTTCTTTACCTCTATTTCAAAATATAAATTTGTAGTTAGCTAATGTGCTGGTTAATCTGTTCTTTCGTCACATAACCATATGGCTAGACGTAATAGACTTTACTTTATTATGAGTAACCAATTATATAATAAATAATCATCAGCACTGAATGATATAATGTTGGTATATACGCTGGAAAAATCAATATTAACTCACGTGTACATAATTGGCCCAGATACCTGAGGCTCAGGTAACAGAGAGATAATGTGTGCGTGAGAGAGAGAGAGAGAGAGAGAGAGAGAGAGGGAACGAAAGAAAGATGTGGGTAGTGTGACAGTTGGCAAAAGTTATGCATGTTTTACTTTCTAGCCCATCTTTAGAGTTTGTATCCGGATGCCAAAGGCTGAAGAACTATATGTGATTTTTTCCAAAATAATAAATAAAAAAGAAAACAGTTGGTATTAGTTAAAGATTATATCCAAATTTAACAAATGCTTTGAATTTTGAAGGGTGTCATGCACAATATAAATGTCCCCCTGGCTTCCAGTTTGTTCGGTCTGGATGTTACAAGGAAGTAAAACAACAGGCTAGCTGGCCTGAAGCCAAGGTAAATAATTGTAAAATTAATGTCTTATAGGTCATTTATTGTTCGTAATAAAAATACAGAGGATAGAATGAATGGAATAACGTATTTCAATTGTTTACACTTTAACTTTATTCACTTCGCAACTATTCTCACTCAAACATTTTGGAATAGCATGGCATTTTCTGATATGAAAACCGAAGAACCTGAAAGAGAAGAAATATACACCGATATTGGATGTTTCTTATAGTAAACTGGTATGCAGAAGCTGGGGATCGAACCTGGGACCTAAGAGGTACTATGGACATGGTACAGATCCTCTTGCATGTTCAGCTTTATCCGAGTGTACTGATAGTTTGTAATAAATACTACGAGACAAACATTGAATTGGAACCTCCCTTTCCCAGGAGCTTTCACTAGAATCCTGTTAAGCGGGAATGTTGGACTAAATACAATTAAACGGTAAAACCTGATCTATGTGAGCTTTACCCACGCAAGATGAAAATGAATACATCCATTTAGTTTAGTTCTCTTGACCACATATATTAATACATAAAACAACAAACAAAGAAAACAAAAAGAAAGCAAACAAAAAGTCATAGACAACAAGATTTAGAAACAATTTATATTATTTAAAATACGGAACAAATATATATTTTGGCGAATGTTAACGCATTTAGATAAGCGACAGCTTGAACTCGTTCGTTTAAAATATAAAAGCACAATATTTGTTAACTATATTTGGTTATATAATCAATATTTTTTCTATTACGAAATATATTGGATCTGACCTTAGCGTGAATGACTTTAAGCAGTGAGGTAGATATTAGTTTATGTATAAACTGTTTTTTGTTTCCTCTGAATCCAAGATTTGATCAGTATATTAATCGATTTTAAATTCAAATCCTTTTAGTGTTTTCTAGCGAACTTGTTTAATAGTATCTTTCGATTCCCTGTATAGATAAACATACTAGCATACAATATTTGCTTTGAGTTTTGCACAAACTGTTCCGTTTGTCGTGTATGCTTTTCTATGTCTGTCTCTGTTTTAAGTATTGCGGCACGTTAACAACCACATTAATTCTCGCATAATTATTTCAAAATAATATTCTAAGGATTGCTAAGTCGAATTGTACATAGACGACACCGACATTAAGTTCTTAGTGAGAACATTTTCTTTTTTTGTTCATTGTGAAAGGGCAAATTCTATACAAAATTAGGGTTATATTCGTAACAAAAAATCACATTTGTCCCTTGATCTATAAATTTGCCATTAATATAATACTATATTTGATATCTGGTAGGCTCGTGGAAAATGTTCAGTGATATGACCGGTCACACAGTCGTTTATTAATTTCTGTTTTCAATTTGCTTGCCTATTATGTTAGTATTTTTGTCCCATCCAATACACAATCAATCAATTAGTATGTGGTCCAGGCACTCGAGGCTATATTGTGCAATTATGAATTTAGTATGGTATTCAGGGATTCTGTGTAACTTTTTTAAATAAAATATTTAATGGTTCAGAAGTAGCATATGACTGCATTGATAAATGTATGAATTGCTTGGACAAAGTACAAGCAAGAAAAGTATTTTGCCATGTAATTTAAAATAATCAAGCAGAATCTAGTACACGGCTATTTTCTCTTTAATTACATTTCTTTTGTAAGATGTACTGTAATATTATGGGAGGCGACCTTGCATCTGTGACAGGCGGAAATGAACAGGAAGCTATTTCCCTAATTGCCCGAAACGGTGGTAAGCTAAAATATTTACATTATATAGATTTGATACTAGATTTTGATTCACAGCTCCTTTGCTCCTTTTTGTTCCTTGTGAATCTTTGTCGCTACGATTACTGTGATTTGATTACATTTTCTATGCAAATTTGATCTATATTACTATAATACGGATAAACAGTCCATCTTAAAATATTTTTTAAAACTTTATGTCATGGGCCGATGCAAAACTTTCAAAAATGTAGGGGCCCCGAGTGGCCGAGTGGTCTAAAGCGCTCACCGTTCCAGATCACTACCATCTCACCTCTGTCTGCGTGGGTTCGAGTCCAAGGCTCGGCTATCGTGGGTACGTGGGAAAGCCTGCCAGTAGCTTCTCGTGGGTCGGTGGTTCTTCCCTGGGTTTTCCAGGGTTCTTCTTCCACCAGTTACACTGGCCGCCATGTATAGCCTATACTGTGCTGAAAAATGGCGTTAAACCCTAGAACAACAACAAATCAAAAATGTATTTTTTCAATAAGATTTCAAATGATAATGAAATGAGAGAAACATATCGAGACGAGTTTTGTGTCGTTCTTCAGAAACATGTGGAAAAAGAAGAAATCATTAAAAGCTCCTACAAGGATTTTTTGTAAGGAAGATCAGCAATACAATAGAGTATTTGTTTGAAATCCACCTACCCTGTAGAAGTACGCTTTACGCCAAGAAAAAGTAAACTCTGGAGTCGGCACTTCTATCGTTGTTTATAATGTATATCCAGAATGTGTGCAATAATAGCCGCTATATACTCCTTTATTATGGATATGTACATTGTCTACGTTCCGATTCAGGAGGGAAATACTGGATTGATGGAACAAGCTTAGTATATCCGAACGAATGGCGATGGATGCGCAGAAACGGAGCTAGCACCCCGTTTACATACACTAACTGGTATCCCGGACAGCCACATAATAGGCAGGAGTTTTGTGCGGCTGCTTATTCTTCTAACAATGGACAATGGCACGACCAGTGGTGTGTGGATCATTTGGAATCTATTTGTTACGCAAGGTAAAGAAAGTTCATAGTTACGCATTTATATATCACTACATTATAATTTAAGGTCTTGTCTCATTATAACCATGCTGATGAAATGTATGAACATTAACTTAATGACCGCGCATTTATATATCACTACATTATAATTTAAGGTCTTGTCTCATTATAACCATGCTGATGAAATGTATGAACATTAACTTAATGACCGCGTTTAGCTTTTATCACATCAAATTCAGAGAGAAATCTCTAACAGGCGATTCAAAACAGTACTGATTTAAGAGATTTAAACATATTCAAACACAGATTCGAATATTAGAGATTGTTGACACCAACACGATGACAAGTTGCGAATGTAAATAATGTCGATCTTGACCGTGTCCAACTTGTTGATAGGCCATATTGCTCATGTTTATAAACCAGTCTTACATTTATACGTACTACCAAAATATAATATGTAGAGAATGAGCTATTGAGCACATTTTTATAATATATGATATGTTTGTTACTTTGGTAAGTTACTTTGGGATAATGGATCTTTCCATGAAAATCGTATAATTTTTCAGGATGTCTTGATATAAATGAATGATAAAGAAAACAATTAGTTAAAGTCAGTTTAATTGTAATAGGTAATACTAATGTTGCATTCATATTTAAATCGATTTCTCTTTCTCTCATTTAGTTTATTGGTTCAGTTGAAATTAACCACGCATTACTGTCATGTAAAATGTTCCTTATGTTGAAACGGAAGAGAGCCACCAACGTTTCTAAAACTTATGTCAAATCCCATTGTTTTCTTCGTTTTACAACGCAATATATTTTACATTTTTTCAGTCCAACTATCTAAATACTGGATTAATTGCGCTACAACGTCGACGCCTCTCAACTCGAAGAAGATACGTCTCGCTAACGACCTAAAATTTAGTTGGAAATACAATACTTCAGAAAATCTCTTACTACATATATTCCACGTATACGTCGATGACCTCCAGGTAAATACAACACAGCCCGCGTTGTAGGAAATCAAGGCCTAGCTGGAAATCTTATTGACCAGGGATTTCTGATTGGAGGGCTTCATTCTTATTCTGTGTACTAAAATTCAGAGAACAACCACAACCAAACAGCTTTCAAATTTATTTTCTTTCTTCTTTTTGTATTATATCTTCCCTTTAGTCCAGTAAATAGTTTATTAAGTATAGTGCGAAATCTTTGCGATGATATTTTTAAATATGTCACGACCACAACGGAATCACATTTCAAAACGATGAAATATTTACTTTTCTTCTTTTCTTCTTATTTTATATATTGCATAATACACGACAACCTTATAGATTACTTTACAAACGGAAGCATCTTAGATTTCTTACGAAACAACGTGAAGCGTAGTTTATTTAGCACGAGGGAGTTTCAAGCCAGTCCTTCATTTTTATTATTGGCGGTTCATTAGTTAATTTTTAACTAGTGGATTGGAAATTCTGTTCAGCTGAATCCTAGTGTAGTACTTTACGATTCTCATCCACCGGTGAAAGTGGTAAAGAAGAAAACGAAATATTTCAGCTGGAAATTATTATTTCATACTGCGCTAGATTTCGTTTTAACCGTCTGGGTTGGAATGTATTTGGCCAATACTACTTCTTCAGCAAATATATGCGTGATATTGTTTCTTATTTATTAATTGTGCAATTAAACAGTTTGAATACATAAATAATTATGAATAGAAACAATTTGTCAGCACAAAGGAGCTGCACATTCGTCAAGTTTAATATATTGGCCTTATTTGTTTATACAGTTTACTCATTTGTAATAGGCTATACCGTTGCATGCACCTATAGTCCCGTATGAAGTGTGAATTTAGTTATATCGCTAGAATTATGTGTTCGAAAAAGTTTGTACTTTAAAGTGGAATTTGCTGTCTATGTTATAATATCGCATTACTATTTTCAAGTGAGTACAGTGTAAAGAAAGCTATTCCAATGTTTTAAAATCTTATAGGAGAGTCTATTATTAAAGAAGAGCCGTATAATGTATGTCTTAATAGATTACTTTGAGTTGTGCATTGAAAGCACCAGCCAGCAACTGTTTATTTATCCATGAATACGGTACTGATCAAAATATGAAAATAGATGGAGAAAGAAGACATCGACATCTTACTACTAACTGCACAGACATTGTATGTATAAGAGGCAAATGGCGAATCAAAGGTCCTAAGGTCAACATTTTAAAGTATCATCTATAGAGATCCAGTTTAATATAATTAATCAATTAGAGCATAGTATTTCTTGGTTAATATAGGCCGATGTCTACACATGTTGTTTCATTTAAGCTGTTATTCTTTTTTTCTTTGCGCTTTTATCTATATTAAGCTAATTACCTATGAAATCTTTCCTGAATAAAATAATTATATCAGCATTGTCTGTCATGAGTTTTACGTCTTCGATTTTATATATGGATGAGCTTTCAAGACTTACTAATGTATACAGTTTTAATACATTTACTTTGCTTACCTTTTTTCGTTTATATTTGAAATATTGGAAAAGCTTGTCATCAAGCTTTTGTTCATCTAAATGGCTGCAAATGGCGTTCAAAGACTTTAATTTTTGTGTACTTCAGGATATCCTTTTCTAACAACATAGCTTGTCGACTCGTGATATGGTCACGTGAAAAACCAAAATGGTAAGGCGCAGACGGCGCCGGTAGATGTATATGCTTTCAACATTTTGAGATATTCATCAAGAAAGGTTTAATTAGATTTTGGAAACTATGTTTGATGTCCATGTCAGTTATTTTGTAATATTTCATAAAAGGAAGCATTTTATTTTTAAATCAGTGATGGTATAAAATATTTATGCCTTGAATAATTTGCAGTTTCCATTTTATAACAAGTCTTTTTTTTTCGTTTTTGTTTTCCGTGCATACCAAACTAAGGCAGTTAGCACTTTTTACAATCAGAAGCTAAATGGTATCATATCATTTTAGCATCTTTTTATTCAAAATCTGAATGTCAGATAATACTTCTCCAGAGAGTGAAGCAAACACATAGTACCTGTTTTTACCATAATATTTAATGCAGAACACGTAGCCAACTGTGTTATGATGAAACCATGTCAACAAATTTATGACTGCATTAAGAAAACAATACTTACTGTCATATCAGTAATTGTTCTTACAGCCGAGCAATGTAGCAAGATACATAAAATGTGCAATAATATTAAAAACAAATTTTCTCCGTTGTTGCATATTGCAGTAAAGAATGATTATATATTCAGAGCCTCTGGATAAACATAACTGGTACTTCGCTATTCCACAACTTACCATACGATCTTGGATTAATATATAGTTAATATATAGTCTCAGAAATATAAAACTTAAAAGGCCGGACTATCACTTCACCGGTATTGTTTTAATAAATTAAAGACTATGCTACATTGTCCAAGATGTTTATGCTTTCTAGAATTGTATAAACGTGTTCAGTAGTTTATGTCGTAAGAAACAATACGAGAATCAATGATGTTTCTTGTCCACGAAAGTGGCCAATCAAATGAATTTCAAATGATCACTTGCATCGAGAGTTGGAAGTTTGTCTTTCACAGATGTACTGGATGGAAGGGACTGATAATACTCTACCATTCATATGGTATTGTCCCTGAAGCACAGACAAAACTAATATCAGCATTCTTAGCAGCAGATATTGTTCGCAAAATGACTGTTTATTTCTTTCTGACCTGGATATATTGTATCTTGAACCAGTTTACTATTTCCAATTGTTCATCTACTTTCACATTTCTCACAGTTTTCTTTCATAATTTTAAACTTCAGTTGTCTTACAACATTGGGCTCAACCTTCTCTGAAAGTGATATAACTGTTCATAAACTGTGAAGAAACATACGCTTTGGTAACCTTCTTTGCATTTTCAATGTAAGTATGAATTAAACCATATCCCATTTCTGAATGACCACTTTCTAGAAACTTTTGATTATGTTTTCAATTACTCGAATGCAAAATAGCAATGGTCATAACACACTTTTGCTTTGATTTCGCCCTCCAGAATATCAGAATATGAAGTGAGTTTCCTTGATGTTGGTGGTTCTGCTCGAAAGAGTTAATCTATATGATAAGACAGGTCCAAATTTGCAAGATCCTATACATCCTTTTGCCACATCCCATAAAAAGCAAGTTGCATTAGTTGTAGCAGCAACTTTTTTTAATAATTCAAGTCTCGTTCTAAGAAACAAGAAGTTTTCAGGACAGTTTGTAAGTCAATTTTTAAAACATGTGATCTTGTGTAAGATTTGGCCCTCTTCTTTCTGTCTTGTTTTCGTTGCCAGGTCATTTTTTTCAAGTTTGATGGTAACTATTCTTTTTCTCTTTCCATCCAATTTTCTTCTTATTTTAAGGTGCTCGTATCGATTGCAAATTGTATCTTCATGGGACGGACGAAGACAAATTGCAATCCTTGCAGAAAATAATTTTGTAAACATTTTCCTGAACAGTTTGTTGCCATCATCTTATCACTTTTCAACGTGAAGTAAATGCATTCGTCTAAGGTTTAAGTCATGTAAAAGGTATTTCTTTGTTCAGCCTTCTCGTGTGTTGTGCTGTTCAAATGTAGTAGAACTATTGACGTGGTCACGAACAATTGAATATCAGTTTCTGGTGTTTACTAGGCAGAAGATGTGAGCCACTGCTAATCTCTACCAGAGAAAAATGCACTTATTTTACTCCTCATTGCATATTCAAAATTCATGTTTGGCCAATATATTACATCCCTAGGAGCAAGCTTTTGAACGCATGGCATTTGTCTTGACCAACAATTGTGTTAAATTCCTGGGACAACTTTCTTCTTTCCTCCTTGAAACCATTATAGGTTCTGTCTGCTCCACGTGCTGACAAATAACGTCTTCTTCCCATAAACACATATATCCCAGAAAGTCTGAGAAATATCCCTTCGTTGATCATCTGTTATTTTTCTGAGTACCTAAATCTGCAATAGTTTCTCAATATTATTGACATAAAAATCACCTTTTGACTTCCTTTGTTTACGAATATTTACTTTACACTTCCGGATTTGCTAGATTTTTCAAGAAAGCTTCTTTCATTTCATACGTTGCTAATTAGCATTTTTGTATGGTGTAAATACAGCGTTCAACAACCCATAGGTTAATGTTAGGATGGTATGCACATTTTATCATGCGAAACAGTGATTGAGACTATTATGTAATATGTGTCTTCAACGGATGAATTACATATACCATCTGTTTCAGCTTCATCGACTGCAGGAATATTTGGATCAGTAGACGCTGAGAGATTGAGATCTCCATTTTGTACATTACGTTTGTGTGGACATATGTCTGGTTTGTTGGTCTTACAGACGTGTTTCCTTTCACGTAGTCATAACGACTTCTATCCTTTATTGCAATATATGCAATAGGTATTGGTTCAGCCGGGGATGCCGCTACCTGAACTGGTTGAACATCGAAATATGGGGTTGAATATTCTAAGTGGACGATTGAAGGAAGCTGCCGTGCATAGTGGCATAAAGTCCATCATATATAATTCCACTGTTCATCTCTCTTCGTTCCGTCAATAATTTTAATGACTGTTTTGTTCTTCTTTCAGTTGTTAACTTCTAGATAGACGTAATAAAGTGCGTATAATGCATAATATTATTCTGATTCCTCTAGATGTATAGCTATTTTAACTATCAGATCGTTGATTGACATATAATGGTCCGAATATTCTAAACTTTCAGTCATTAAGCAGTTGCCATGTGAGTTGAGCTTTGTTCTTTGTATCACATTAGTGGGTAAAAGGTTGTCCAGGCGAATGGTGTGATATTTCTGCAACATATTTGGAACTTTCTTTTACTTCATACTCTGTCTTCTTGTTTTTGTAAAACCAGAACTGTCTTTCTTCTTGCTTTCAGTATCTTCATAGTTTAATTGATTTATCACTGTGAACGAGGGGTGGTAGTGGATGATGATGGATGATGTGAAAACTTCCCTACTCCTTAAGGCTTTTGGCTATCGTTATCCACTGCCCGGATCGAGTAAATAAAAACATAAAATATGAAATTATGGGATAGCATAACAGGGAACAGACCAGAAAAATACAATAGATTACACACAAGCTCCCATATCTTAAATACAATAATTTAAGCAAATACATCAACAAAAGTGACATGTGAATGATTCGCTCTCTCTCAGAAATACTGTTACAACATTATGCGAATTTCAATTTGCCGTTCTGTTCCTGATATAACAAATTTCATCACAAGATTGATTGACAGATTAAACTCAGATTGACAGCATCACCTAGTTGTTTCCGGTCTTTTCCAAATCACTGATGGTAATCGGTCCGTCTATTTCTTTTCTCTCTCTCTCTCTCTCTCTCTCTCTCTCTCTCTCTCTCTCTCTCTCTCCTTTTACTACTAGCCATTTCGGGTCATCAACCTCTTAGTTGTGGACTGTGTCCTCCTTCCAAATGTGCAGTCAGTTGTGTAAAGCAATTTTCTGTCTGCCTTTCCAAGCTCTAGATCGATTAACATCAGGGAAAACTCTCTGTTCTTCTCTGGATACGGATCGCTTGCAGATCCCATGTCCCGTTGACGATTTATAACTGGAAAACAATTTCTGCTCCCGTGGATTCAAGAATTTCTTGCCTTCTCACAGAGACTTAGACTACTTATATCTACGAGGTGATTATCTTAAAACGTTTGAATTTTGTCTGGGTGCAAATCTCTCTTTTATGTTAGCCAATAAGGATAACTACTTTACCTGCCAAAATTCTTTTGAGCACCATAGAAGTCAGAAAATTATTCCTTTTGTCTGTCTTTATTATTAACTGTTCTGGAAACTGTCATCTTATGACACCTGTTTCAAATGGACTACAATTCTAAATATATTCTCTGGTTTATCTTAAATATTGTCACTGTACCACTATGACCTCGGGTTACCATCTCGCTCTATACGTCTGTTCAACTGTTAAAAAGTAGGTCCTAATTAAATATAAATTCGTGCCCCAAACGTAACAGTTTAAATAATTTGCGAAGCTATAGCGATCCTAACCAATACATCAATCTTAATGGGTACATTTCACGCTGCTCTGACCACAACAAAATGCCCTTTAAAGAATGTACTGTGAACTTTATACTATAGACAGATTAATTTCTGTGTATCGAAATTATTCAACAACACCTTACACAGTTACATTCAACGTAAGGACTATTCAAAGGATCAGTTTCTGAATTTTTGGTTGCTCCATTTGTATGTGAAAATATGAACGAGTGTTTCAGACAAATACTGCACAAGGAGTCATATTGTGAATGAATGCGCATGGATGTTGTTTATTTGTTTGTAAAACTCAATTCTGCTTTTCTGATTATGTGATGTTGCATTATTGAGTCAACTCAGTGCAGTAAGGAAATGAATTTCATCGGGAAATGTACTCTACTTGAAATTTCAGCGCAGCTTCTGTGTACATCAGGTTTTGCAGGACATGTCGGTCGGATTTGAAGAACTAAGAAAGTACATTTTGAGGAAATGCAAGATGCATAAATGTAAATATATTTATTACCATTTTTATTACCAGTTAAATAAGACACGATTATGCCTTGTCACTTGCACCTCGATGCTGGAGGGATTCCATCTATGACCTGTATCTTACAGTGTGTCTTCAATCGCTAGCCAAACATTGTATCAAAATAGTAACACAGGGAAATTTGAAAAGCACCTGTTATGTGACACTCCATTTACTAAAAGGAAAAAAAATACTTTTTCGTCGTATTGGATTATTGGCTCTGAGGCTCTTAGTTTCCTGTCAAAACCTTCAGTTGCATTGTTCTCTCGAATCTACTAGTTTGACAGACTTGTAAAATGGTACTTCTCTGATAGATATGTGATAGCCCTTGGCCTCGATATTTTTATATGGTATAATTTTTAGACCCTGGAGAGCATTCCTCATAGTATTAACCATTCTCTTTGAGAAAAGATATGCATATTCTTCTAAATAACTGTTTCAATTATCAGAACGGTATTTTCAATTCTGACGTCTCTCACGTTTATTGTTGACATTGCAAATATCAAGTTCATTCGTTTGCTTCTTTGAAAGTTTTGTTACTGAACAGCTGCTTTAGTTCATGCACAAACAAAGCGTCTTCTACACGATTGTACATGGTTTGTTTACAAAAAGTTCTTAATACACTATATTATCTTTAGGCACACGTGGCATGCACATGCGTGAATATGAAGGTGTTCAGTATTGCACAATTTTGACAGTGTAAAGTTAACGGAGACAAAAATGATCATATAATAAGATCGATTTCAGAGACATTTTTGTAATCAAAAGTTGTTCCTTCTATTGATATATATGTTTTCTTACATTTATTCATATTTTCTGTAAACTTCTTTTTTCATTGGTTTTCTTTTTATGTGCTTTCCTCGCCTTTTTCATTTTAAATCTATAATGTTCAGGTGTTGTTTTTTTATATAATTTTCTCTCTTCCAACTAATTTCCCTTTCATGTTATAATCTGTTAATATACGGTCATCTGTATTAGAGGAAACATCTTAATTGCATGGGGCATAGCCGCCGTCACTTTGCATGTTTATACTGACACTGGGTAGCCGGAATATGACACATTGATGGAAGGAAGTCTCTGTCACTGTTCTTGTTAGTGCTTCTCTTTGCTAATGTGCTATTTTGCCTTTTGAGGCGCGTTTCTATTTTAGTGTTGTATCACGTGCTTCAGCAACTGAATCATCTGAACTAAAGAATTTTAGCTTTCGCTTACTTGTATTTTATTCTTTAAGAGCACAAATTTGGTTCATAATGTTTTTGTTCTTTGGTTAGCAGACAATGTCGGCACGAAATCAGTAACTGAAGAATCAATCACCTTTGTTTTTACACCTCCCTTTCAGAACGCAGTGATTTTAAAGTTACTGAAACTTCTACAAATTTAGGTTGATTAAGATTATATATCACGTGCCTCTAGTAGCTTGATCAATAACATTACTTAAATGACCACTTTGCTCAATATAGGCAACTTAATACGTACTACTGCTGCTTGACATTTGTTGGTTGTTATCACCTTGGCCAAAGGTTTCATTAATTGTGCAATGTTATTTAACAGCGTTGTCTACATCCACCCTCATGAATTTGCTCCATACTATATTCATTTCTGTTTGTTCGATGAAGCTTTTTTTTAATTATACACGAGGAAAGCCAGTTTCTGATTCAATATTCATGTCGTTTGCACTATGATATGGCCTTGAATATTTTCAAGTAGAATGGCTTTACTTTCTTCAAATGTTTCTAGATCCATGGCTCGTACAACCTGTATTTGAATCTGGACAGGTTTTTGTGATGATCGCATGAGTGTCAGCTTTTGCCATTTGTTCCCTGTGGATTTGTTTCTTTTCTGGTGTATGGTACATTTTATTTCAGCTTGAATACAACTTAAGATTTCATCTGACCAGTCGGACCAATCACTTTAAAATACCTATTGATCAATCGACAGGAAAACAAATCTGTTTTCAGACGTGAATGTAGATTAATAATAAAGTGAGTAAACCACATCTTAATTTCAAGAAATATGGGCCTTTGAATTGAATTGCAATCTTAATTTATTGTTAGTAAAACTGATTAACTACTATTTTATTCAGGACAATCTATTACATCAAAACAAATGGTATTTAAGAAGGAACTGAAAGGCGCAAAACATATGAACCAAAAATTGCTGAGAACATACTGGTAAAATTTTACGATTGCTTGAAATATAATAGCTTCACGAGCATTTATAATACATACACTTGACGTAAAGATAACCTCCTGTAAATGTATTTTCTTTTATTTATTTTCGTCATTTTTGTAATCAACCCAAGTTAAACTTAATATCTTCATTTTCTTAACATGTTTGATAAAAATATTTAAAGTTGGTTAAACTGTACAAAACTTTAAATCTCCTTTACGCATCATAAAGGCGGAAAATTATGTACGCTAAATCTTGTTTAGATCCATCAAAATTTGCTTTATTTCGCCATGAAAAGTCGTACCGTATTTCTTGTTTTCTTTAATAAATGCCTTTTATCCTTTTCATTGTAGCAAATATCAACATAAAATGTGCAATAGTTTTTTTTCTGTAGTTCAAACTGATTGATTTACTTATTTTTTGTTGTCAACATATCAGAAGAAACGAATCCATTTATAACAGCACATTTTGAAATCTCTGGACAGTAGAAATTGAATAGCTTGTATTTATAGATATTCAGAGAGTGGACCTCTTAACATGTCCTGTAGAATTTCTTTAACATGCATGTGTTTCTTTAGTTTACTTCCATGTTTACATGTATCGTGGAATGTTTGTTCTTTTCGTCAGACATATCTAAATCAATATCTCTGATATCAAGCAATAAATAATCATATGTTCCAAATTTCTGATTTTTGTATAGGTGTTTGCAAAATTTGCTTGGAGCGTAACCAACACATTTCCTTGTAGATATATTTGCCAATAATATTAACCTTATACAATAACACACCTTTGCGGCTTTTCGACCTGGATCGGATGCAACAAAACATCATTTTCTTCATTAAGCATCAACTGATAAAAATCAAGTTTTGTCTTTTGTTGAACCAAATTTACAATAATATAACATTTCTTGCTTTGCAGTCTACAGTATTGTAAATTATGTTGATAGTTATACTTCCTATGTTCCAGTGAAGTTCAAATATAGTTTATGCTATGTAAAACGGATATGAAATATATAAGCCTTTATTATACCCTATACTCTGATTGCCATCACAGATGCTCTATATTCGATCCCAATTCAACAATACCACAGTGCCACAATGCGTTGGGACATATCTTGAAATATTTGGGGCGTTTGGTTATCCAGGAAAGAAATACAAGTAACTGTAATGGATTCCATTAAAAACTATTTCGCTCTGTATCTATACACTTCTCTCTTTCCTTTTCCTCATTCTATTATATCCGGCTTAAAATACATAGTGCCCGTACTCAATTGGTAATGTGTCTCTCATTTATGTTGAAACTATATTACTTTGTTCTCTTTCATTTGAATAGATACATAATCAATAACATATTGCATTGCCATTAACAGCGGCATTGTTACATCGTCCATTGTCTTGTGCATTATTATCCTTCATTGCATATTAAAGCAAACTTCAATGTCATGTGAGTGTCACCTCTTCAAGAATAAAGTAGAAGAATATTACGGTACATATAAACACTAACAACAAACACTGATATATGTATTTTTGGAGAGACTTCAGGGCATAAAACGTGCAGGACAAAATCATTATGAACTGAACATGACCTTTGGTCGGTAAATTAGCTCAAACAAGGTTACACTATTTTACCCAGACCACTGACGTTAAACTATAAGTTCTTTTATTTTTTATTTGTTATCCCTCTCTCAGTTCTTTTGGACTTGCCTACTGGCAGTAACTTGCAAACTTGAGTTTGCACGAACTGCGTCTGAGCGTGTAAATCCGTCTATATATAGGGCAGCTTAACGAAGGTCTTCCAATTGTTAAAAAATAAAGAAAACAAATGCACAGCTCGACTAACGGCTGTTGTCTGGGAATATGGAAGAATTGTTGCAGCACAGTACACGATATGGTCCATAGCAATCGCATTACCTTGAATCTGGATAGTAAACTTGGAACAAAAGACGGAAAACAAAAAGATACGGACGCTCCTTAAGGCGTGTATATTCACACCTAAGATGTTTGACTCTATCTCACTCAATCTCCAACGCTCAACTTACATAAATCGTGTTAGATTGTGAAGTAATGAATAATCTTGTATACTATCAAATGCACAGAGATAACTCGATCGGGAAATTTGAAATAGTAGTTCTGTAAGAGTTTTAAAAATATAGAACTACTGCACTGACGACACCTAATGTGGAACATCGAATATTAGTGATTCTTGACACCAAACCGTGAATGTAAAGAATGTCGATCTTGACTGTGTCCAACTTGCTGATAGACCGTTTTCTCATGTGGAAGCATATAAACCGGTCTACACATTGATATGTACTTTCAAAATGTAACATGCCAAGAAAGTGTTACTAAACATATTCTTGTTATATCTAATATATTTGTTACTTTTGGTCGGTTACATTGGGGGTAAAGGAAATTTCCATGAAATCGAACACTTTTTCAACTTGTTATGTTATAGCAAGATTATTTGAAAATGAACTTAACTAAATTCGTTATTACTAATGATTTATTCACTGTTGAATTAAATATATTGTGGGGGAACTTTCTCTATCTCTATTACTCTTATTATTACATTGCGTGTCTTGTTTCAGTTGAAATTAACCACGCATTGCTGTCATATAAAATGATCTTTGTGTTTTATACTGAGAGAACTATCTACATTACAAGAACTTATGTGAAATAATATTGTGTTCTTCTTTATAACTCATGATATCTTTTAAATTAACACTGCGTTTTAGTTTCAGGAATACATCGAACAGACGAAATAATGCTTAACAGCGTCGATGCTCTTCAACTCGAAAGAGATACACATCGTTTATTGCCAATAATTTATTTTGGAGATATTATATTTTAGAGAATCTCCCGCAACAGGAATTTCACGAATGACTTTTAAGCAAACATAGCCCAGCTGTACAGTAGCACATCCAGACGTAGCTGTAAAACTGAATGGCCAGAGATTTGTAAATGGAAGGTTGTTTCTTATTATGTGTATTAGAATTTAGAGAACAACCACGATAAAAAAAAAATTCTAATTCGTGGTGTTATATCTAGTCTTTCGTCTGGTAGATATGGTATCAAGTTGAGTAACCGCATGCCTTACAAGGAAAAGCATCTGTCACGAATATATGGTCATATAGACTATATACCTGGATGAAGCAAAACCAACACGTTTTGTAAAACTTAACAAACAATTTAATTATCATTGGAAGAAAATGAAAATTTAAGAGGAATTTGCAGTATTATGAATTGAATCCAAAATAATCTTGAAAAGTTCTATTAAAGTCCCAAAGAATTAAATGTTCGTACAAATTTCAGAACCAGGATAATACTGGTCCGCAAACATTCCTAATGTGTCATAATCGATTTGTCCATAACACCTTTGAATAATTCACAATAGTTCCAGAATACGATTATAGTCCAAGGAGCACATATTTCCACTGAATAATCAAATGTATTCTTTCAATTAATATCTAAATACAACATAAAACGCGTTGCAAACTTGATGTTACAAAAAGAACACATACAATAAAAGTGAGAAAAGTGTCCAGTCCTAGATACTTATATACTGGCGTAAGGGGTAAAAGTGAATTTTGCAACTACTTGTTACGTTGTAATTTGCAAATAGCCAATATCTTGAAAGAACTCACACGACCTAACCCATCCAATGGGAAATAATTGAATTCTTCCTAAGCACCCAACTGACAGACCTGTCCAATAGGAAACAGTCCCAAACTTGTCACTATGTTTACCATTTATTTTAATAATATTAACTGTAAACACGTACGTAAGCATCATTGAATAAAACCTTCATTTCTGAAAAAGGACATCTATCATACGAATATGGCTACATGGATTGTTTCGATTGATTCCACCAAACATCTATATCACACGAAGAAATATTTGCTTATCTCTTCACGATTCAAACATACCAAATGGCGATTACCAGTATATACATGAGGTTACGTAACACCTTACTGTGAAGATACTCAGAGATCTACAAAACTATATATAAATATACCTTGATGTTGTGCAGCATCTTCTAAAGGACTTACTCGTAGGTTATTTAAAACTAGTTTTGAGGCAGACAATATATATTCTGTCGAAGCTCGTGAAACGAGTTTAAAGACATCAGGAGTAGAATTTTAACTCATGGTAGATTATGACATATATGTGACCACTGAACGTGAACTTTGTAGTAAAAATAGCACGATGTCACCTCTGAATTGCGCACGTGCATTAAAGGCCGTGACGATATTTCTGCCATCTACAAACAATCACAATATAATGGTGCTGCTGATGTTAGAGAGCTTTACAAAACAAAGGTTTGTGGACGATCTGAAAATCCAAAGTCTTTTCAAGATGTTGATTGTTTACTTTTAGTGCAGCGATCAAGGGTATGTAAGCTCACTTATTAACCAGCCATACTGGTACGGATCTTTAATCTGAACTGCAGATTATGTAAGGGGGTATTATGAGACCACTTTACTAACCTATCTTGCTTGTCCGGATCCTTTAGTGTCGTGTGTGTTTGACAATATACAAAGAATAAGTTTATGGTGTGATAGTAGTCGACGGTGGCAATACCTGTGTCCTTCAGTAATTTTAAGAAACAAATAGACGTTGGTCTGCACAAACTATTTTCATTACATTTTTTTCGTCATCATCACGGACCTCATTGACATATCACCATCGTCATAATTATCATCCTCGTGGTCCTAATTGTAATCACCATTGCAACAACAACTACTACTCATATTAATATAACTAGTACTACTCATATTTATGAGTCAATATTTATCGTGCCTATGTTTTCCAGTCTAAGTTTTCTAAAATCCTTTCTGGACTCTTGCATTTCGTATCTACTATACTATTTTAGTCAAAGTATTTTCAGTTAGAAATACTTAATGCATTAGCATCTGATTTTAACGTACCCGAAAAAAATTTAATGTAACAAATTTAGATGTTGTTGCTCATGATAACCCGATACAAACTTAGCGTGCAGAATTGGTGTGATGTTGTCCATGATAATCTGATACACATTTACAGTGAAGAATTTATATGATGTCGCCCATAATAATCCGATGCCAAAATATTCAACCGTTGTGATACAAGATTACAATTGGCCATTTTGAAATGTGGTTTAGAGGAAGTGGGTACAATACTGTATTTCTCATTTCTTGTCTTATGCTTCTAATAGGATACAAAATTAAAGGTATGTGGTAAGCAAGGGCCAGCATAGAAAACATTTCAATAATGTACTTCGCCATGCATTTTCCGCTTGGCATAGCCAGTACAGCAAGAAAAGGTGGTCGTAGTAATTATTCCTGGTATTGGTTTTGATAATGCTAAGGTATTATAATTGGTGTTCTTTTTCCTGGATGAAGTAATATTAATATACATACCCTGGTGAATTTCTTGTTTGTTTCTTCTTCTTTATAGGATAATATTTGAGAATAAAAACCACGTATAACTGTACAATAGGAGGTGATGGAAAGAACATTACGTCTAATCATCATCATTAGGAATAAAGCACAAAGCTAATTGTTTAAAATGTATTTCCAAGAACGTGTGTTAAAAAGAATAGTAATTCTAAACATAAACATCCAACGTCATGACGTTGCTAAACACAACGTCCCCGTAACTAGTATCAATTTATACGTGTCATACACTGCACAGAGATGTGTTATTTTACCGCTGGTAAACATTGCATATTTTACTGAACATGCTTCACAAATGGAGTTCTTGTACGGAATATTGCACCAGGGAGAACAATGTGTTTTGTGAAGGTTTGTTTAAATTCCTACTGAACATACTGAGCAAAAATGTCATAGATGTAATAACGTATTTTAATAAAAGGAGTGTGTGGAAGTGACAATGGGACGTTGGTAAAGGTACAGGATATGCATGACACGTCAGCAGAATAATGGTGTGTGTGTGTGAATTGGATTTTTAACGTAGCTTTTACAATTGTTCATTCATAGAGCTACGATATCTGCAGTGTGGCACTTTATAGTGATGTATATATAGCACTGGGGCATCATGCCGCAGACATGAAGCATCGTGTCCGACCCAGTCAGAGTATGCTGATAGCAGGCCTAATAGTCATAGCACTAACCCGAGGAAGCTGTTAGTACCACCTTTATAAGCTTTTGGAATGACTCTGCCAGGGATCGAACCCGAGACCTCCCACATCCGAGGTGGACGCTCTAATCACTAGACCACCAGAACGGTTTATGTAGTGTAGTGCTAATTAAAAGTTATTTTCGAAAAAGGAAATACAAATAATTGCAACAGAACTGTAGTTTGATAAACCCTTCATAATATAACTAAATATATAGTACCACTAGATACAATATAAAAGGGTAGAGATGTTACAATTCTCGAATGTTATACAACATAGAAGACAAAGATCATACAAAGTACAAGATAAAATGTACAAAGTACGAGACAAAAATATGATACAAAATATTAAGATATGATGCAAAGAACTTGGTAAAGATGTTATACAATGTACAAGATAAAGGTGCTAATTAAAAACCCTTCAAAAATGAGGTTCTGGTAACGGTGAAATGTGTAAACTATACATACAGATTTCATGGTATCATTTATGACATGTAATCACAGTCCTCGTCTGTGCATTCCTTTAAATTCAATCATGTTACAACGTAATAATAGGAGGTAGTAAAAGATGCCATTTATTGCAAACCTAGAAGCTAGCAAAAAAGCAATAACATGGAACGTATTTTTTTTATTTCTTTTTTTTTGCGTTTCTTACTTATTTCTTCATTGTCTCCGTTTCTAAAGTGGGTATCTTTGTTTCAAAGAGTGCGAAACTCCCAGTGATGAGCACTGTAACTTAACCATGGTATGCAGTGTAGAGTTGAAAATCCGACATAATCCGTTGTGATCGGATTAAGCGGACGGATGTACGTTGTAAATTTCGAGATTCGGATGTTTTACTCATGAACTTCATATGCATATTGGTAGAAATGGTAGCGTTACTACTTCACATCTTCTGTGTAATTATTTTTCTTACAGTAATTTAGCATTCGTGGAAGATGAATATCGTGCATTTTCCATTGTAAGCATTATCGAGAACGTAGAGAAAATTATTTAGACAAATCTTGGTATAATAAACCATCTCTTAGATAAATTTTTATGGCTTTATGTGAACACAAAATCTTATTGTTATCCATAGAGTTGCATTATATATACAAAGTGCTACGTCGACAAGAAAATACATAAAAAAAACCACAATATGTGTATAAGCGCATCGGGTGACAGGGTTTGTCTTTATATATATTATTTTATTATGGGCAGGTGGCCAAGATTACGAATTAAAATTCTGGAATCTTTATAGTTATTACGGATAATCAAAATCTTATTCAAGTTGAATTAAAGGGAATGAACTGTATCTGTTTGGGAAAAGGTTATAATCTGAAATGTAAATTTCAATTCTTGAACAGTACTCCTGCATATGAAATAATACAGTAGTTACGTATTCTTTTAATTTCAGACGTGACAAGATAGAGTTGTTGGCTCGATTGCCTATATATCTGGTGAAATATTTCACTGAATAGTTCGTTTTTTGATATGTCTGACAAGGGTAAAATTTTGTTGTACCTGTCTGTTATGGTGTCTTTGCATATTTGAGGTATGTCATTATTAAAAATAGTAAACAAGACATTTTCTAAATTTTAAGTTCAAGACGTAAACTTGTGTACAGCTTGATGGAATTTTTCCATTAGAAATTATTAGTTTCTCAGAACATTGTTATGTCAGAGGGCGGATGACAGTTTGTATACTTAGAGTTTGGGCCTACAACTATTTCAATAATGTTTCATACCAGTCTCCTTTTGGATTGTTGAGAACTTATTATTCAAATACATTCTGGATTGCGCCATTGTGGTACATCAGGACATTAAAAACTCTTGGTACATCAGAACATACAATGCTTTTGGAATTCATTCGGAACATTATATAGTTTTGGACTTGTGAAAAGACATTTAGGATTATTTGGTACTTAATTTATAATACTGTAAGTGTCTCTTTAATTTTTAATTTATAACCAAGTGAAATAAATTATTGGCTGATTTTGCTAAACTTGGTGTTTTCAGATCCTTTCTGTCACATATTTTAAGATCATGAGTCGAAACAGTATGTCTATAAAAAAATCTTTGATGACGTATTATATTGCCTCTTATTCCTAATGGGGTCCCCGAGTGGCCTAGTGGTCTAAAGAGCTCACTGTTACGGATCACTGCCATCTCACCTCTGTCTGCGTGGGTTCGAGTCTCGGATTCGGCCAATGTGGGTGTGTGAGAAAGCTTGCCAGTAGCTTCTCGTGGGTCGGTGGTTCTTTCCAGAGTTTACCCGGGTTCTTCCTCCAACAGTTATAGCTTATATTGAGCTGAAAAACGGCGTAAAACCCTACAACAACCTCAACATATTCCAAATTAAATTATTACCTGTTTACAGTATAGTCCCACTGTGAATACCATAGACTCAGATTGACCGTCCTATAAATTGGCAAATAATCAGTCCTCGTATTATTAAAACGTTTTAAGTAGAAGCTATATTCCCAGAGCTTTACCCGGTGTGTATCTTTACTTGGAATAAAGCTAGAATCACAGAACCTTCTGATTGTTGTTAAATTCAGTCTCTATTACACTGAAAATTTTCATAAAGTAGGTGTACCATTTTGATGTTTTAAGTCTGAGATTGAATTTCTGACTCAACAAGATGAAGAATACAAAACGAGCCCTTTGTTTCAGCTTTGCCATAAATTAGGACCTTGTCATCCAAATGAAGACACTAAACTACACAATACCTTGTCAGGACCACCTTCCAGAAATGACTGGAGAAAATATGTAAATAGATTCATTAATCCATTTACTGTTTATTCTTCATTTTTTTATGAAAGCCCCAATTTAGTTAAACTTCAACAACGTTGTTTTACTAGAAGGGACATTACACACTTCTACAGTTAAAGGGAGTAAGTAGGGAAGCGAGGAGATATTTTGTTATAAACGCTCTAGTTTGAAAAGCTTGTCGCGGCGACAAACGCCCATATATCGAGAAACTAATAATTTGCTTTGTAGTTACTGGGGCGTAAAGCTAGTCTTTAATATTCGCCAATTAAATATAGATTATTATTAGTGGTAGGGGTCGTACATTAATTATGTCAACAAAATAGGGAGGAGGGGGTTTGAAGAAGTTTGACAATTGTTGACATGGGGGAGGGGGGAGTTCAAGATAAATTGACGTCAACAATGTTATTTTTTACAATAAATTTAATAAATCAAAAAATAGGAAATTAGTCTGTGCGTTGGTATGGCACACACTCGCTCACCCGTCAACAGCCCACCAGTTTAATCCTAAACCGGTTGGGCTCTTGCCATGGAAGTCATAGTCTTGCATCATCATATTTTGTTTTTATTGAATGTAGATTGTAGACTGTAGACAGATTTTTAAGGGAAGCTGTTACTAAATTCAAAGACTGCACTGAGCCATAGACATCTAAATAGTATAGCTATCCATGGATTTCTATTAAATAGCATCTATGTTAAATGTATAGATGCTACATATATTGAAGTCCATGAGTTATCCCTCCAAGGACGGATAACTGAGCCTAGGAAACTTGAGAGCTTGACTATTATACAGTCATCTTTAACATAATACATAAAATAAATTATGTAGCCTACACAAGCATACAACTTCTCCAACCAGATGCAGTAACCTTAATGCCTTACAAATATTGTACACTTTGATAACAGACTCTAGTTCATTTCAGGCAAATGCCCCCCCCCCATTTACATGTTCTGTAAAATTGCTGTAGGGGGGTCTCTGAAAGTTTGACATTTGTTGACAAGGGGGGAGGGGGTAAAAATTGCTTTAAATTGTTGACATAATTAATGGACATCCCCATAGCATTGGCATAATTATTTTATTTAATTAATTAAGTATTGGTAGTGGTGGAGGGTGTACTGGCGATGAAACTTTAAATATCACCATAAAGAATAAAAACCACAGCTAACTGTGTTAAATTTATTCCCAATTACCAGTAATAGAAGGAAATATAACTCTAATCATTAAGTTACGATGAGCATGAATAACGTCGTCAGAGACATCAAACGTCATGACATTCCTAAGTACGATGTCCCCTGTTAACAGTTGTTATTTCCTGTGTCATTCACAGCGAACAGACGTGTCTCATCAGTTCTGATAATTTTTGCTGATTTTATTGAACATACTACGCAAATGGATACAAATCTGTTACCGAGGCTAAATGTGTAACTTTCAGGCAGTTTGTTTCAATTCATATTAGAAACGGTGAGGAGGAAAATGTCACAGATAGCTAAAGTATTGTAACAGGAGGAGTGTGCGGAAGTAACGAAGCTACATTGATAAAGGTATGTTTCTGTGTCTAGCGTACAAATGACACGTCGACACAATACAGGTTATGTAATGCCAGTTGAATGTTAAGAACCACCACAGGTCTTGAGGAAAATAAATCGTTCCAAATATATGTAAATATGTAACAGTGCGATACAATGGCGGCAAATCAGACTTCGTATTCAGAAAAAAGTTTTAAGCAAGAAGCTCAGCCGCAAGCCTAATGTAATTGCAGCATAATTTTCATACCGTATTCAATATCAACAGCAGTCATACTTATCGTTGGTTTAGGCTTACAATAGACATAGCTATCATTATGATTACTTTTCAATATATATATATATATATATATATATATATATATATATATATATATATATATATATATATATATATATATAGCAGCAGGGAAGTTCTACAGACCAGGTGGCACAGACCAAATTAACCCTCCTACGCAAACTTTCTCCGTAGAAGCCTCAGAAAGCAGAAATAAAACCTTCTACGAAAATTAATTTGCGTAAATTCGACCCGGAGTGCAATTTTCAGATACAAAAAAAACAGCAATTTTTTTGGGGGGGGTATATTAAAATTTGTGTGTGATTGCAAGATTGGGCTGCAATTTTATGAGTAAATTTGATCAAGACCGACTCGATACCTACTACGCGGATTATGAAGATTAATCGTGACAAAACCGTGTGGTGTTGCCTGAGCGTGACTGAAGAAATTTTTGAATTTATTTATATCCATGTCGCCGTTACACCAAGTTTGATGAATATTTCTCAGCGTGTGAGTATCAACGCCATTAAATACTGATAAGATATTACAATTGTCTCTAATCACCTTTGGAATTTGTGTATATCGCTGCGTCACGTAAATCACATCGGTGTTCTTGTGTCGGCCACGCGAGAATATCCTAGCCGGATTAGTTTGCTTATCCAGCATCACATCATCGAAAACAACAAGATTATTAACATCGCCATCTAAATTTTCCACCGATGGAGCGTCATTGATATCCGTGATAAATTCTATTGTGCCCTCATCAGTATTATCGCTAAATTCTTTTAGTACTTGATAACATCGCTGATCGTCAACGGACGGCGCAACCAAATACAATTTATCCCATTTTAGCCATCGCATTATCAAATTTAGCAACAACTGCGTCTTTCCAGATCCAGACGGTCCAATGATTATCATTCTTATCGAATTTGGTAATGCCTCGGTGTGTTTTACTTGCTCGCGTTTTTTCGTGGCTGAAAAATCAATTACATTCATGTTATTAGAATATTATGGATTCATATTGTGTTAAGTGTCGCACTCGAACTGCTACGATAAATCCAATCGAAGTCGTTACGCGCAACAACAGGAATGCAATTAAGGGTGAATGTGAAGTTTGCAAGACAATTAAGTTTAGATTTGTAAAAAAAAAAGATAGAAGAACCGGAGGAGACATCGCCGCCTCCTTAACAAATCTACCTGGAGCTCCTTGGGCGAAATATCCCGGAGAGAAGCATCTACCAGGATACAACTACTGCGGACCTGGCACAAGGCTAGATATAAGACTTAACAGTAATAATCAACCAAATCCTGGCGAAGATCCAGTAAATGCCATTGATAACGCATGCTACTATCACGATCTTGCATATCGTAGCGGAGATTTAGAACAAAGACATCTCGCTGATATTAAATTAATTCACGCAATAGATGCGATTCCTGATAAAAATTTCAAAGAGAAATTGGCAACTTGGTTGATAAAAGGCGCGATGAAAGGTAAATTAGTTCTCGGTGCTGGTAAATTATAATGGAGCAGATATATTATTCTCCGCGAGGTTTTTGGCGAGGAAAATCAGCAATTGCTAAACTTGCTAAGGCAGCAAAAGTAAAGCAATCTGTCGCTGAATCGTGGCTATCGAGACAAGCGGTCTGGCAAATATATCTTCCTCCGCCTAAGAAAATATCATATGCGAGTTTCTCTGTCAGCGTCCCTAATGAAGTCCATCAGGCTGATCTTATGTTTCTTACTTACGATACCGTCGACGGAGTCACATATAAATACGTGTTGACGGTTGTTGATATCGCTAGCAGATACAAGGAAGCGGAACCGTTATCGAATAAAACAGCAACAGAGATTGCTAAGGCGTTTAGCGAAATTTATTCACGATCTCCATTAACATGGCCGAAGCTTCTCCAGGTTGATCCAGGTCGAGAATTTCTTGGCGCGGTTACTTCACTGATGAAAAAGAATAATGTTAAAATCCGTCGCGGTATTGTAGGTGTTCATCACAATCAAGCTATCGTTGAGAGATTCAATAAAACTCTTGCAGAACGATTATTCGGATATCAATACGCGAGAGAATTTATCCAAGATAAACGATCTCACGATTGGGTAACAAGATTACCTCACGTGATTAACGCACTAAATAACGAAGTAACACGAACAATATCAATGAAGCCCGCAACTGCAATTACAAAACCAAATATACCACTAAAGCGAAATTCTACTATTCCACCTGTGTTAGGTAGCGTCACGGTCAGATATTTATATAAGGAGGGGGAAGCCGAGGGGGGGAGAAAAAGAGCAACTGATCCAACTTGGAGTGTTACGACACATAAAATATCAGCCGTAACAAGATCATCAGGAAGACCAGCAATTTATTTTCTAGATTCGTTAGCACCACAACGAGGATTTACCAAGGAGGAATTACAAATAATACCGAAGGATACTCAATTACCGCCATCGTCGCTTATGTGAAATTTAATTCTACCTAATTGAGATAATTTTCTTACTCGAGACACAGCTAGATAAACTAAATTTGACCAGGAAATTCTATCATCGACAATCCAGACCTGGCTGTCTACTGTTAATCCCTGCGATGAATGTATCGTTGTTGCGTATCCTAGTTTCCATGGCGATCTTTCTGCGTTTATTGCATCATTGACAAGATTAATATCAACGAAAATAATATCGTTCAAAACTAATATCTTTTCTTCTCCGCAGGGTAAAGTAACACTGATATTTTGTTTCCTGGTATCAATGGGCCTGTAACACAACGGTACCTGCAATGCTGGAAATTTTTCACAATGAAGTTTGAATAACATTTCCTGAATAACATCGCGAACAATTTTTCTGCTAGCAACAATCAGATGATCTGGACGCCACAAATTTAGAAAAATATCCATCGGAGTCTCGTCAATTATTTTTCTCATTACATCGCATTGAAACTTATTCGGTTGTAATCGAATTATTTTCTTAAACTCGGTCAGTAAAATATCATCAGATCTATAATCAGCGTCGATTTCCTCGTAATAGTCAACGAAGTTTCTGAGCCATTCATGAGGAGATTCACCATCAATAGGATCGGGTTGACCGTAATCTCCGCACATTACCACAGCGGTATTTTTTCCTTCCAGCCAACCCAGGAATGATTTTAACACAACTAAATTTACCGTGCAAATTTCATCAAATATTATAATCTTGTTGATATATTTGTTTCCCATACGAGCCGAATCCCATAATCCACCGCTGTACTTGAAATAACTGTGATACGTGCCAGAATTAACGCCGCGTTGTCTTATTTCTCGCGCTAATCTATGAGTTGGAGTCAACACAACCATATCGGATTTTGAAAATAAATTTATCGCTCGTGTTGTTTTACCACTACCACCAGGACCGTTCATGTATACAAATTTATTTCGTGAAATCGGATCGAATGCGGATGCGGCCGTTGATACTTCATCGCATTTATCTTTATGAAACTTATCGCAATCTTCAACATCCGCATCCTCACAATAATCTAGAATATCCTCGTTTTTTATTCTCCAAGTTCCCCAAGAACCATCAGTGATTAAATTTTCTAGCCTGCACTGATATTTCTTATCTATATAAAATGAATCCGTCGCAACCCTTACCGCGATATCAGAAAATTTATTTATCATTGACAACAAATTTATACTGACGTAGGCGAGCATTGACGACCTCAGATGCGTATATTGCGCTGATTCTCCATCGAGATAACTAATCACGGTACCTAACTTCGTTCCATCAATGATAATATTTTCTCTATTGCAGAATATCCCTCTCGATACTGTATCGGCAATAATAAAGTCCATCTCGGCATCATTGATAAACAACCTAGCATGTCGGTGTTTATGATCAACTGATCCTCCTTGAGTAAATTTACCAATTATTTTTCTTCCGATATCCTTCGCATTTTCACAATCCGTTGGCAACCACACCTCGGTCTGCTTTCTATACGATATAATCGCTTCACTCACCGTCAATGATATTAACATCGACGAATCCAGCATATATCTCAACAATACCGTAGGGACCCATCTTCGCTGAGATAAATGCCGACCAAACCAAATATAACAAATTTTATGTAAATTTTCAGCAAACTCGAATGAAGTAACATAAGCGAATCCTGTCATGACAAAATCAGGTAACGGTCCGTTAATCGCAACTCTCGTCATCTCACTGGTAGGATGGCCGAATTTAGCAAAGTAATCCGCACAATCACCATATCCGAGGAAACTTCCAGGATAGCATGCGCTCATATCAACGGAAATCATATCCTCGAAATAATATTTGGTATTCCATAATCCTCCATGGCCGTATTCGATACAGCTAAGTTGAATATCATTGAGAAATTCATTCCTTGTAGGTTTCCACGAGTTTCTTTCTCTGGCAGCGTGAGCAGCAACAGACGGAACCGTAAAACAATTTGTCAGTAACTGATCTGGATTTGATGAATACTTCACCGCGATATTTTTCATCGATTCGTGTAATATTTCATCTCGGTAAATATCTCCGCGTGGCAAGATAAATTGATCATACTTTTCTTCGCTTGAGAATAACCAGACCGATATTGGATCAGACGCGGCTAGTATTTTGATAAACCTAAACATTGCATCGGAATTGTCTTTCCCAAATTCCACAGGATAAAACTTAACAGAACGATCCCTCGGGAATATCATTACCGACTGTGTCCACGCATGTGAATTATGATCAATAATTTCGATTGGTGTTCCTCGAGAACTATACGGTGATGAATATAATATTTCTCCCGATAATGTTTTTACCGTGATAGGAAATTTAAGTTTCTTGCTTAACGCAGCAACATCGTCAATCGATGCGCCATCAGTAACTGTCTTTGCCCACGTGTTAATTTTATCCAATCTCAATTGAGTCAAGCCAGATCCACGACGAGCGTTTTTCATGTGTTCGATAACTCGCTCGGCAACGCAATTTATTTTCGGAGATTCCTTCATCGTAGGTAGGTTTTTCACATCAGGATTATTATTCAGCCGATAAATTCCATAAACAACAGCGCTAGAAGGATACGCCTTAGCATAATAAGGACCATCTATACCCAATAACAATCCTGGTTTCGAATTCTTATCAAGAATAACATTTTTCTTACCGCCGCGTACTGGATCTCGTTTATCGCGAATAATCCAAATGTCATCAGGCATTTGTGCAATAAATTTTATTCCGAAAATAAATCGTTCTTCCTTGTGTTCAGATTTTATATGTTCGATTATCTTTTTCGCCCGTTCCAAATTCATCGTAGCATCAACGAAGTTAGTTTTCCATGTCGACCAAACATGAATAGCTCCATCATCGAAAAATTCTTTCTTTGCACGATCAACTTCAGGAATGATAAATTCTGCCTCATCAAGATCAAATGCATCCATTATTATATTTTAGACAAATGTTTAAATTATAATATGCAATGCAAATGGATAACAGTCGGATCAACAAAAACATGTGACAAATCCTGCAGAGGTGAATATTGCGGAGCTCACATATACGCAATTCGACGAGGCAGTAAAGGACCACAGCGATGTTTAGTTTGCCAAGTTGGTATTCGAGGAAAGACTCGATTATGTTTCTCCTGTGGAGGGAAAAATTATCGTGAGTTACGAAGATATTATGAAAAAAGATCTTCCTCAGTAATAAAATGCGAAGAAGATTACATTAATCGATTCAAAGCAAATTATGATTTAAACAAAGAAAATATAGTATATGAATCACAAAACAACGATTCCTGCAATGAAAATCTCACACGAGTATAGATCGCATCCAACCATCGAGGGATACGAGGCATCTACCGATGGTACCGTTAGACATATCAGAACAAAGAAACGTGTTGGTCGTATTTGTAATACAGGATATTTCAAATTTACCGCCTACAAAACAAATTATTACAATCACAGATTTGTGTTCGAATGTCACAAAGGACATATCAGGAAAGGACTTGTCATTGATCATATCGACGGAGATAAACTTAACAACAAACTTTCTAATCTTCGAGCAGTAACTCCGAGTGAAAATTCAAGGGTTGGCAATACTGGTGGTATATGGCTACCAGCTAAGGCCGTCAAATCGATAAATTTAGAAACAGGTGAGGAACTTGCATTCGAATCGATGACTGCAGCAGCAAAACATTTCAGTATTAATTCAGCATCGGTGTATCGTGCGGCAGAAAAAATAACTAGCGCAGCATTTTCTTATCGATTTGGCGAGTGGATCGAGTTTTCCTATACTCGAATAATATTTGATTCGGAAATCGAGGATGAAGAATAATTGAATATTAATAAATTAATATAATGAATGAGGAAACTATAAACGACATCATTGGAGCGATTGATGATCTGAAGAAAAAAATAAATCTTTCATCGGAGTTAGACACGAATAAAATTCGATCGGAATTCGAAACAATTGTTCAAGGAAAACTTGAATACAAATACACGCTACCGTCGGAGTATAAATTAATAAAGAAAATCCAGATTGCGATATACCAATCACTTTCGACAGTCAGCGATGATCGCGTCGAGGATTTTGTTAAATTATCGATGTTGGTAGAAAACGCTAGATTGATTTTATCAGACGCGTATGAATCACGAAAAATTACAAGTTCGCGTGTCAGACAATTGAAAAGACTTATCGATGAAAGTAAAATTAGGGAATCTTCCGATTCCTGAATATCTCCACAAAACAAAAAAAAAACAAAAATTAAAAAAATATATTAATTTTGAAAATTTCCCTGGATTTTATTTATTTTTTTCGCCTATTTTTCTCTGGGATATAGATTTACGATTTCACTAGCAAATTGATACTTACAGTTTCTCCGCGTATATCAAGTAAATTTCCTTTCTGATCCGTAAGTTTGAAATTTATTCTCGTCAATAACCGATTATGACATCGCAGGTAAAACGGATTTACCGGCTCCTTTATTATCAAATAACCAGGAGAGGCACTAGGTGAAAACGAATACAAAACAAATCCCTGATGGGCTTGATTCGACATTGACGCATCAACATTATAGCTGCCCTCGACAACATCCGCGTGAAGATAAATCGCGATAACTTCCGTTATATTAACGATACCCGGCGATATGTGCCGTCCACCATTAGTCGAATCGTTATTATGTTTGAGAATCAATTCTGAATGTACTTTTTTAGTCCATGCGGCATGTAATTTCGGAAATAAATCATCAATGGTATCAGTGACGGATTTTCTCATCGCATCAAAATCAGAATTGGGAAATTTGAAATTTGGCAGTGTTTCCTCGGTTAATTCAAATACTCTCATGAATTTTTGTTTTTCTCCTGAGTTTTTGATCAACTCGAATTTGCTAATAGGGAGAACATAATCGGCAATTGATATATCGTCGACTATCGCCTGAATAAACATATCATGATAATATTCAATATCATTCGCGAGTTGATTTAAAATTTTCACGTGCTTTATAATTTCGCTACATGAACCAGATTTATTTAGGATGCATTCATGAAATAATCCTCGCAATAAATTTAATTGTAATTCGTGTTCTTGAATAAACTCGTCTAGTGTTCTTCTTACCAAGATACCGTCTATGGGGGCTATTATCCTGTTAATGTTGGTAGCGTCGAAGATTTTCACATCTGGGGGGATTTTAGGAAGAGGCAGCCATGAGAGAATTCTTTCGTTAATAAAAGTGAAAGCGAACATTACTAGGTTAAATTTGTGGTTATTCATGAGATTGATGGCGCTGTGGATCAAAGGTT
Source organism: Sinohyriopsis cumingii (assembly GCA_028554795.2). Classification (NCBI taxonomy): domain Eukaryota; kingdom Metazoa; phylum Mollusca; class Bivalvia; order Unionida; family Unionidae; genus Sinohyriopsis; species Sinohyriopsis cumingii. Next base: position 98,871,748 of record CM068837.1, read on the forward strand.
TGTGTTTTGTATTTTCGTACCATCCTTCGTCGGTTGTAAAATCCGATTTTTTTGGTTCCGATAGTTCTGGAAGAGCTTCCTCGTACCAACCTGGAATAATAACATCCGATTTTTTTGGTTCTACCAGAGGTGTGACCTCGGGCCAACCTAATATATTTCTAATCGATGATTGGTAAATATCAACAATATACGGTGATTTCACTTCTATCATCGATGACAACGTCGGTTCATGTGCAGATATCTTTATTCCCGGAGTAGCATCGCCGGTTATATTTGATATTCTAGTGATAAACTCATTATTCAGCTGATCAATTTCATAACTGCCCGTTGGTATACCAACGACGATCCAATCAGGTGTTCCATCGGGTTTATTTTTATTTGCAAAAACAAGTGAGTTGTTTGACATCAAATTACCGAATGATTTTGATCTAACATTAGGCCAGCTGTTGTAGACGCGCAATTGTGTTAATGCAATTTCGTTGACGCTGATTGGTGTTGAGAAATTAATGCTAAATTCTGGTTTCGTTGAACTTAACGATATTAACGTTGTTGTCGGCGGCGTCGTGTTTGTCACGATCTGGGCTAGCTCGGACATTATTAATATTCATTTGTTCAATCTCCGAGTAGATACTGATCATTGAAGAAAATTCTAGATCGGATATAATACCATCGTTGAGACTCTCAGAAAGTAGCGATGATAATTTTGAGTACGCGTCATTGATCTTAGTTAGTTTACTTTTGTACGAAGATAGTTTCTCACTTGTGCACGAAGATATTTTTTTTTGCGATAATATTTAAAACACCGGCAACTGTCGTTGTTGACGAGATTATTATTGTTGCTGCGATTGGCGCTATCATTGTTACCGCGGATAGAATTATTCCTGCACCAGCGACCACGGCTGATACTGCGTAAACAGCAACATCAATGGTAACTAATCTACGCTGATATTTCTTTATTTTTATCTGATAATCGTCGAGGAATTTTTTTAGTGAATCCTGCCATGATCGCGCCTGATTGTATCGGTAATCCGATGCGGTCATTTATTAGTTATTTATTTAACCAATTGTGATATTCCAGATAAATATTCGAAAATTACTTGACAATCAGCCATCATCATAGTTCTAGCTTGCGGTTCTAACCTAAAAGTTTTTGTTTGATTTTCAAATATACTAGTAACAAAAAAACCAGGACTATATTCCTGAAAATTAGTATATTTTTCGTCCATTATTACATTGAATTTTGGCAATGTGATAATATATCCTCGATATATGCCAGTAATTGGCGCGGTGAAGTTAAATGTGTTATTCTCAGGTGTCCATTCAACATAATATGTTTTTACCACAAATGGCACATTGCAGACAATATTTTTTGTTTCTACCTCCGTTGGTATCGAAATTCGCGATAATCTTCCAAGGTTCATTGACGATATTTTTGTGTTGATATTGTTAATTTTTGTGGTTGTTTCGATAATTTCCCTACTTAATTGTTTTACGTCAGTGGCGTGACCAGTTTTATCGACGGATTGGTCAATCTTTGCTGTTGCAGCAAGAAGTTTCGTGTTTAAATCTCGAATTTCTCCGTCGTACGTTGATATATCTAACTTTTGACGCGCCAATTCACGTACCACGTTAATTTCATAGTTGATGGATTTTATTTTCTCATCTATTTGTCCTTGCATCACGTTAATCCCCTTGGTAAATTCGGGAACAACAACATCGCCGAGTTTAATAATTTCCTCGTTGATTTTTTTGCTGAGATCGTCGATTGATGGTTTCTCACCCATCGAGATATTTACTTTGTTAATTTCGGCAAGAATATTAGTAATTTTCTCGTTGATTTTTTTTATTTTCTCGCTGAGATCGTCGATTGATGTTTTATCGATTTTCTGACCCATCGCGGTATTTATTTTGGTAATATCGGCGAGAATTTCAGTGATATCCTCGTTGATTTTTCTTATTCTCTCGCTGAGATCGTCATGCGATGCTTGATCGGCTTTTTTCTTTGCTAGTTCGTTTGCGGCGGAGGAAGTATCGCTGGATGTTTTTATGTCCTCGTCAAATTTTTTGCTAAATTTAGCTAAAGCATCGTCAAGTTTTTTAAGGTCGTTATTTAGCCTGTTAAGTCTTTTTGTCATTCTGTCCTGAAGATCGTCGTGTAATGCCTTATCGGTTTTTAGAAGTAACGCCGCTGATAACTCTTTGTCGGATTTTTCCACATCCGCGATATTGGCCTTCAGGGGTAACTTCGTTATAATATCGGCGATATCAGTGATAGATTTTAATACCATATCCGATTGACGAGTAAACTGACTAATGTGATCGCGGTATTCGTCTCGCTTGATTATATCAGTTATTTTGACGTTGCTGGTTTGTAATCGCCCTTCTGTATTTTGAAAAACAGCAACTTCGCCAGGATCCACCTCTGACAATGATAGAAGATTGTTAATATCACTCTTGGTTGCGAATTTTGATGTATCAATGTCGACTGCTCCCTTTTTTTCTTTTCTGAAGAGAGATCTACCGTAAATGTCAACCATGATATTTATCTACGGTATATTCAAATAAAATTTTCCGATAAGGATTGGATGATTTTGAAATTGCATCGAGGACGTTAATTGATTCTGGACCGCATATTGGTGGATCTGCTAATGTTTGTGTTGGAAGTGTTGAATACCAAACCGGAAGTTTTAGTTTTGACACATACTTGATAAATTCGTTTGGTGGTGCTAATCCGTATGAATCAAAATAGACAACTTCGCGAGGATTAATCGCGTAAGCAACCCAGTGAGTGCCAGGGCCGGAATTTTTATCGAGATTTATTATTCCTGTCTCGGTGAGATTTGGTTTGTCAGGTAGTTGATCTCGCATAAATACACCTCTGAAAAATTTTATTTTCTTTTTTTTTGCTTCACTTATTAAATCTAAATTTGAGGCTGGTAGGCTCGACTTAACCCGGATCCGTACGGGGGTCGTCTTAGGTAAAGGCCGGATCCTCGATTTAATAATTGGTCCAATGTTTTCCCCTCTGGTACCCCCACCCATTTTTTTTGTGTATACTGTGCGTCCCGACTCTTTAATGCTTTTCCTAACAATCCCATGGCTAGAAGCGGGGCGATGAATCCTCCCTTTTTTTTACGATATCTTCCTCCGGTAACTTTTTTTGCTAATGCGGAACCTATCCCTCCAAGCGCGCCTAATCCTACTGCCTTTCCAATCGCGGGGAGAACTCCAGCTATCAATCCTGGAATAGCGGCCAATAGAGGGAAAATACCACCTATTTTGACCATATCTCTGATTGCTCCTATTGAGAGATTCAGGCGAATACCAGTATTTGCTGATCTGGCTCTGGTGAAATGTCCATGTTGATTTTTAGTTAACGATAGTTTGTTAGGTCCACCGTGAAGTTGATTATTTTTTAAGGTTAAACTTAAACCTCGTCGCGCTGTTGTTGCTGCATGAAGTTTTTTTATCTGACCCGGGGTCAGAGTTACGCTGACGTGATCGTATGGCATATTAATAATCACTTCATCTAAATTTAGAATTTATCACATGTTTTCTACGGGTGCGTCAATGACTCGCATTCTACCACTGATGCCTTCCAGGATCATTGTTCTATCACTGAGAATAACTGCGATGGCTCTTGCCGGTCCTCCTGTGTTAATTCTGGCTTTGAAATGAATATCAACAACTGATTGTTTTACCAAATCGAGATGTTCCAAAGAAAAGTAGTAGATTGGATAGAAAGTATTAAAATCATACTGCGATATTTGCAATCCAGTATCGATATTTTGATCGCGACCCATAAAACTTAGCAATCGATGATATGCGCGTGCCGTAGATAAAAGTTCAAAATTAATAGCTATTTCCTCGGATGGTTCTTGTTGACCGTTTATTCTCAATGAAATGTTTGTTGCCGCGAATTGATCGAATATCATATGACTATGTAATTGATCGTATCTATTTGCATTTTGAAGAACAATGAAGATATGCCTAGGTGCCGAAACACCCTGTTGTGACGCAATTCGCCAGGTAAATATTCCATTAATATTAACATCGCAGGAGTCGGTCGTCGTCGTCAACCAGGACATGACGGATTTTCCGCCTTGATTCATGAATGATAATAATTTTTCTTCCTCGAGAATCGATGGTGTTATTGCTGGCATCCACAGAGTAATTTTAGTTAATAATACTTTACCGGCGTCGCCTGCCTCTCGCCAGATGGCTCTGTTATTGCCAGCCTCATCTCGAATAAAGGAAATTGTGTGTTTTGCCCCGTAAATAACTTTCCTGAAATGCCGGCAAAATCCAAAAATATGAGATAGTGGAATTGCACAGGAGAAATTTCGTTCCCCGGCTGTTAGCATTTTCCTTCGCGTGGCAAATCCAAGATTGTAATTGAGATTGGTGTTAATAATCATATCTTCGAAAGGAGTAGGACCAACGGCTTGAGCAACAACAGGAGGTTCAGCACGATTATTCGGTTGTCTGATAATATACTGGACATGATCAGCTTGATTAGAGTTATCCTTGGTGAACATCATACCAGGGCCGGCCGATCTGGTAAAATCATCCGAGTATCTTGCTAGGCCTATGATCGTTGTTGCTATATCAACATTGTCATTGATTGATTCAATCTCTCTTCCATCAATCATGTAGGTTGCGCTCTTGAATAACGCCATAATACCGTTGTTGACAAATCCAACTTTAAAATCATTGTCATAATCAGTATTATCGGTTTTCTTAATTTTCCCAACAAATTCGATATACGCCTCAGATGGAAGAAAATATCTCGTTGTATCGTGGACTTGAATTTCCTTACGATTAGCTGTATTTGGGTCAACTACGTCGTATGAGAAATACTGTAAATCTCGTACTGATGTGTCCCTACCTACGGGCTCATCCATGTCAAACACTTCATTTGACACTCTTGCGAACATTATTATTAATGATATCGTCTAAAACGAAGACCATCACCTGAAATAAAACTTGTATTTCCAAGATTTGTATTTGCAATTTCATGAGCTAGATTTGTGTTTGCAATTTCATGCGCTAGATTTGTGTTTGCTAGATTTGTGTTTGCAATTTCATGAGCTAGATTTGTCTTAGCAACTTCCTGTGCTAGATCGTTTATTTTCTTATTTGCTGCGTCGTTTATGGTTTTGCTAATTTCGGGTGGCATTTCGCTGGTGATAGGTAATTTGATGGGCCGTTTTTTACGTATTAAATTTAATATTTTATTTTTGACAACATTGAAGCCTTTACTAGCCAAATTACTAATACCAGAAACAGCTGTCTCGCCGATCTTTCCTATTGCTTTTAATCCTAATTGTTTGATTGCAGGACCAATTTTAGGTGCTACTCGAGTGACAAGACTTCCAATGATATCGCCAAATCCATTACCGTGGACATATTTGTATACTGGCAATCGAGAGTTTACTACGCGGACCTGATTAGGTCTGCGTTGATGTTTGTGAATAATCATATTATTTCAATTATGTTGTTTTAATCAATGAGTTCATCAACAAGATCTTTATAAATGTGAGAATCAATTACACCACCGCGAAATAATCGCTGACAAATATCTGACGCTTCGTTGATTATTTCGCGAGAGTTATTTCCAGCTCGTTTTCCTCCGATTAATACTTCGAGGCGAGATACGTCATTGACAACACTGTCAGGGCAGACTGTATATCCATGTCCTGTTTTTGGTTTTTTAGGTAATATTTTTTCTTCCCGATCTAATTGATTTATTTTTATTACAAATTTTATGTAACCACTGTCGTCTGGGTTAATAGGTTTATTCACAGAAGCAAAATACACATTACGGACCCAATCGTCTCTTGACATAAGTGAACGAGAATAATGCGGTCTCAAATATTTTTCCGAGTCTATAAGACCAAATCTAGCTATTTGAATTAATTTATCTTCGTCACTAAATTGTTCAAGAGCATCGTCAGTAAAATGATTTAATGTCGTAAACGGTTTTTTTTCAATTTTTGGAATTTCCTCTGGTTCGGTTTCAATTTTACTAGATGAAGGTAATAATGCTTGTTCCTGACCAACTTTTTGCTCACTTTTATGTTCATGTATAGCATTTAAAAATTCAGAATATTCTGGATCATTGTATTTAACCATTTTGACACCACTGTACGCATAATATATCCACTTTGTCCATTGCACAAATGTTACATTTTCAGCTTTACCGGGTTTCATAAATTTTTTTCGTTCTGCTTTCTTATAATTTTTTGCAGCAAATTTTACAACATCATCCGGACTCATTGATTTTATCATTGCGACAGTATCATCGGTAAATTTATTGACACCTGACCTTAATTCTGTTTGTTCTTTTTCTTCTTGTTTTGCTTGTGATTGTGCTTGTTCTTCTTTTTCTTGTTTTGCTTGTGCTAGTGCTTGTGCTTGTTCTTCTTTTTCTTGTTTTGCTTGTGCTAGTGCTTGTGCTTGTTCTTGTGCTTGTGCTTGTGCTTGTGCTTGTGCTTTCTGTAATTCATCTTGCAACGCTTGTGTTTGCGCTCGCACCTGTGTTTTTGTTCGTGCTTGCTGTAATTGATCTTGCAACACTTGTGTTTGTGCTCGCGCTTGTGCTTGTGCTTGTGCTTGACGTACTTGAGTTTGTTCTTGATGAATTTGATCAAGCTGACCAGGAACAACTCGAGTGTGTTGCTCGATATCTCTCGTCATAGGAATAAGCCCGAGATCTTTAAGTTCCTTATCTTTCTTTTGTTTGCCATATGCTACTTGTTCGATAACTTCGGTGACTGGACTCAACCATTTTGACGATATTTCACCAATATGATATTGTGAATCGTCGTACTCACGAACTTTTTTCTTAAATAATCGTTTTGTCGGAATAAGTTTTTTTACTGCCGCTAGTTGTTCTCGCGCTAATCTAGCAGATTGAGGTTCTCCAACTGTGCTAGTTTTTCGACTCATCTTATTTTCAACTATATTGTTTTATTGTGAAGTAAAATTAGCATCTGCAGCCCAATCTTGCAATCACACACAAATTTTAATATACCCCCCCCCCAAAATTGCTGTTTTTTTTGTATCTGAAAATTGCACTCCGGGTCGAATTTACGTAAATTAATTTTCGTAGAAGGTTTTATTTCTGCTTTCTGAGGCTTCTACGGAGAAAGTTTGCGTAGGAGGGTTAATTTGGTCTGTGCCACCTGGTCTGTAGAACTTCCCTGCTGCTTATATATATATATATATATATATATATATATATATATATATATATATATAGAGAGAGAGAGAGAGAGAGAGAGAGAGAGAATTTAATAAGCTTTATAATAGCCTTGGTAATCACAAACACTTAATTAAAATTTAAGCCTTAAACTGGATTTTTCCATAATATACATTACTGATAGCATTGTCTGTCAAGATATATGAGACCAGACCCAATGCCGATGTAGTAATTTACAGTATTGTCTGTCACGATATATGAGACCAGACCCAATGCCGATGTATTAATTAATTAACAGTATTGTCTGTCAAGTTATATGAGACCAGACCCAATGCCGATGTATTAATTAACAGTATTGTCTGTCAAGATACATGAGACCAGACCCAATGCCGATGTATTAATTAACAGTATTGTCTGTCAAGATATATTATACCAGACCCAATGCCGATGTATTAATTAGCAGTATTGTCTGTCAAGATATATTATACCAGACCCAATGCCGATGTATTAATTAACAGCATTGTCTATCAAGATATATCAGACCAGACCCAATGCCGATGTATTAATTAACAGTATTGTCTGTCAAGATATATGAGACCAGACCCAATCCCGATGTATTAACAGTATTGTCTGTCAAGGTATATGAGACCAGACCTAATGCCGATGTATTAATTAACAGTATTGTCTGTCAAGATATATGAGACCAGACCCAATGCCGATGTATTAATTAATAGTATTGTCTGTCAATATATGAGACCAGACCCAATGATAATGTATTAATTAATAGTGTTGTCTGTCAAGGTATATGAGACCAGACCCAATGATAATGATTAGTTAACAGTATTTGTCGGTCAAGATATATGAGACCAGACCAAATGCTGATGCATCAAAATATAACATAGTCATCCAATTGCTCCCGTGTTTGAGTAGCGTCTGAAATAATTTAATTCTGATATTTTACTTAAATTCAGTAAAAAAACATTTTTGCATCAAACATCATCATTCCTTCATATTGCGGCTCATTCAAATAGAAATGGTATCACTTATTTCCATTTCAGCTGTGTATTGAAAAGGACATTATCATTCCTCCACTCCGCATCAACTGCTCATTTAGCAGAACGCAGTATCACTTCTGCACACTGCATCAACAACTGTTTCATTTAACAGAAAACAACACATTCCATTACACGGTGTCAGCTGCTCATTGAGCAGAAAACAGTAACATGCCTTCCAATTGCGTTAGCTGGTCATTGTATCAGGTGCTGATTCAACATAAAACAGTATAATTCCTTCCTATTGCGTCCGATGCTCATTCAGCAGAAAACAGTACCATTCCTTCACACATAATCAACTGCTAATTTAGCAGAAAACAGTATCAATGCTTCATTTTGCATTAACTGCACAGAAAACATTATCATTCATTTACATTGCTTTCACTGCTAAATTGTGATACAATTGCGTAGCAGTAAAGAGTGCATAAACTGCATGGACTCTGGCAGATGTCTTAATTTTTTTTATAAGGAAGGCAGCAAATAAAAGCTGACAATCACTTAATTTCATATACAAAGTACTGTATTCTTGTACAGCAGTCTCCAGCCACCTGTAGTAGAGAGCAACCATTTAATATGTGATGTGTGAGGGTGTGATGTGGCCTTAGATGTTTTTGAGGAAAATAAATTCCTAAAATAACAATAAAATATTATCTCTATATCTTAGAGAAACAGCTATTATATCCATAATATTAGATATAAATGTATCATTTATCTTCAGGGAAAGAAAAAGATATATTCTGTGTTGAATAAAAACCCCGACCACAGCCCTTAAAATTTAAATGGTCTTGTCCGTACATATATAGGGTCTAAAAATGGAGCTGCCCACTATTGTGTAACTTTGCTGTAAACCCATTATCAGAGTTAAATACTTATTTATTTTATTATCGAATTCTAACTCTTAATACAGAATCATGAACATGGTACTATAACATTATCTGAATGCAAGGTATATAGATTGGCAGAGTCAAGGAATCATTCACTCATTTTTCATGACGAGAGGGGTGTGTGTGTGTGTGTGAGGAGAGAGAGAGAGAGTTTCATCGAGCTTAACGTTCAAATTAAAATTTAAAAATGTACATGTATTTATTTGTTCTCATTCTTCGCATACAATCTGTCCATATGAGCTATCTTATAAAAAAAGTGTCATGCCTCCAGAACGTAATGCCGCACTGTTGATACATTCTAGGCAAGTTGATTGTGTGACAAAGGTCTGTGAGGAACCCTTTTATGACTGCAATCAAAGAAGGTGGCACAACTGTGCACGAATTAATCAAAATAGGACAAAACTTTAAGGTAATGAAGCCCACAGACGATATAACTTGCCGAGTTTTTTCTGGAGTGATTTTTTTTTGCATTTTAAAATATCATTCCAAATGTTAGCCCTTCGTTCCAAGAGCATTTCAAAACTTGCCATTAGGACTTCTATCGATATTGTTTGATACTGTATAAAACTTTGCAAATGAAAATGAAAACTGATTGAATAGTCACATAGGTGAAAATAACACTATACATTACATACGAACAATCGTCAAGCTAATAGTATATATAAATGATGGTACGGTATTATAGCTCATTTGCACGAAATGAACATGATATCAGGAGGTTGGAACTTTGTATAGCTTAGATCATATGACTTTTGCTGAGGGGGTCATCATAAACTAAGGGACCGACTATAATCTTGATCTGAATTTTAGAAAACGGCAACTAATTATTTTCATTTATTAAAGTAATATCTTCATGCAAAATAGTATAGACTGATTCCAATGAAAACTCTAGGTCCGCACCCAAGAAAATTAAATATTAGGTCACTAACGTGCAGAAAAACTTAGAATAAATCACAAGTTATAAAAAAGATGAATTGGGAAGATATATCAGGGACAAATGATAAGTTTCAATACACTATACTGGCAAAAGACGTTCTCTCCGCATTTCTGTTGTTATCATAATGCTAGTAGATTTGAAAAGGACACGAATTTGTGTTTATCACGCATAGCTATTAAGGTACCTAACAGTATGTTTTAAAGGTATGAATACTAGTTAAACATCTGCGTCTTTTCGCGAGATATTTAATCCAATGGTGAGAACTAATCCTCGACAATAGCGGCATGTAGTATATACGTTACTTTGTTTCTGATATTCTTAAAAGGTAAATGAGTTCAAATCCGAAAATGACAAGTAGGCCATCATTAACTCCGTCATTTTGAGCTTTAAAGCATATAAATTAGATGCGAGAAATGATGTAATCGCAATTCAGTATTTTTGAAATACGGCTGAAATGGCAAATTACAGAGCCATGGGTTACATGAGCTCCAGTCACTCAAACCAGAATTCTACTATATATTCATTCTATTATTGGGATATTTATGCCGGCAAAACTCTGAGAAAGCGTGTAAATTGCACATTTTTACCTATCTCTCAATATCAATATAGGGGTCTTTAAAGTTAATGGACGTAAAAGATCTGTCATTCGTTTGTTTCCTATATCGCCCCATACTCCTTATAATGGGTTACCTCGCACTCGGACAGCGAGGATAACGTCACTACGACCATCAGTCGGAAAGTCCTTAGTCTTTTCCATCGCAAGGCTGAAAAACTCTGATAGCCTCGAGTCATAATTGTTACTTCCAGTTCAGTGGGAATTTAGTCCCAGTCTATTTTAGATCATTTGTTCCTCTCTCATTTTGTTGGTGTTACAAGAGCTATATTTGGGTAATCATGTTATTGATTTAAAGATAACTGTATATGCTTTAGAACTGGAACATTGTCTTGTGGTTGTATTTTTGGATTTCGGAGACAGTGCACAGTGAGTAATGAAGCATTGATGTTAAAGATGAAATATGTGACCTATTGCACGTGCTTTATTTACACTCCATACTCTCAAGAACTTGCTTTTTAAGGTATTTTATAATAAGATATGATTTATTATGATTTGGAGACACAGTGGGAAGTTCAGTACGGATAAATAAATGTAGAGACTATATGTATATAGGACAAAATTCGTTACCAGAGTCATGTCATTAGTATGCCCATAACGATTTAAACTGGATACAAATTTTAATACGAATTACAGACACATGTTCAAATTTTTTGGATCATGTAACTAACGTAACACACAATATTAGCCAATCAAGCAAGATACTATTCAGCACGTATAGACACAGTATAGTGAACTTTACTTACAGCGGGCACAGAGAAGATTTTTTTCATTTACATCCGTTCCAAATGTATTATCGAAGTGCTTCATCCCTTCTAATCGATGCAACAAATATCGCTTACCTCATTTCAGGACGATGCGAGTATAAGACGATTATCTGATACAGATAATCATGATTATAAGAATGTACTGAAAACTCTTTTTTTCCAGTTTCTCAAAACATGCATTTGATTCTCTACATGTAGCATTCTTCTAGTCTTATTTCTTCACTGTAGTATGCCCCACGGTTTACAACACACGGTCTGTTTTCCATTATATTCTGGTTATGATTTGTAAAGCCGACCCATAGAATCCGTACGACTAGCATTTGTATAATGCAGATGTAGATGGCCTATTGAGAGAGAGAGAGAGAGAGAGATATTATAATGGTAAAACAATTATCTGCTCATTTGATACTTCATTATGCATGGACATTGGCTTTCAATTAGAGGTGCGCGGTATTACCGGCATACCCATTTAGCTGGGTCTCTTTTACCGGTGGTAGGTACCACGGTACTTTTTCACTGTATCAGTACCTCGGTAGTTTCTGTCAGTAAAGAATGTACGGAGAGTCTCGAGGAAATTTGTTCACGGGTTTAATGATATCAATACTATGTATTTATTGTTCATGACCCACCAAAATATTTAACTTTGTGTTTACAAACCGGTTGTATATATTACAGATCATTTGTGAATATTACAGTTATAATTATATTTATCATCCTTTAATCCCATCTTTGACAAGTGTAATGTATGCCAAAGCGATGGCCAAATGGAGAAGTAAAGTCAAAATAAAGATGGGGTGCGCGAGTTTAACAGACAGCTACAACTTAGAATTAAAATGTAATATATATATATATATATATATATATATATATATATATATATATATATATATATATATATATATATGGACGCGTCAGCTAAAATTAAAAGTAGTGCGATTGTCTTTCATGCAGTGAAAAGGATAAAAGAATGAGCTACTAATATATTGCAATTATATTCTATTAATCAAGATGTTCACTCTTTCTTGTAGCCTATACAATCGTGCTTTTGAGTCTGAATCTTCTTCTACATGAAGTGGTGATGGGAAGACTTTTGTTTATGAAAGCAGATTGATTAAAGAAGATTGAAAGCTTATGCTTGCTTAACAAATATGAGTATTATACATTTAAATGTTGATATAGTAAAGCAATTACACTTATAGATGTTTACGGCATGTTAAAGCAAACACGTACGCATAATACAAAAAGGAAAATTATTTACAAATTCTAAATAGGAGAGAACGAATAATAACATAAAATCAAGATGAATACTAGGTCGGTATCAAACAGTCAAACGAAATCAGAGATCCAGACGCAGATGGCAAACATATGATAGTCTACGCTCTAATTTATTTAGACACTGTGTATGAAGGTGATAATTTAAATCAACAGTGGACATGGAAACAAATTGAAAACAATATGAAATAATTCATATCTCTGAAAGGTTCGAATAAATGTTACAAATTGTCGAAAACATTAGTGATGTATGCCCTGTTGGCTTGTCGAGAATGCATAAGACAATTTATAAAGCTCACAGTTTTCTGTACGTCTTTTTATACAGTATGTAACGGTTGACCTCATTGGTTTTGCAGAGCAAGGACAACGTTTAATTAATTATGTTACTGCGATTTATAAAGTAGAACTAATTCCATTTAAGCTAATCAGTTTTGGGAAAAACATTACATTGAACAAAGAAAATATCAAATGCATAGTTTCTTAAGAATGGTTAACCGAACAATCTACATATATAAGCAGTGTAGAAAATAATTATCTTGCAGAAAGTTTATCCAAGTCACATTGTTGGCCAGTGGCAAATAAACATCTTTGATACGTAAGCATAAAGAAAATACAACAGAAAATAATTTTTTAAAGCAATATATCAATTTGCAAAATAAAGTGTGATTATGAAAACAAAAACGAACAAGGAAGGACAAAAGTAAAATATAATTAATCATTGCATTCCTTTATTTGACAGGTGGCACATTTAGAACGAGAAATTTTAAACAAATTAGGGTAACAGAATTTCAAAACACAAATATTTTTAAAGGATTATTTTCTCAACATTAGCGAAGGAACTCTTATACTTCAGTCTTCTGCTGTGTAGGCGGCAGATGCGTGTTTGTCCAATCGATATGCTGCAGTGTACTAATAAAATAAACAACAGAAACATGTTACCAGTATGACTCGAGCAGCATAAACCTGGCCGTTATATATATATATATATATATATATATATATATATATATATATATATATATATATATATATATATATATATATATATGTATGTATGTATTACGTTCAACATCAGTTTTAACTCTTTCGCCATTTTATACACATCTCTTATCTACATCAAGATTTAATAGTAAAATCTGACATTATCATGTTTTTCACAGAAGAATTTTTAGTTGTTTTAAAGTCTTGAGAGAATTCGTTCATTACCAGCGAAACAATATGACCTATTGTTGGTAGCAACCGATTCGTTGTCTACGTATGTAATGCCAAATCAAAAGTGAATGTTGTCCACGTCGACATCAGAGCCTCATCTGACTTTAACTCTAATCATCCAAACCTAGCCAGATCCTCAGCTTCCATATTGGAGAGTGGAGAATCCGACCCTGTTACTTTAAGTAGCAGATTAAGACTAGATCTTAAATACGTTCCACCTCATGTGATGTAATCTAATATCTACTATTTGGACGTTTCCGAAAGGTGGTGCTACGGAAACCATATCAAATTAGTGTTTACTGAATGCGTACAAAGACCATTACATACGGGTGTTGCATAGACATCCAAACACGCTCGTATGCGAATAAGGTAGAGGCGTCCGCTGGTGCGTCCACGAGAGTGGGATAGAAACACCCAAAGTGCTTACATAAGGCAATTTCAAGTACTCCGTAGTATGGTGCTTAGATATTTTGCTAACTCAAACAATGGATTAGAATGGTAAATCTTGTTGATCATGTCATAAAAGTTATCTCCTTGCTTTGGATTTGGAGTAGACCCATGTCCAGGAACAACAGTAGGAAAAATATAACTTCTTTTAAGCTGCTCGAGATAGAGGAATTGAGAATGTAGTCACTATTATCGCTGTAGTTTATCAGTTATTGCAACGTCTTTTTCTTTAAACAATTGCTTCAGCTTTTCATCAAATATCAATTTTTTCCCCAACATTTAAATTAAATTTCACAATGTTGTTTTCTTTCATTGCTCTTTTATTACGCTCTGTGTCCTAATAATTCACTTATTATATTGTAGTAAAGTTTGCTACTATTTTCAATGTACAGTTGATCTTTCAAAACGATTGGTATCTTTGTATGTATTTGTTTGAAACCCAATACGTTCTTTTGTATAACCACTAGAGTCATAAAACTTACTGATTTCCTAATTCCAGGATTGTCCATTGTTTCTAACTTGAAATTAAAATTCCTAATGAGACTTATTTAAAACAGCCTGTGTTTTTTTCTCTAGAAAATGCATCGTAAAAATGTGTTTTCTTGTAACTTCCTTGCCGAGCGACATCAGGCAGCTGCTGTACAAAATGCTATTTATGAATACATTTCAAACATTAGTTGACGTTGTACCTATTAGTTTACCGCCACACACATTAATGTCACTAATATACATACGAATCCATCCATGAGTCCAGTTAGGTATTTCCATGTAGGTCACTGCTGGGGGGGGGGGGCATACTTGCTCGATGAATACATTTAACATTTTATTTTTATATAATTGAACATCATAAAGTGCAGGCATAAACACTTGGATAGTACTCGATAACTTTATTCGACTGCATCATCACAGCAAAACGAGACGATATTTGCAACGAGTTAAAAATGAAAATGGATCATCCGTGCATCTACTCCAGAATACTAGGAAAATGTTATTAGAAAACTAATTGTATCAGGCGCATTTACAGCCATACTAAGATGACTATACAATTCATAGAGGTAGAGGAAATACTATGTTGATTACAAATTACTAATTATTTGCAGCCAGAAACGAGTTATGTAATACAATGGGGCATTATGCCGCAGATATGTAGCATCCTGCCCCATCCAGTCACATTATCCTGACACCAGGCCGACCAGTCCTAACACTAACCTCTTAATGCTGAGCAATAAGCGAGGCGACTGTTAGTACCATTGTTATAAGTATTTGTGATGACTTAGTCGGGGTTCGAACCCACAAATTCCAGCATCCACGCGGACACTCTAACTATTTAGGTTCCAGGAGCGCTGCTGCCTTGTAGACCGTATCAAATGGCTTATTAATTTTATAATAAGAGACGATGTGTTGGATACCAAATAGCTTATTAATTTTATAATAAGAGACAATGTGTTGGATACCAAATGGCTTATTAATGTTATAATAAGAGAATGTGTTGGATACCAAATCGCTTATTAATTTTATAATAAGAGACACTGGGCTGGATACCAAATTGCCTATTAATTTTTAATACAAGAAAGTGTATTGGATACCAAATGGCTTATTAATGTTATAATAAGAGACAGTGTGTTGGATACCAATTGTCTTAATCTTATAATAAGAGACAATGCTTTGGATACCAAACGACATATTACTCTTAGAATAAGAGACTGTGTTGGATACCAAATGGCTTATCAATCTTATAATAAGAGACTGTTGGATACCAAATGGCGTCTTAATCTTACAACAAGAGACAATGTATTTTGATAGCTGAATTGTAGGGATATATTGGTCTGCAGGACGATAAGGGAATAAAGCTTTAGGTTACCTTCGCTGTCGTTAAAAGTTCCAATGAATACAAAATTATAATATAATTTGTATCTCACTTACACACGCAAACGATTTAGTTATATTCTCACGTTTCAGTTCCCAGTGCATTACACATTGATCGACGTATATATGATACATATAAGCCTAACGACGTTTATACATGCATGTCAGCATCGAGAATGACAGACACTGGTCCGGACAGACACTCTACTTGCAAAATTAAAAAATAAATAAAATAAGTGAGATATATAAACCGCACGATCAGCTGTGCCAATAATTTTTGTATCTACAACTTAACATTTCCTTATCATTATTCTATTTTCTCGTAAAAAAGACAACTATTTGTGTATGTATTTATTTATCTTGAACCCTGAAGTGCTTCTCGTCTGTCTTGTACATAGACACTTAGCCTACAGTGTGCGTCTGTCTTATACATAGGCACTTAGCCAGCATTGTGAGTCTGATTTTTTTTATTGTTGTTTATTTTCGTTGTTTTATTTTTGTAACTATGGCACTATCACACAAATATTTAATTAAAAAAATTAATTACGTAAAATGTTATATGTGTGAATACTGTAGTCTGTTCTAGTCAGATAGAGTTCAGGGTATACATTACCCTTGCATGTATCAAGTCACGGGTGGTTATGTCTTAATCTATATCTGGTATTTATAATCATTTCCTGACTTGATCACAAAGGATGCGGCATTTCATGTTAGAGGTATTTATACTCTCTCTCTCTCTCTCTCTCTCTCTCTCTCTCTCTCTCTGTGATTTGGATTTATAACGTCGCATTAACAATTTTCCAGTCATATCAGGAATGTATACTCTTGCTGCTAAAATAGATAAGATTCAAACAGAAAATACTATCTACCAACCATTAGAACTGAAGATTTTGAAACCTAAATGGATGTTTTCATTATCTTAGAAGAAAAAGCGTATTTATATATATTTTAGTGAGGATAAACTTTTTTATATTAGGGCCTAGTATGGTTATGTAATTGAGCATGATATAAAAAATGTGAAAAGGATCCGGATGATTAACGGATTGCTTTCAATATTACAACAGGTGATTAGTGCATATGGGCAATACAATGATTGTCCAGAACTCTACAATAATATAAATGATATTTACTAACCGATATAATAATGAGTCTACTATTATAAGTGAGGACTTTAACTTGGTTCAAGATCCAAAATGAGTTTCATATAATTATCAAAATATCAATAGCCAAAGTGTTAGGAATGCATCTTGCAGGATAACAGAAATCTTTGATCTCCTTGATCCATTTAGAGCATTAAATGCAGGATTAAAGAGAGACACATCGAGAAGAAAATGTCGTCTAACGCAAGCTAGGCTGGATTCTGTTCTTGTGTCTGAAATTTTTATTCCAAACGTAGTAAAAATGACAATAGAACCAAGTTATAGGTCCGACTACACCATGATAATATTGCATTTAAATTCATATGATTATATTAGCGGTATAGGTGTATAGAAATTTAACAAGTTTACTGGCTGATAAACAAATATCTCTGAAATCGAAAATTTCAGGAAGAGAATAAAATTACAATACACTTCGACTGATTGAGCGGTAAATATTACCAATGCATTGAATTCAAATCCAAGATTTACCATAACATATTCTTATTTCTAAATACTTGAAAATTAGTGGGGAAAAAACATTTTGTATGTTTCATCAAAAATAAATGTAAATAAAAAGAGGAAAACCAACTTTTACAACACATACTGTCCTTCTGATACGAATGCTTGGAAAAGGATGATTCCGTGGGAAGTTATAATTTAGAAATATTGTAGCCTGTCCAAATTATGAGGAGAACAAGTTTTCAGGAGGTATTATTAGATCCGGAGTAAAACAGACGCAAGAGGGCGAGAAACTAACAAGACACTTTCACCATGTAACAAATATCAACTATGTGAATAAAATGATTACAGAATGAAAAAAAAAAAATGAAAATTCAATTATTACTAGTCAGTTAGATATTGTAGGGGAAGTTATATAGTAAACAGGTACAGTTAGATGCAAAGACACCGGTCAGACTATTAATGTCTGTTTGGGAATTGTATTTCATCATAATAAAGAGTGTAAATACTTTTAAAACCATTTTTCAAAACGGATGTTAAACCAATTGATTTTTAAGAAATGGAATGAAACTTTGAATTTGAATATGGACGTTTGTCCTCAAGATTTTAAAATAACAAAAACCTCAGATTTACAATGGTTTCGCTTGCATGTTATTCACAGAATTTTAACAATGAATTTAGTTTTGTGTGCGATGAAATTGATACCGATAAATGTACTTTTTGTAAAACAAAAGCAATTCCAGGAAAACTTACTGCTTAATAAAGCAAATAATATGACAGACAACACGCATATGAAAACAATATTTCGTTTATTTAAAAATCTAAAATGAAAATGTATATGAGTGAACACGATGTCATTTGTTGCAGTCCGGACTCTCAGATGTGTTACCAAACTGATGTTAGACTGAAATGATAGAAATAAAGAAAGAAAGAAAGAAAGAAAGAAAGAAAGAAAGAAAGAGAAAGAAAGAAAGAAAGAGAAAGAAAGAGAAATAAAGAGAAAAAGAAAGTAAGAAAAAATAAATAAATTCCGACACACACCGAGAAAGAAAATTAACTGGAAAAGACCAGGTCATCCAAATCGCCTGATAAAGGAAGGGGACAAAAGAAAGACGGATAGAAAGATAGAGATAGACTACTAGATTAGTTTATTTGTTGGTTGAAAATTCAAACCATATCAGCATGGCGAAGATTACAGGAAAGAAATTATGACCGAAATAATAACCCACAAATCTAACTTCAGGCACTAATAACCGAATTTTGAATAAATAACTGATTTAGGAATTTATGACAACAGCAAGAATGAAAAAAGGAAACATCTTCCATGATTTACTTCTCAACTTAGCTATAATCAAGTTAAAGCTACATATTGATTCTCAAACTTGTTTTTTTATTTATCACTTATTTATTTTGAAGATTATTCTATTGTGAGAGAGAAAGAGAGAGGAGAGAGGAGAGAGAAGGCGAGACTCACTGGGACTGGAATCCTCTTGCTGTTATTGTTTTCTGTTTTGCCCGTGCATTAAATATTCGAAATAAAATTTAACAGGGTTCACCTTTGTGTGGTCCTCCTTCCAAAATCTCTACAGGCGACTTCACTCCACTGCAGAGTAAATTCATCCCCAGTGGAGAGTTGCCCCTTGCATATCGCACAAGAGAAAAAAACCCAGATGGTAGACCTGATGACATACACGATGCACTCATTAACTTCAATGAGCATGTGGCATTTATAACATCTGGTGCCGAATTCTCTGAAATGTGATGTGAAGTGATGTGATGTGATTTTTTATTTTTAACGTAGCTTTAACAATTTTTCAGTCATATCGCTACTATGTCTGCAATGTGGCAGTTTATAGTGATGTCTAGCACTGGGGCATCATGCCGCTGGCATGTTGCATGATGTCCCACCCAATCAACAGTATCCTGACACTAGGCTGACCAGTCCTACCACTAACCTCTTAATGCTGAGCGCCAAGCGAGGCAGCTTTAGTACCATTTTTGTTAAGTCTTTGGTATGACTAGGCCGGGGATTGAAGGTGAAAGCTCTAACCACTAGGCCACCAGAGGGGTAAATTAATTAATTAATAAATTCTCTGAAATAAATAATGTGTTAATTAAAATAAAATCGAAAAAGTCTTTAATAATGGCACATCTATGATTTGCATTTGTCCTTGTTTCTATGTATCATATTATTAATAAATAACTACTCGATTTCAAAAACTTTGCCTACTTTGAATATAAATGGTAACTTAAGGCCTTAATGATCTTTAGAATAATACAGAGAAAGCTCACTACCCAGAAGAAAGAAAAATAACAACATACACTTATATATTAGAAATTTAATTGTTTCGTGTTGAAAATATATACCCGTGATAATGTGATCTGCAGTAAATGTTGTCGCCTTTGAAGAAGCATGACTTGTGCGTCTCAAGACTTGCCTGACTTACAGAACATCGGACACATCGAAAATGCCAAGACTGGTCGGTAGTGCGCACGAGATAGCGCTAAGTAATTGTGAATCCACATCGGAAACACGTGATACCTACGCCCTGGAAAACAAGAATAACTATCGATATAAGCAAACATTAGTGGTATAAATAAGTAAAGGGATAATGTAATACAAAACTAAACCAATTAATCTTTCATACCTTTTTGAAGCACATTTATCAGCACCAACCTTAAAAAGTTGTATTCGATCACCAAACTTTATGAAGTGTACAAATAACAGCATTGATCATAATAACCCCAACCAAATAGTGTCAAAGCTAACCCTTATATAAAAGTAAATATAGTAACACTATAGTAATAGTATCATAACATTAATAATAGTGTAATAATAAGAATAAGATCATAAAGTTAATAAAAGCATCATATTACTAAATAGTATCATAATACTAATCAGGACAATAATGCTACTAATAATACTATAATAATAAACAGTGCAATAACACTGAATAGTGTAATAATATTACACAATTGTCATATTATTAAATAGTGTAATAATATTACACAATTGTCATATTATTAAATAGTGTAATAATACTACACAATTGTCATATTATTAAATAGTGTAATAATACTTAATAATGTCACAATACTGAATAGTGCCGTATTATTAACTACTATAATAATATCAAATATATGTATGTATGTATGTATGTATGGTAATATGTCAACGGGTCTCTTTATCAAGCGAATATGACACCC
Source organism: Sinohyriopsis cumingii (assembly GCA_028554795.2). Classification (NCBI taxonomy): domain Eukaryota; kingdom Metazoa; phylum Mollusca; class Bivalvia; order Unionida; family Unionidae; genus Sinohyriopsis; species Sinohyriopsis cumingii. The sequence continues at coordinate 98,892,807 of CM068837.1, forward strand.
GGGTGGGTTAGGCTCGAAGTCACTTGCTTTCCCCTGATTACCAAGGACTTCTAGACAACGATCGTTGACAAATGGAAATTCTGCCAAAGCACAGAGGCTATGAATATTTTCTTTTTCTAACCAATCCATGAATGACTATGAAATATCCCATTTCACAGTTGCATCACAACCTCGCAAACACATAGTTTCTACTCGATAAATTTTCGTAATTAAGCTCCAGTACTCAAATACCCTAAAATGCAAATCACAACTCAAAGACCAAATACAGGGAACTTTTTCCTAATTAATCGATATGTTAGTCGTACTATGATTAGATGCTTCATTTCGTATTTGACCTTACATAATTACCATCATGGCAACAGTAAAAGGAATATCTGGAAAATAAATGGAACAATCCATTTTCCATATCGATCCCTATCACAATTATTTCACACGGAGATACATAATCAATATACACCTTTAGATTTCAATATGAACTACACCTATCCGGCTCTGACCTGAACTCAACTACGCAACTACACCATGCCAGCATGAATTCTCATCAACACTGCACACGTTTGCTGCTACATACTCGCTGATTACTCGGGCTGAGGAATATTTCTTCAACGCAGACTTCCCATAATCAAACAAAAAGTTACTAAAATCTTATAAATCTATACAATGGAACCGTAAATACAAATGGCGCAGACCCCAGATTTATTACACTACGTATGTATGAATGCATGATCGTAACTATGAAGAAATACAAAAAGTAGTTACATAAAACATTTTGTATATATTAAACGAAAGAAAGGAGGGACGTAGAAAATTAATTCAACTATAATATAAACATCATAAATACAACTCTGCAAGATATACGATTATAAAGGGAGGTAATTTAAAGAGGGAAAGAAAGAGATATAGATAGTCTGTCAAAAGATAAAACGGCAACTCTGACAAAATATGTACATTGTATGAAATTATATCTAAGAGCCAAAACAAGGGTTCGAACATCGGCCGAGTCATACCAAAGACTTCAAAAATGGTAATAACAGACGCCTTGCTAGGCGCTCAGCATTAAAAGGTTAGTGTTAGGACTAGTCGGCTTGGTGTCAGGATAATGTGACTGGGTGTGACAAAATGGTATATGTCTGCGGCATGATGCCTCATTGCTAGACATCAGTATAAACTGCCACACTGCAAACATCGTAGCGATATGACTGAGAAATTGTTAAAGCTACGTTCAAAATCCAAATCACACATATGAGCCAAAACATGGGCCAAAGTTGTTGTTGTTGTGGGGTTTAACGCCATTTTTCAGCACACGATAAGCTATACATAGCGGCCAGTATTAATGGTGGAGGAAGAACCCGGGAAAACCCCAGAAAGAACCACCGACCCACGAGAAGCTACTGGCAAGCTTCCTCACATACCCACATTGGCTGAATCTTAGACTCGAACCACCGCAGACAGAGGTGAGATGGCAGTGATCCGTAACGAAGAGCGCTTTAGACCACTCGGCCACTCTGGGCCCCCGATACGTCAAAGATAGAGTACTGTATTATTATATATTTTGTACAATTCACAGACACCTCAAAACATTAATAGAATGATTTTAATACAGACACAAAATGTGCAAACAATAACCTTGATACATACAAGGAAATATGTGGAGTTTGAGGGGATAACGTGACACATTTATAAAAAGTTCAAAAACAAATTAATACCCGTTTTATAAATAAATTCTAAAACAATTTTAAGATGAGATCTTATTCACTGAAGGAAGAGTTAGTAACACTGATATATAAGGGGAAATGGGAACATACAGATTTGACAAATTGGAAAACAATATCACTATTAAGCACAGAGTACAAAACATACAAATAAATCAAACTTGCAGAGAAAAAAAAAGAACAATTCAAAGTAATAAAATGAATATACAGTTGATCATACATTTCATGAGCTGGAAGTAGATACAGTGGCAATGATTCTATTCGATCAGGCTAAACCGTTTGACAACAAAGAACAATTGTATGAACACCAGATGCTTCACTTTAAAAGAACTTCTGTACATGAATAACAGCATTTGAATGCGTTTGACATTAATTATATATTTAAGGGCTTGAGCTGCACTATATCAGGAAGACTACAATGCACAGAAACACGAAAGAACACGGATAATTGTCACAGATTTATATACAAATGATGAAACATAAATTGAATAGAAAAAGGAATTCAGAGAGAAAAATGCTATCCTCGGACAGCTAAATACTAGAGTTGGATACAATGAACAATTTTGTATTGCGATAATTGTGAAGCTATGGCGATACTTACCACGGATTATCGCAACACTATTAAGGGCCAGAAATTCAATGTTATGGGGCAGTTGACGGGCACAATTTGGTTTAAATATCCATCTGTCAAATGCTGAAAAAACCATGCTCCCATTTACAGCAATATGGACTTTTTAATTATCTGGAGATTAAACAACCAGTCTATTTTATTAATTTATTGCAAGATGTAGAGAATTTAGTTTTGATGTCTCAAAAGCACTTGGCCCAAAACTTTCATCCTCTGCAACATCAGCACTACACACTTTCATACAGTTGTCTCACACATTGTTTGCTTTGAATTTCAAAAAGAGTTCGCG